>VDCT01000115.1:0-555000 GCA_009763385.1 Coix lacryma-jobi var. lacryma-jobi | reverse complement strand
GTGCGCAAGCTAGAAGATAACGTTTCTACGCCTCTAGCTCACCCACATCGCCGAAAGTACAACGAGGCCGCAGACGACTGGCTAAGTTAGCAATCCACGCCGCTGCAACGCTCCCGACAAGGATGTCTTCTCGAGGGACATTTTCGAGCCAACAGTCAAAAGTCGGCCCGGGGGCTGCCCCCTCGACGCCACCCCTCTCAGCCGGACACGGGGGCTCGACCTCACGCCACCCCTCTAAAATGACCCCTCGACATCCGCTGATGCAATGCAATTGATGCACCGACCTCTTCTTCAATCACGACCCCCCCTCGACTTGCGGAACGCCCTTTCCTCGACTAACCTGCGCAAGGCGTGCTACCGTCAGACAAGCACGGGGCACGACGCAATCGCTCGAAGGGCAGTACCTACGTCATCTGACGGCGACGAACGAGATCTTTACCGCAAGCCATCAGGGACCTTCACGACTGCATCCCCGAAACCAGGGCTCTGGAAGGACGCGGTCTCCTCGACGACAATTCACCTCGTGGGGCTGCGGCCATCACTCAGCTCCAAATACCCGAAGGGTGGTAGGCAACCGCCTTCCGACAAGGCTTCTACTGGCCCAACGCCAATCGGGAGACGTCCAAGCGCTCTGGTCCAACTTTCAAAGGGGTGTCAGTTTCTACCTCAAGCAAAACACACCAGCCCGCTCACCGGCCCTGCGGATGATCCCCCATCACTTGCCGTTCGCCGTCTGGGGGCTCGACCTCGTGGGTCCCCTCAAGATGACAACTGGAAAGTACACGCATGTGCTCGTGGCCATCGACAAATTCACCAAATGGATCGAAGCTAAGCCTGTAGGCGACCCCACCTCCGAGAAGGCCGTCGAGTTCATCGCCGACATCATGTACCGCTTTGGGGTGCCTAACGTCATCATCACCGACAATGGCACCCAATTCACGGGCCCAAAAAGTTCACCAACTTTTGCGACGACAACAACATTCGCGTGACCTGGGCCTCGGTCGCATACCCTCAATGCAACGGGCAGGTCGAACGCGCCAACGGCATGATACTCCACGGACTGAAGCCAAGGCTGTTCAAGACCCTCAAGAATTTCGGAAAGGGGTGGGCTGCCGAGCTCCCCACGGTGCTGTGGGGCCTCAGGACTACGCCAAGTCGAGCCACTGGGTTCACCCCGTTCTTCCTAACTTACGGCGCCGAGGCTGTCTTGCCTACGGACCTCGAGTACGGCTCCCCTCGACTTCGAGCCTACAACGAGCAAACCAACGACGAGAGGCTTGCCAACGCCAAGGACCAGCTCGAGGAGGCTCGAGACGTGGCGCTCATCAACTCGGCGCGCTACCAACAAACGCTTCGACGCTACCACGATAAGCACGTGCGCACGAGGGACCTGGCGGTGGGGGACCTTGTGCTTCGACGGTTGCAAGATAATCGAGGGCACCACAAGCTCACCCCTCCATGGGAGGGCCCATACACCGTAGCTGAGGTGCTCAAGCCAGGAACGTACAAGCTCTACGACGGTCAAGGCAGGATCCCTGGCGAACGCATGGAACATATCTCAGCTACGTCGCTTCTACCCTTAAGGGCCTCGAGGCCTTGTTCATTTGTTGCTTTGTACAAACACGTTAAATATGAATGAGCAAACTCGTGCACCATCTTTCATATTACTTAGCAACTTAAGGTAGCCTCGACCCTGCCTTGCTCAGGGTCGAGCCTCCCTCGGGGGCTGACAGGGGGGAACCCCCTCCCCAGACTCCGGAAAAAGCGCGTTTCCTTTTCAAAAATTCGACCCTCGTCTCGATTCACACCTCGAGCATACTATCAGCGTCTAAATCCGTAAATACCTCGAGCCTCCAAGAGTCGGGGGGCGTCGACGTAGACGGCCACCTACGCCCCCGGGCTACGATACCCTACCTACGCCTCCCCTCGAGGAACTCATGACGCGTATCGAAGGAACACAGACCAAGTCGGTAAAAGCTCAAGCTTGCGATAAAGAGAAATGATCGAATAGATTTGAAAAGAAAACAGCTTCTTTAAACAAACAAGTCATATACAAATGTTGGCCTCGACAGGCCATAAGTCATAACATAAATTTTTACAAGGGCCTCGACGCCCAAATTTGGCACGCAGGACTCATTCTTCATCCGTCTGGAATTCCTCCCCAAGATCTTCCGCCGCGAGCTCAGCCTCGACGTCCGGACCAGGAGGAGGGGGCCCACCTGCACCACTGTCCGCATCAGGAGGCAGCACGTCCTCCTCGAAGAGCTTGGCGAACGCCTCCCCCGGCCTCTCCACCTTCTCCAAGATCTTGTCGACGCGGCGGTCGTTCCACTCCTCGTCCTTCCCCTCGATCTCGATGAAGCCCTTGGCAACGACGTTGACCGGGTAGCGGAAGCCGGAGCGGACGGCCGCAAGCGCCTGCTTTACGCCATGGTGGAGAGCGCTCCTGACGCGGTCCCGCGCGGGCCACGTCAAAGAAGCACAGGGCGTCGACCAGGGCGTCGCCCCGAGCCACTGCGCCCTCTGCCGTGGCCACCGGGTCGGCACCCCACATGGAGCTGAGCCTGTCGAGGGTGACGCGCGCTCGCTCCGCCACCATGGTTTCACCTCGGAGTTGCTCCACGAGAGCCGTATTCGTCTCGCGGAGCTCATCGGCGGTCTTCTCGACATCTATGCAACAAACAGAAAAGAGTGAGTCCGCAGCGTGGCAAGAGTCTCGAGATCAAAGCAAGACGAAGCATGAAAATTACCTTGGCAATGCACGCCCAGAGCGTCGAAGTCGCTGGTAAGGACCTCGACGCGCTGCTCGAGTGTACGCTTTTGGGACAGCACGTCGAGCTTTTCGCCCCTAAGGTCCTCGACCAGCTTGCCCGTCTCCGCAAGGGCCAGATCCTTCCGGATCACCTCCTGCCGCGCTGCCTCCGCTTTAGCCAAGGCGGCGGCAGCCTCGCTCTTGGCCTCCTCGGCCTCCTTCTTCGCCGCCTCCGCTGCAGACCGGGCGGTGGCGGCTTCGCTTTGGGCGTCGGCGGCCTCCTTCTTCGCCGCCCTCCGCCGCAGACCGGGCGGTGGCGGCTTCGTTTCGGGCGTCGGCGGCCTCCTTCCTCGATGACTCCACCGCGGACAAAGCGGTGGTGACCTCCCTCTTAGCTTGGGCGGCCTCGTCTCGAGCCGCCTGGGCCTCCGCCTGCGCGTTGTTGAGCCGGCTCGCCATCTGCGCGTTCCGACCCAGCTCGGCGCGGAGCTCCTGGAGCTCCCCTCCGCCTTCGCGAGGGCAGCCGCCACCTGCGCGGATTTCTCCGCCTCCTCTGAGAAGGACCTCTCCGCCTCCGC
Organism: Coix lacryma-jobi var. lacryma-jobi; assembly: GCA_009763385.1. Taxonomy (NCBI): domain Eukaryota; kingdom Viridiplantae; phylum Streptophyta; class Magnoliopsida; order Poales; family Poaceae; genus Coix; species Coix lacryma-jobi. The sequence goes on along the minus strand of VDCT01000115.1, from coordinate 551,670 downwards.
CACGAGCTCGGCCACCTCCCTGAAGATGGACCGCGCCTCCCGCGGAGCCCCCTGCCGAGCCGGCCGCTCGACGGGGATCATGGCACCGGACGGGCCTCGGCGCGTCAGGATATGGCCACACCCGATCGGATCGATCTCGACGATGGGCAGGCCCTCATCCTCCGGCTCGAGCGGTGCCAGCTGTGGCCCACCAACCGGTGGCACATGCTGCGGCTCCCTCCGCCCCTCCGCCATCTCCTCCTGCTGCTTCGTCCCCTTCCGAGGCGACGGCACGGCCTCGCGTGGAGGCGAGGACTCGAGCGGTAGCGGACCGCTCGAGGGGTGGCTCGTCCCCAAGCTTTCCTCCCTCGCCGAGTCTTCCGGCGTCTTGTCGTCCCTGGACGATGCCTCGAGCGCCTCCTCCAGCGTTGAGCCCTCGACCACGGGCGGCACCTGCTCCAGCTCGTCCAGGAGCTCCTCCACCGTCGGCACCTTCTCCACCGACGCCTCTCCCTCCTTCCCCTTCTTCGCGGGCCGGCTCGCGTCGACTGGGGTCTCGAGGGCCGCCGACCCTTCAGCCCCAGACGCCGACGGAGCCATGCTTGTCTCGGGAGCTCCCGCCGAGATGGTCGTTGCGACGGGGGAAGGAGTGGCCCTCTCGATAGGCGCCACCTGAGGAGGAGGAGGAGGAGGAGGAGGAGGCGGTGTCGCGACGGACGCGGTGGCGGCAGGCTCGGCGCCAGGAGCCGTGGTCCCTGCTGAAAAAGGAGAACAACGTCGTCAGAAACAGGAAAAAACCTCGACCCCCGTGGTCGACGGCGTCGGCCTCACCAAGATCCGCGGCGGCCATCTGGCTTCCCCGAGCCATGGCTGCTCGAGCCTTCACCAGCCAAGCGGCCTCCCCAGCGGAAGAAGGAGCCATACCTCGAGGTGCTTGGACCTCAGCAGAGCTCGAGGTCTTGGCCCGCTTGGACGCCGCGGTGTCCGCCCTACTGCCGGGAGCGTTTTCCCTGAAAACCAGAAAACAGCAAACATCACCAAAAGTAAAAAGGTAAGCTTCACTACCTATGAGACTGAGAAACGTTACTTACCCAAAGCGACGGCGGGGCTTCTTCCCCGAATCGCCGGACCCGCTCGGGGGCTTCGAGCCCGCCCCGTGGCTCGAGCCGCGCCCTGAGCCGTCTCCACATGGCTCGGTGAGGGGAAGGCTCCCGACGCTTCCCGTGGCTCGACCCCGGCGGAGAGCTCTCCTTTTGTCTCCTGTCCCGGGGGGGCGACCGCGTCTCCTTCGAGCGGTCACCTTGGCGCCCTTCCCGGCGCGGGCTCCGGGACCTACTCCGGCGCTCGCGCTGACGGTCACACCCCCCCGCGTCTGCCTCCTTCTCCCGGCGGCGGTGCGGCGACGGGCTCCGGGGTCGCTTGCGACTCCCGTCACGAGACGACCGGGGGCTCCCCCCTCGACGGTCATGGTGGCGCGGGCTCGACGCCCTCTCGTGTTGCCCGCTCCTCCACGGGCTCGATGTCCCCCTCGACGCCTTGCGGTGGTCGGGCCCGGAGTCCTTCTCGACGTGTTGGCCGCTCCTCGACGACCGACCCTTCTCGAGACCCCCGCCTGGGTCGACGCGGTCGTGGCCTCCTTCTGCGCCGCGGCGATGGCGCTCCTGGTTCGAGGCTTCCTCGCGTCAGGGGGCACGTCCGGCACAGAGCTCGACGGGCCCTGAGCCTCCGACGAGGCTGGGCTCGGCGCAGCCTTCCGCTGCTGCGTCCCGCGCGATCCCTTCGCTAGGGGGACCTCCAAGACATCCTCCTGCACAGAGGAGAGGTCAGCCCTGATGTCGACGACCCCCGCGCGCCTCAGACGCGCATCCATCCCTTCGTCATCACTGTCCTCCTCATCGTCATCCTCCTCCTCCGAGCTCGTGGAGCTGAGCTCGGGGGACTCCTCCCCAGGCTGCCGGTTACGACGAGCCTTCGCAAGCCTCTGCTCCCGAGCCGCTCGACGCAAATTCTTCTCTTTCTCTTTCTTCTTCCTGACATCCTTACTCTCCTTGTCTTTCTGAGCAGAGAGGCGCCTCACCTGTGTTTCCACGGCATCCTCCCTCACCGGGGGCCTCGACGCGCGACATGTGAACGCCCCCTGCAAAAAAGAAACTCGATAAGAAAAAACCATAAGGAGAGTAAAACAAGATTTGGAAAAAGAGAAAGGAGGGGAGGCTCGAGACAGCCTGACTCGAGGATGGCTTACCAGGTCGAGACACCCCTCGTCGGGTGCCATGGCGATTAGGTTGGCCTCCTCAGGGCGGAACGGCCCGTGGACCGTGACCGACACCCGGGAGGTAGCCTCGTTCCGAGACAGCCTCTCCTCGGCCATCCTCGACCGGTTCAGCGCCTCGAGCGGGGCGTTCGGCCCCATCTCGAACATGAGGAGGGGGCGGTCCGCCAGAGGAAGAACCCTCCGCTGATGAAACGCCTAGATGACCGCCTGGACGGTCAGCTTCTTCTCCTCCACCAGCACCTGCATCGTGTCCATCAGCGGCTCCAGGTGGCGCTGCCTGTCCGCTACGACGCTCCAGTTCCACTTCTCCGGGCGCTGGGTGATGACCCTGCTGGTGTACTGCGGAAGGAGCCCGTCCTCGTTCCGCAGGTAGAACCAGTGGTCGTCCCACCCCGCCTGGTTGGTGGAGAGCTTGTAGCGGAGGTAGTCGCGGCGGACGTTGGCCGACGAGGGACCGGTCCTCGCGGTGATGGTGAGGGACCCCACGCGCGCGAGCCTCCTCCCGCTCGGCTTCACGGCCTTGTGGAAGAGCTCGCCCCGGAAGAGGTGGACGAACATCTCCCAGTGCGGCTCAATCTTCATATACCCCTCGCACACCGCGGCGTAGATGGCGGCGTGCGAGATGGAGTTGGGGGAGAAGTGCTGCAGCTCCACCTCGAAGTGGTGGGCCAGCCCTCGCATGAAGCGGCTCGGCGGGACGCCGAGCCCTATGCGGTGGTAGCGCGTGAAGCTCACCACGTACCCCTCCGGCGGGTGTGGCTCCCGGTGGTCCGCCGACGGGAGAATCCACCACGCAGGACCCTCCTGCGGGTTGGGGCGGAGAAGCCCCCGCTCCACCAGCGTCTCCAGCTCTTGCTGCGTCGCCTTCGTCGGGCTCCAGTCTTCGGCCGGCAGCACTTGGGCGGCCATGGCGGCAACGGCACGGATCTAAGCGGCGGACGGACGGCCGGGAAGGTTGCCTATCGCTACCGTGGGGAGAGAGCGTATGGGAGCTGCGGCGACTGAAGGCAAAGGCAAAGTAAAAGAGTCCCTTACCCCTCTTTCGATATTTATAAGAGAAAACCCCAATAGGCGGGTTCTCCCACGGCAGCGAAAAGGTAACCGCACACATTTAATGCTCCCACCTAACCGCATCTCGAGCCGATTGACAGGTACACGCGGCAACTCCCCATTCGCCCCGCTACCTGGGCCCGCCACGACCGCCGCTCCAACTTCGCGTCCGTCGCCCTCCCTGACAGTTTCTGCCTAAAAAGGCGCGCCCAACGGGCAGAAGGATTCCCAGACGACGGTGGCTTCTTCACGAAGGTAAAAACGGGCCCCGGCCCTAAGCCTCGAAGCAGCGAAGGCTGGCCCTCGAAGAGGGTTCGACAGCCGGCTTCGAGCACCCGAGTCAGGGACACTAAGGGGCGCCACTCGCAGCATCGCTCGAGGGCCAAGCCCTCAAGGCCCCTCACGTGTATCCAAGGCAGGGCGCACGACGTGCAGTGAGATCCCCACGGAGGGAGGCATCGAGCCACCGGGTCCTATCGAATGGACCCGACACTCCTGCAGACCGAGCGCCCATGCTTTATGAGATCGCCTCCGGGCTACAGTCGACCCTATCGAACGGGGCACGAGGTCTCACTTAGATTTCCCCGTTACCAGCTCACCGGGAACCTCGATACTCGCCCGCTCGTGGTAGTACGAGGCATCCCCCCTCGCATCCGATCGAAAGGACTCGCGGGATGACAAGCCAGGGCAACCGGCGTGCCGGACAGCTCGAAGAGCCGGCCGGTCGGTTCAGCCTGGCACCCCTCGACGAAAGAGGGTCTAAAAACTCGGGGGCTCGACACTCCCGAACCTAAAAAAGCAACTAACACTTACACTCAAGAAAAAAGCCCACGAGGGAGTCCTAACCACTCCCCCGTGGCCTCGGGGGCTACACCCGCGGGTGTCGCTCGCACGACACCCACGGAATCGAAACAACCAAACCCTCGAGAACCAGTTAGTAACCCTCTAGATCCCGGTAGAGAGCCCCTGCTCGAGTGCCAGCACTCAAACAAGGGCTCGGGGGCTACTGTCGGGGGACCGCAAAAGGGGTACCCCCAATCAACGCAAAACAAATAGGTTAAACCTAGAACACCAATTAATAAACCCAGCTAGACTAACCTTCCAAAGAACCGACCCCTCAAGGCCTGCAACGCTGGCCCACCGCCAGAGAGCGTGGGCTCGCCAAAGCCTTACCGACCGCCTCCTGGTAGCCTACCCCTCGAGCCTCGGCGCGTAGGCCACGAACCCGCTACAGCCGTGCACCGCTCCTCGGGACCCTGCGCAGGGACCTCGAGCCTCTCCAGCACGATAGCCTATCCCTCGAGGCTCATTACACCCCAGGCCTCGAGCTGGAGCCCAACCTCCGCTCACCCGAGCCCTCCGCGCCAGGCTCGGGCGAGCGCTCCACTACCCTTCGAAGCCCCCCACGAAGAGGAAGCTTCCCGCTCCCCAGCTCTGACGACCGTACCAACCCCACGCAGCGCATTTAATGCTTTCACCTACTCCGGTCACATCCTCTGGCACACGATGCGTGCCACAGCGAGCCAGAGTCAGGGTCAAACCTCGTTTTCACCACAGGCATAGTCAAAAGGGGACGTACAACACTGTTAAGCCATACCCTACACTGTTGCACGTCCAAGCCACGTCTCGAGGCCCGGATACCTGCTGCTCAATCGGGTTTCCCGGGACTTGCCCATACCTGCGGGGACTCGAGCCCCCCGTAGGCGCTACCTCGAGGCCGGCTCTGAGCCCCTCGAGCCCCGGCTACTTTCATGCTATTGGAGGACAGGTACCCCAAGACTCGGAGGGACCCAGCCACGTCATGTACGTGCCGGAATGGACGCGGCATGGCCTCACGTCGCCACGCCTCCACGTCCGCGCCCGGGAGGGAGGCCATGCTTCAAGGACGCTTCAACAGCAACCCCCACGTCGGCTCCAGTGGTATCGACAAGACGAGATTCCTACTCTCCGCCGTATTGGGCATTGTACATCCCGACTCCTGTATCACACCTATGTAACCCCGGCCTCCTCTTGCTCTATAAAAGGGGACACCAGGGACCTTCACTCATCCGGTTACACAGATACGGCTAGACACACGCGTACGCACAAGTCCGTACAAGTCCACACTACACACACATACGAGTCCGGACTCCGGTCCACGCTCGTTGAGCTTGTATTGCCCCTGTACAAGCACTTAGGTGCAAGTAATACAAGAATCTCCTCCCCCGCTGGACGTAGGGCCTTCTTTGCCCGAACCAGGATAAATTTTGTGTCCCCTTGCATCACCATCCAGAAAGAGAGCACGCGATCATATTACTAGTTGGTGTCATACCCCCGGGGTCGAAACACCGACAGACCATGTGACACAGGTAATTTTTGAGAAAGATTACATAAAATATTCAACAATTTTGAATCGCTGAATATAATAACACTTGTTTATATAAACAGGATCATATAAGTAACTTTCGATTCAAACTCCCTTCAATATTGTAAAACTCAAGTTTAAACATAATGAGAGGGGACCCAGATCATGAGGAAGATGAGGAAGATAATGATGCCAACGATAATCTGGATGATGATATCATAATGATAGATGACCTGGACGATATATCTATTTTACTATCCGGTACAATAACATGGACAAACAAGCAAGACCTATTAGATGCAATTGGCACACATATCCTGATGATCAACGATGCTGAATCTTTAAAGTAAGTCATTTTATAAAATAGATTGTTTAATTTTAAATAAACAATTATTAATGCTATTGCTATAATGTTGTAATAATTGACTATATTTTTGTCCTTTTTAGCAAAGAATGTGTCCGAAGCACTAAACCATATCCAACTTCTTTAAGTTTTAAAAAAATTAGAAATATTTTAGATGAAAATAAAGAAATCGATCATGATTGCTTCAACATGGTTGTAAGGACGACTGCGTACAATGAAGTCTGGTTCTAGGAGACAGATAAATACCACTTCATGGACCTCCAGTTTGTTGTAAGTTGATATAATTGTTCTCTTTGTTATCTACCTATAAATAATAATTGTATACTTAATCAACTAATTTATAAAATTTGTAAAATTGACAGTCCTTAACTCAGTTTGGACGAGATCCACGGTGTTGTGAGAAGATAGACCGCAACAAACTGGCAAAAGTACTTCAATGCTGGCCCAACATGAACTACAATATTAAAGACTGTAGCACTGTAAGAGAAATGTTAAACTGTATTTTACTTTATTTCAAAACATAATTTAATAAATCACTTATATATTATGTATTTTTTTAGGTTCTGCTGCCATATTTTCAAGATAGGTTATATATTGTATTCATAATAGATAGAACAAATCAAGTTGTGCATATTATCTATATCTTATTATATATATTTGTCATGAGCAACTATCGGCTTCACTAAGAATGAAATTTTTGGCAGACATTTTGAAGAACCGTATGAATGAATGTTTTGACAACTTAACTGGAGATCTCCGGACATGTTTAAGGCCTTAGGTAAGATGTAATTTAGATGGTTAATAAAACAAATAATTCTTTGTTATGCCTTTTAAGGATAACATTTTTCTGGATTGTACTCGAAACCATTATAATTGTGTGAAAATTGAGCTACAGAAAAATAACTTTAGTCTTCGAATGTATCATGAAGTGAAACCATGACGTTTACATGGGTACTAAACTAGTGTTAAGTAGTACCTTCTGAAAGAAAGACTAACAAAGAGTGTTAACTAGTGTTAAGTAGTGTTAAGTAGTACCTTCTGAAATCATGTTAAGTAGTACTAAACATGTTAAGTAGTGTTAAGTAGTACCTTCTGAAATCATGTTAAGTAGTACTAATCATGTTAACAGAGAAGGTACTACTAAACTAGTGTTAAGTAGTACCTTCTGAAATCATGTTAAGTAGTACTAAACATGAGTGTTAACTAGGTCTTCAGAGGAGATGCTCTGTAGGGGTGAATGTGGGTCTGTCTATGTGATGAGTCTAGTAAAAAGAAAACGTATCATTGCTTTGATGATTCTATAATGCGTGCACTGTTAAGCTTCATTTGGGAGAACTTTCAGAGTGAGTGTATGTGTATGTAACTGAGTCTAGTAAAAAGAAAATGTATCATTGCTGTGATGATTCTATAATGCGTGCACTGTTAAGTTTCATTTGGCAGAACTTTCAGAGCTGATTCTCTGTTGAATCAAACATGAGCTCTATTAAACGGTAGTATTTTGAAGAGAAGTGATTCACTGTTGATTTCTTTCAGAGCTGATTCTCTGTTGAATCCAACATGAGCTCTATTAAACGGTAGTATTTTGAAGAGAAGTGATTCACTGTTGATTTCGTGAAGTGATTCTTTGAAATGAACTAAGAAGCCGAGAGCTGAAAAAGTAGGTTCACCTGATTCTGTGATGTGATTCTCTAGGATGATTTCGAGAGTTTATGCTAGAGAACAAAAGAGAACCACTTTTAACCACAGAATCACTTATCTAGAGAATTAGCTCTCATAAAAATTAGAATCAAAATCAGATAAAGCTTTACCAAACATGCCGTCAGATCCACTGCCGACCCGTGCCTGTTTAGAACAAACATGACGTAGAATAGTCGTGTGGCGGGCACACGCCTGATGATGACCCGAACAACGTATTATCCTCCACTCCATCTAATGATGAATCGAGCATTCTACGAGCAAGAGAGAGACTTGCAAGAAAGAGTGGTCGCCGAGAGCTAGGACAAGGAGAAGATAAGAGCCGTATGGATGGAGATGGTGCTCTAATGAGTTCTCTTCTAGTTATTTTTACATATCTAGTTTATTTAGTTGAAGTAGAGAAGAACTATGGTTCGCTCTACCCCATCCACAAGCCGAGGGAGATTCTCGGTGGAGACAGCACACACAAAAGTCCAAGGGAAATTAAACACTAGGCTAGAGGCTGCGACCAATCTGTGTACCAGCAGCATGGCATGGTGTGCGTGTGGAGGCCTCACGCGCGCTCTGGACCAGATTGCCCCAACGCTTGCCACCGCACCCGTCCTCATCATCCACGTCGTCTGCAGAGCATGCACGTGGACACGCGCCTCCTTGTCTCTGTTCATCAATCAGACATTCAGACTGATGAAGATCACGGATGTCTGGAACTAACCACCTCACCTCGATCCCTCCTTTCACTTTCAGCTGCTGCTAGGAAAAGCGCGGGCCACGGGATATATGATTCCCGTTTCCACTGATTGATGGCTATTTCTCCGCTTACTGACGCTGCTGGAGGCCTCCACACACACGATGTGTTGTCAATGTACACCGTGTGCTGTAGTCTAGTCTAAGATGAGCACCTGACCTGACGGTGATATTCTTCTTCTTCTTCTTCTTCTTCTTCTGGTTTCTTTTATTACTAGCTAATCCTTTTGAAATAATATCTATCATTATTAACCTGCTCGATCTGTTTTTTTATCTTATAAACCTAATTAAGGTCTTGTTCGGTTCCGTCGGAACGGAGCCGTTCCGGCCGGATGGATCTCATCCGATCCATGGCAAAATAGTCGTTCGGTTAAGGTTTGGTTCTGGATGGATTGATATGACATGGTTTGATTTTAGGTCATTTTTTATGCTTTATTAAGATTTAAATTGTTCACCACTTTTTAAGCTCAGAAACAAAAACAACCAAGTTTCGAATTATATTTTAAATCCGACGTAACCGAACGTGCCCCTAACTCGTTTGACCGCGCTACGGGACATGCCGTGGCAAAACTGCACTGCCATGCCAGATGGGCTGGCGCAACACTCCAAACCGAACAATGCAGGGTTCATTTGTTGCGCCGAGCACATCGGCCCAACAAGCTTTGGGGTCCGGCCTGCATTGTGTGCTGCGGCTGTGCGTGTGGACGAGACCTCGCGCGCGCGCGCTTTGGGCCACCATTGTGTGCTGCGGGCGGCTGCGGCTCGGCCTGCACTAGTGCCCTGCGCTCGCTCTCCTCCAGCAACTTCATCCATTCCTTCATAAAGGAGAGGAGGCCCAGCCAGCAGCCCATTCAGTTCAATTCAGCCAGGAGGCAGCCCACCCCAATCCTCTCCCCCTCCAGAGTCCAGTCCTCCTTGCCATCTCGTCTCCGCGGCGACACGACGCGAACGCGAGCCACGATTTGAAATCCAACGAAATCAAAAGAGGAGATGATGCCGCCGACGGTGGCGGGCCAGGATGGCGACGACGGCGGTGCTACGCGTACGCTCGACGGCGGCGACGCCCTCTCCCTCTTCGCCTCCCGCCTCTCCCTTCGCAGGTAGCAAGCCCCGCTACAGTACAAACCACCTTCCGCAACCTCCTATAGAGCTTCTCCCTCTCCCCGGCGCCGCCTCCCACGCTGCAGGTTCGAGGACGAGGATCTCCGCGTGCTGGAGGCCGCGCTGTCCGCGGGAGCCGACGTCCCCGCGCTGCTCGCCACGCGCTCGGCGGCCCGGCGCCTGCTGCGATCCAGCGCCGCGGAGGCGTTCGCGTCCATCACCGCGACGGGTTCAGTGCTGCTTGATGGTGGCGGGAGGAGCCTCGCCGTCGCCGACTTCTTCGCGCGCGCCTTCGCGCTCGTAGGAGATGTCGAGGTCAGCGCCCACCGAAATTAGTGGTTTCCGCCGCATACGATCTGCTGCAGATTATGCACTGCTGTTGCTAGTCCGTGCGCCCTACCTTACCTGGGGTTTTATTTACTCTGATTTGATTTGGGCGCCCGCAGTTGCCGTGCTTCAGTTCAGTCAGTAGACATTCCTGATTTCAGGCTTGCAGCATCTTATCTTATTTTACATGATTGCAGCATGTTTCATAGCTCATACACACTACTAGCAAGCAAACACTCATCATTCATCTACCAACGTGCGTTCATCACCTGTTTTACTCAGACTTGGATGCGTCCTTTTTAGTTTTTATTTACTTCTGTTTGCATCAGAAATGCAGAGCATGCGCTGTGTTCTTCTCTGCTAATACTGTCACCCTTCACGTACACTGACAGAGCTGCCTTGCCATGAGATACGAGGCCCTGGTGCTTCGAGACGCTAGATACCGCGACGACCTTCACTTGCAAGTGTCCCGTCAGGAGTGGTTGACTTTCGCAAAGGATTCTCTTGATAATGGCTTCTACACCATTGCCTCCAAGGTACTTTTATTCAGCTGTAACCTTTGTTGGAGGTAATGCCCTTTTACTGTTCTTACTGATTCGATTGGCATGTTCACAATTAAGCTATTAGGTTCGTGTGAGGAACACAATCCAATAGTAATCTAGAAGTTTGAAGCAGAGGCTTACTGTAGTTCTTTAACCTGAAGAAATAACAAATGTATCGAAGCCTTCCTCTCTTACCTGCTTGCCTGCTTTACATTGTTATCTCCCTTTAATTACTAGTTTTAGGTGATTCACTGATTCCATGTGCTGGAAAGTTTAATGCTCTTGTGTAAGTTTTTGTAGTTTTAGGTGATTCACTGATTCCATGTGTTGGAAAGTTTAATGCTACTTCCAATTCATATTTTCTCTAATGGGTGAAGGATTCTTTGTCATTTAAATGGACAAGTATCATCTTTTGCTCTGTCTGAGCAGGCGATGAAGGTTGTTTGATGACTGTACTGTACATTGCTACTAATAATACACTAATGCTTATAGTTATACATCTGAGCACAAAAATAGAGTACTGTGGAGAATGTCATTGGCTTACATTATACTGTAACTAATTCAGGCTTTTGCAAATGCTCTTGGGCACATTCATCCAAGCTACCCAGGGCACTTGGACTCTGATAATTCCATTGAGGAGAAGGACAAGATCAGTGAGATAACAGGACTCCAGAGTTTGGCCAAGTCATTATCTGCACAGCATTCTGGTGAGTTTTCACTTTTCAGTGCCATGGATTGCTTAAAAATTGCATGTAGGGACTGAACTTGGTTTAGCTTCTCAAGAGAAATATGTGCAGAGAAACTAAACTTGCTTTCATTTTCTGAAATTGAGTAAATGTTTAATCAACAAAGATTTAATCTGACTGAATGTATGTCTTCCTTTATGTTTGAGTAACCAATGGCTTGTTTTTTTTCTCAAACGTGCCATCTATTATCTGGGAAATTTGGGGACCTATTATGACACCAAATCTTCTGTTGTATCTTTCAACTGTTTGCTGTTTGAACATATTTTCGATATAGCTTTCTAATGCTATTTACTTCTTCTGTGACAGTTCAGACACAGTCTGCTGAATACATGAAAAGGAGAGCTTCAGGTGTTCCCGAGAAGTCAAATTTGCAATCAGGAAAACCAAAGTTAACAGGAAGTTCAATGTTTAGGCTAGGTATTAAAACAAGGAACATAAAGAAATTGCTTCATAGCCAGGAAAGGAACTTGGGAGATTTGAAGCAATCTTAGCATGGGCTCATGCTCATGGCATCTTCCACGAGACCGAGAGGAATGTTGTAAAAAGGTGAAGTTTATGCCTTGATTTACTTATTTCTTTCTAAGTTATCACCAGTGCATATGCAAACTGTGCACTTCAATCTCTTACTATGCCTACTTGCCTAGGTCAATATATGCAATATCAGCTAACAGCTGTAATGAATATCTGTAGTGTCAATTACATTCATGTGATTACTAAAATTGGGTATTTGGGGGTGCCGGAGTGGCATTGGCAGCATGTGCATGCCAGCCGTCCTCATTTTCTTTAGTCCACAGCCTATGTTCATGAGTTCTCCAAAACAGAACCACAGTATTTTTCAGCTTAGTTTTGTAGCATTGGACCCCTGAAATAAATAAGAAAACTGTGACTAGATCATCATGTCTTTTTAAAGCTCAAAAACTTTAATTTAAAGTCAATTGCATGGAAATAAGATGCTTACACGGAATCATGTCATCTGGCATTGACATATTTACTACAAAACGTTTGCTGCATATTGCAGCCTGGTTGCCTACTCTGCTCAATCTGATCGCAGGAGCTATACACAGTTGTGTTTACCATATTTAGAAAACATTGATTTTCTTTATTTAATTTAATTTAATTCAGTTCAATTAGGTGGGAATCTATGCAGTGGAGACATGAAGTGGAGTTATGGATGAGTCTTTGATTCAATTCTAAGACAAACGTCCAAGAGTACTTGCATCCTTTGGTACCATACTCACTCAGCATGTAAGTTGCTATCTTCTGTATCCACAGACGGTTTTTCATGTGCAGAACAATAATAAATAGTAACTCCTCCTGTCCGCCATGATTTATATATTGCCTTACCTAATATATTATATATTAACCGGAATCTGTTGCTGACTGTTAAGTTGGGTGTTGGATAACAATGCGTGTGAAGCACTATCTTTTGAGACTAGCTTGGAAATGCCCCACCATACCATCCTTCTTATAAAAAGAAAAAAGAAAAAACAATAAGCAGGGTTTATGTTTTTTTTTCCTGTGGAAATGTGCTATTAGGCACAAATGCACAATAGAATTTTTTTTTTCATAACACAATGTATTCACCACGTTTCAGTTAAGCAAGCATTTGGTGATTTTCTCTTGGTAACACATGGAAAGTAGAAATCTAGAAGGTTCGTAGCTGGAAGTAATAAGCATGGGTTTTAATGTTTTATACCTTCGAACGTCAGTTACTTAACATGTGACAGTGGAATAGTCTGACTATGATCCCAGAGCACATGCTACGTGAAATAACAAGAACACCTACATTTGTTACTTGCCCAGGTCCATCCTGGTACAGTTAATCCCATCAAGTCTGAACTCTGAAGTGCTCAGATGGGGAACACGTTGTCCCGTTTCAGAAAAAAGGACGTCTGCTGCTTATTCCAGCAAGGAATCTTGGGATGCTAAGTAAAATGGTTATGTTGTGGAGTAGAAGAGGTTAGATGTGGGTCGCCATGTGCCATGTGGGTGAGCACTCGGTGGCGGATCGGATTTGACTTGGAAAAAATCTGAACACTTTTACATAGGCTGTGAAACTAACACTGTCGGCAGAGCTTAATGTAGTGGTAGGGGCCTGGGCAGGGCAGCCGCGGTTGTACTTGATTGGCATGGGATCCATCCATATTAGGGACCAATCAAACCTCGGGATGGTTAGCTTTTGATAGCAATCGCATGTGCACAGGCATGGTAGCAACCTTTGTTAGAAGTCCTGCCTCCTCCTGGTCTGGACTCCGGAGGTCACTCATTTACGCCTTCCCTTCTCATGGATCCATCCATCCATATGCGTTCACCACTCCCTGAGAAAATCGGGAAGCCGATCCTCTGTAACTGTAAGAGACAGGGAGACAATTAAGACGTCTTATCAGAAGACCAATCATCGACCATGCTTGCAATCGCGACCAAACACGGCGCAGAGACCTTGCTCTGTTTCCTTTTGTTTTCCATTTTCACACTAGCAGGAAATTAGTTAGGATTAATGCACGAGCAGGGACACGTCATGGTAGCTCATATATATGCGTACGTGCATGTGCATGCATGGTTTTGTGATAGTAGTAGTTGCTGTAACATGAATTTGTTCTGTCATGCAGAGTGGAAACAGATGTGGGTAAAATATAGTGAGTCGTTGTGAGGTCCGCATCCTGACTGCTGGTGCGCTCCAGACCACGGTACATGCGTCACCCTCTAACTGGTACACATGTCACAATCACAACTGGAGCATCCGATGTAGGTACTAGTATGTAGCATACTTGTCTGTTGTCTCTGCTACAACTTAGTCCTCGTTAAGACACGATTACACGAATGCTTGTAGCTTCTACATGGGTGTACAACATACTCTGATTCCCCACTGTTGTAATGCACGACAAATCCCTAAATCTTGCTGTTGGCATGGCCTCTTGCATGCATGGGTGGGTAGCCACTAGCCACTCCTGACCTACTGCTTACATACGTGTCAGCTTTCTCTCTCATATCTTTGCTAATACTCTGTCGTTTTCTCATGCTTCCAGTGTAATGAATGATTAGTGATTCTTTAATTTATATATGGATTGGATGATTGAACCTACCATGATGTGGCCATGTCCAGTCCAGTCTTAAAATTGAAACGAAATGGGGAGCAGGGATCCATATGGCGAGAGCTGACCCCGTGAATGCCAAGAAAATAATAGCTGTTTGCTTGAACTTATTTAGTTTTAATATTATTTTATGAGTGATAAGTTCAAACGAACAGACATCCCTATTGAATTGAACACTGTCAATTCCCTGCCATGTTTCAATTTCATCCCAGGCCTAGATGAACAATCTTACTACCTAGCTAGTGCATGCATCGTACGTTTTTTATAAGATAAGATAAGATGTAAACCATATATACATGTATTGCTAAAAAACTACTGGCGTTAAGATCTGAGTCGGTTAGTACTTAATTAAGGGTCAATTAGTGCTACACGGCTTTGGCGCGTCTGTACGTAAGGTGTTGCAACTAGCTGTACTCTTCCTTACCCTAAGCTAATAATAAAGGTCTAATAAAGGTCAACAGACCGAACGTGCATGTGGCGCTAATTTCCACCATCACCCATGCATAGTCAAATAATCCTGCTCGATCTCTAGAGCTAGCTAGCTATATGTGGCGTCAGTGTGCTAGTACACACAGCACAGCAGTGGTATATGTTTGCCCAGCACAGCCGGCCACTGCCCTTGGTTCAATGCAACTATAGTCAACTCATTTCTCAAGAGATTTACCTCTCGTAATGCATGTGAACCATTAACATGTACTAATCCATTGTTTACTTTTGGTTCAATGCAACTACAGTCAACTCACTGCTCTCTCGGTCTGGCAATTGGCATGGCAGAGTTTGTGATGCTTTTACATTGCCGACGGAGGCGTAGAATTTCCATGCCACAATACAACTGTACTGATTGGGAGACGTACAGAATACTCCATATGAACCATGAACGCGTAGACTATGTTTCGCTGCTTTCTTCCTTGTTTCTAGTTAATTATAAGGGGATAAAGACTTTCTCAGTTGTATCTGCTGCGACCAACAAATTAAACCTTTGTTGATCGTGGCTGCTAAATACATACAGACAAAGAAAAACCATAGAACCATACACACTGTACTGGTACAGCACTACATACACAGCCATAACATGCTTGCTATGCCCCTGTGATATGATCCAGCTGGAAGCTAGCTAAGGAAGGTCATTAGCTGATGGATCAGCATGACAATACAATAGAATACTAAACGTACACAAATCTATATATATCCTATCATGTTTATTTGTCCTGGCCTGATACTCTACTAGTTACTGCAAACTGTCTGATCTCGCCCATCTCCAGGCCTACCATTTCTAACCTATCATCAGTTCTTCTAATAACCTACTTTATTTGTTCCTTCCTTCCTCTCTCGCCTTCCTGGCTCTATCTATAAAAGATGAGGTTCAGCACCTGGCAGTCTCCCCCTTCCCTTTGCAAAACTGCAATCATTCGCTCTTCATTCACTGCTCGCTTCGCTCTAAAGAGATCGAACCCCTGTGAGCTGTGGTTGTGAGTAACCAGAAGAACACTGCAGGATACCATGGCCGGCAGCGGGAGCGGCGGCAGCAGCAGCCCTCCATGCGCATCGTGCAAGCTGCTGCGGCGGCGGTGCACGCAGGAGTGCGTGTTCGCGCCCTACTTCCCTCCCGAGGACCCCCACAAGTTCGCCATCGTCCACAAGGTCTTCGGCGCCAGCAATGTCAGCAAGATGCTGCAGGTTCGCTCTCATCAGTTCCATCCAATTCCTGCTTGGATCATTCAGCCAGGCCATCTTGATCATCATCATCATCATCAGGCTAACTGACGTGAACTGCGCCAACTGTTGATTTCCAGGAGCTGCCTGCCCAGCAGAGAGCGGACGCGGTGAGCAGCCTGGTGTACGAGGCGAACGCGCGCATGAGGGACCCCGTGTACGGCTGCGTCGGCGCCATCTCCTACCTCCAGCAGCAGGTTTCCCAGCTCCAGGTGCAGCTCGCCCTCGCCAAGGCCGAGATCCTCTGCGTCCGGATGCAGCACGACGACGAGTCAGCTTCAGCTGCTGCTGCGCCAACTCGGGCAAAGCAGCAACAACTCCATCACCACCAGCAGCAGCAGCAGATGGAATGCGAGGCTTATGGCAGCCTGCTGCTCGTGCAAAATGGCCTGATGATGACGAACACAGTGAACAGCACTGGTGCAGTTCAGCAGCAGCAGCAGATGCTGGGTGGTGGCTTCAGCTCTGCTGGGACCAACACTGCAATGATGCTGCAGGAGGCCTGCCTCAAGAAAGAGTCCCTCTGGGCATGAATGAATGAATTATGTACTTCTATTTGCTGATAAGAAGAAGAAGGAAAAAAAAAAACTTCATGTCTTTATGTCTGTTCATCACCCCCGCAATTTTCCGAAAAGATGGGAAATTACTAAGTTAATTGCCTAATTGGGTCACATGAGCATCACAATCTCAGCATTTCTTCTACTTATAAGCTAAGAATCAAGACATCTTGCTGATTGATCTTCATGTGAAGTAGAGCTTTTGATGCACAAAGGTTGCACGAGCCAGTGAAGTTTCAGAGGTTCACATTTTGGCAGACTTGGGAGTTGAGAGTCAGCTATTTGGACGCGTTTGGATTCACATGGTGTGCACAGTAGGATTGTTCGTGGACAACTGGACACTAAGCATCACAAAGCTTTCTTTTTATTTTTTTTTCAAACCACGCTGGATCGGTGTTGTGTATATGAATGACTGCTGCTACATCCAATTGGAAGACCTGACCTAACAGATTCCTAAGCTTTCTGCATAGGACGTGTGTCCTTCTTCATCTGCTAGGCTGCACAAGGGCTTACCTGGCTTCACTGATATTCTATTATCTATGCAACTCGATCTACATTGGTGCTTGATAAATGCCAAAGCATTTGAATAACTGGATGCTAATTAAGATGTTACTTGTACGTGCGCCCCGTGTCATCAAGAAACCGACAAAGTAAAACCTAATTCGTTTCTTTTTTGTTCAAAAAAGAACTGAGTTCCAAGCAAGGCTAAGTGGATTTACTATTTATACATTTTTTTTTTTGGCAATGATTGGCTTGGTTTTGATATTGACAAAGTGACAAGGTGCATGCATGAACCCCATGAGGAGGTGAATCTAGGACAAACAGAAAAGTATCATTTGTGGGCTTGTAGCCCCCACGGTGTTGCTTATATATGGATGTACACACACCTTCGATGGAGTACTTCGCTTTTTGCTTGGCTATCTTACTTTGTCGACCGTTGGCTTATGTTTCAGACGGAATTATTACGGTTCAATTCGCTTAAGTTACTCTGCTGATTTTAATTCGTATAAATCAGACATAGAACATTATTTTTCTCTTATAAAAAAAATTAGTCATACGAATCAAAGGAACAATTTCTTCCTCAAGCGAACAGAGTTAGTTGTGTTGATCACAAAACATTGCTTATGTATAGGTCTAGTACAAACGACATGTTAAGATTAACAAGAAGGAAGGCAAGTTGTGATCTTTGTGAGGACGTGTCACATCTTGCAGTAAGGGCACCCACAAATGGGTGGCTCATAAGCTAGCTCTTAACATTCTTTTCATATTTTAATAGAAGAAAGAGAAGAGCTAACTTTTAATCAAGAGCTAGACTTTTTTTTAAGGAACTGGAGGGGCTGAGACCCCTACAGAGATTAAATTAAACTTAAAAAAAGGATCCAAAATTGCAAACATTGATCAGATCAGCTAGGATCAGAACTTATACACATATTTTAAGATGATGTCAGTATGTCATGTGAGACTATCCTTGTTGTGGGCTATATATATATATATATATATATATATATATATATATATATATATATATATATATATATATATATATATATATGCTAAAAGGTAGCACTATTGAAAAGATTGGCTTAGAGCTAGCACTATGGTAAAGGTTGGCGTAGAGCTAACACTATATCATACTATTGCGGGTGCCCTGACAATTACTCTACTATAATTACGACAATTAGCATTGGATCAAGTGCCAACCAACCAACCTTTACCAGGATCAATGATTAATTGACGATGGGTTAAAAGCCCCAACTCAAACCTTGTCCTTGCTGCTGTATTTTGATGGTGCACATGGCATCGAGGCTTTTTAAAGTGTTGTGACATTGTTCATTGCTGTTTACAATACCAATACTGACATACTCTCTCCGTCCCAAAAAAAAAGACATCATGTGCTAGTTAAAATTTCTCAAATCCGAATAGCTTTACAGAAAACATTAGCAATATTTGTATCACTAAATAATAAATTTATTATGAAATATATTTCATGATTTATCTAACGATACTAATTATGCATTGTAAATATTAATATTAATTGATCAGAGTTAAAAATGTTTGACTTCTCATGAAGTTAGAATGATACTCCACAAGCCAAACATTTAGTGATACAATGTTTGTTAACTCTGATAATTATGCATTGTTAATATTAATTATGCATGGTACAATATTTGTTTTCTACTACTTCACATAAATCATGAAGTATTATATATGGAACGGATGAGTATACTAGTATAGGCCTTCTTTTGCAAATCACACATGGACTTGCTTAGAAAGAAGTGGGTGAGAAAAATGCATCATTAGGTAATTTATTTATTTATTAGAGGGGAAAAAATCTAATTTACCCTGTTATTAGCTATCGTTGTCGTCCGATTTGTCTCCTTTATCTACGAAAAAAATAGTCTTTTGACCTCCCCCTCCGGCCCTCCCCCCATTTTTCCGTTACAATGAACAGTCATGGTGCATTTTCCGTTACAATAAACAGCCATGGTGCATTTTTCCTTTTGGCATAGGGCATTATTCAAAGAACTGCTTTATTACTGTATTTCCTAAAGAAAATGAATTGCTTTATTTCCATCATCCCTTATGTGTTCACTCCCTATTCATTTTTCCTTAATTTCAAGTTTGCATGACCAATAAATGGATTAATATTTGGGAACAACTATATATGCACTACTTGAGACGGCTGCTTTGCCGAGTGCTAGAGGCACTCGGCAAAGACCATCTGGCGCTCGGCGAATCCTATGCCGAGAGCAGCCCTCGGCATAGATCTCTCGGCAAAAAACCTCACGGCAAAGGATACTTTGCCGAGGGCCATTTATCGGGCTCTCGGTAAAAGGTTTGCCGAGCGTCCCGACTGGCTCTCGGCAAAGAAAAGTGGCCGTTAACGGCGGTCCCTATTGACGGTAGGTTTGCCGAGGGTCCCGGCCGGCTCTCGGCAAAAGCCTTACGTGTGCCGAGAGCCGGACCCTCGGCAAAGCGATAATTTTTATTATTATTATTTTTCTGTGCCGAGGGTTATCCGGGGTCAGCTCTCGGCAAAGAAATTTCGAATATTTTTTTGTGACCTCTTCGTCGAGGGTTATCCGGGGCCGGCTCTCGGCAAACCTCGGACTTTGCCGAGGGCTATGACCAAAGCCCTCGGCAAAGCCTTGGAAATTACGTTGTGCCTCCCCAGCTTTGCCGAGGGCTATGGCCAAAACCCTCGGCAAAGGGCCTCTTTGCCGAGAGCAACCCTCGGCAAAGCTGGGAAAATTTTGATTTTTGTTTTCCAGTTCTGTTTTTCCTTTTCTCCGACACTATCACACAGATATATATCACATTCATCACATATTACATATATATCATATTTCACGTCACAGAACATATATATATATATCACATCACATAGTTCAATAACATATATATCCTCAAATCACATAGTTCACATCACATAGTTCAAACAACATGAGACTTCAGTTCACATAGTCCAAAGTTCAATCTACTACACCCCCGGCCAACCGGGCCACCCCTGAGAACTGCCGCCTGGTTGACCCCCGGTCTGGTTCCATCGGTGGTTGTCCGAACCTTCTGACGAAGGAGGCTGCGAAAGGTCATGTCAGACAAGGAAATGAAAAAAATAAAACACTGAAGTATTGATACTCACAGGAGCAGCTCCGGGGTCCAGAAACGGCGGTGGAGGAGACATGAGCGTCTGCGGCACGGCCATGCCCTGGGAGGCCATGAAGGCGATGAGCTCCGCCATCTGCTTAGCTTGAGCCTCCATCTGGGCCGACATCTGTGACCGCATCTGGAACTCGGACACCTGGCGCTCCTGCCTTTCTCTTTCCAGGCGGGCCTGCGATAATACAAAGTGAATGTTAGAACAATGCAAACATTTAAAGATCAATGTACGATGACTAAAATAGAAATAACCTCGAGCTCGGCGACCCGCGACTGCGCAGGCGACGGGCGTGGGCGTATGGGGACGCTCCCGCTCGTGCTCTGTGCTCGGAGCTGGGACAGAGTGGGAGTGGAGGCCGTGTCGATGACGCCGTCGCCAAGCCAGAACCGCCCGTGCTTCTTCCCTCCTCCAATCCTCATGACGATGCTCCCGTCCAGGTCCGCGGTGGCGGGATCAAAGTCGTCCCCATGGACCGCCCTTGCCGCCTCTGAGTAGTCAGTGAGGCGGGAGTGGACGCTGGAGTTGGTGTACACGTCGGCGGGATCGTCGGGGTTGTAGGAGGTCTCCGCTGTCGTGGCCTTGCCCTTGTGGGACATGGCGTATGCCGCCACCGTGCCGCAAGGCTGGCCACCATGTGCCTCCGACTGCGAGGAAGACAACAAGATGATTAGCAATCAGGCAACATTTGATCGAGGAATTGATAAAGTCTTTCACGTACCCAAGCTTGTGCGTACTCGGCGAGGTTGCGGTTGCCCTGGTGGTGTGGTACACCTGGCATCTGCAGACGCGCCTCCCGGGCCTCGGCGTGGTGGGCCGCCCACTCTTCGGATAGCCACCGGTCCACGATCATCTCCCAGCACTCAGGAAACGACTGGCACCATTGGGGGATCATCTGCACATCATCAAGTATTTCACGTCTAAGCGTCAGATGAAAAGTACCAAAAGCTTAATCTCAAAAGAAAACACTTACCTGCAAGAACTGCGCCCGGCCCAGCGTCATGCCTCTCGCCTGGGCCTTCGTCACCCTCGTGGTCAAGACCGTGGCGTTGTAGGTGATGATGGCCTGCAGTCTCGCCTCGTAGATCATGTCGGTGACGAGCTTCCTACAGGCCCGGGTAGCCGTCACCTCCGCCACTACCTCCTTTCCGGGCTCGCACTTGAAGTAGTTCTGCATACAGACACAATACGAGGCGAGACAGTAATTAAAGAAAAAATATGATGAATTTGATATTGTTTGACGAAGACTTACCCACAGCTCCGCTCTAACCCGCGCCGCCTTGTTGGGGAAGTCTGGGTCTGGGGCGACGCTGTAGTGGTCAAAGGTGTAGGCCGGCTCGTGCCTCCCGGCATACTGTACTATGCCGGGGTAGTGCTCGCGGCACAGGAGACCCAGGATGCCGTTGGGTTTGCGGCCTTTAGGCCCCACAAAGTCCCATCCCCTGCACAAGTGATTAAAAAAGATTATTAGCTTCTATTTCTATTTTGAGTCTCATCGTACGAACAGGTAGTTAGAACATGTACCTTTGTCCGATGGGCGTGATCACTGGGCGTCGGGCACGTGTCGGCAACGCCGGGAGGCTGGCGGGACCTCTCAAGTAGGGCGTGGACACCCCTGAGGCACCCGAACACTCGTCCGCCTCGTCCTCCTCCTGCTCGTCCTCCTCCTCTGCCTCCTCGGCCAATGGTGCCTCCTCCTGCCGCTGGGTCTCGGGCGTGGCCGGCACCTCCTCCTCGACCTCCTCCTCCTCCTGTGGAGACGGCTCCCTCCGGCAGCGGTCACTCCTCGTCGAGGGCACGTCGGACTGCGAGGCCCGGTACAACCAACTCAACCGCCTCTGACGTCCTCCCGGCATCTTGCCTCGACCTCCTGCATTTAAAAAGAACAAGCAATGTTGTATTAGAAATAACATAACCAAATATATGCAATATAAATAAAACAATAGATCCTAAAAATATAACATAATATTACATGTATTAGAAATAATCTGGATCATCCGGATTAGCCGGAGCATGAGTCTCCTCATCACTGTCAACCATGTCTAAGTACTCCTCAGTATCCGAAGACAGGTCGTCGTCTTCATTTGCTTGGCCTAAACGGAATCGTTCTAGCATTTCTATGTCCTTCTCATTTACCACCTCATCCCCAGCGTCCTCGTCATCATTCTCTACTTCCATTTCCATCGCTCCGGTTAAGTCTATCGTGAACGTCCCTTGCAACCCAGATTCTTGAAAGAACTCACTGTCATACGTGTTTGTGTTGAAGTTATAATCCTCATCATTGGGGAGAGGTAGTTTAGCATGTGGTGATATCTTGTGCACAATATACCAACCCAAGAGATGCCATTTGCTTTTGCACGCGTATGGCGTGTAATAAACCTGCGTGGCCTGTTGAGCCACAATATACACATCGGAGCCTTAATAGACAGAATCCTGTCGAATCTCGGCTAGCCCAAGATTAGGTGTCAGCCTCGTTCTTCCAGGATCGAACCAATGGCATTTGAACATGACAGGATTCAAAGGCTTTTCACCGTGAAATGAAAGTTCGTATATTTCTTCAATTCTTCCATAGTAGTCACGGTTGTCATTGCCTGGAGTACAAACTCCGCTATTTGTGCTTTTTCGATTGGGCCGACTCTGCTCATAGCTTGATGTGTGGAAGCGAAATCCATTCACGTCGTAACCGTTAAATGACTTGACCCTACGGTCAAAGCCTTTTGCAACCTGTCTCAGCTCTTGACTCATAGACGCATCGGTTTGAGCCTGCAAGGTGACGCAAGATATATCGTTATACGGTCAGAACGTAAGAGCAAGTTGGAACGTCAGACTAAGTACGACCTTGGTAGGACGGTACCTTCTGTCGGAACCAAGAAATGAAATCAGGCCTTCCTTGCCCCGCACCATTTGCAATTAGGGTTTCAGCTGCCGTATCAGAAAGAGGCCTTGGGCCATTCGAGAACAAGTGGAGAAATTCACTGTATGAAACAAAAAGAATGGTGTTGGGAAGTGACGACGAATTGGATGAAGATAGATAACAACTTACCCCATGTACGGGTCCAGCTCATCAAGGTTGGTAAGCACGTATAGCATGATCTTTCGCCACTCTTCATAGTTCAACTGCTTAACTGTGGATCCACTTGCCGTGCCGAGTTGGCCTCGAAAAAGGCTAAGACTCGATTCATTTTCTCCAGCATTGTAACGAGGGGGTGGATTATGCACGCTAGGAAGGTTCTCAGAGTAGTATTCTTCAGTGAAGTTGGACACCTCCTCTAGAATGGATGCCTCTGCAATGGAAGCCTCAATTTTGGCTTTGTTTCTACATTTCTTGCGAAGAGTCTTCATATTTCTCTCGACTGGAAAGCGCCAACGCCATTGCATAGGCCCTCCCATTCGAACCTCGTTTGGGAGGTGTACGATCAAATGAAGCATCGGAGTGAAAGAAGCCTGGTGGAAAGATTTTCTCCAGCTTACAGAGCAACACAGGTGCAGCTTTCTCCAAGTCATCAACGACGGACCGAGATATCTCCTTGGCACATAGCTGGCGGAAGAAATAGCTCAACTCTGCCAGGACAACCCACATAGGCTCAGGAACATAGCCTCGAACCATCGCCGGAAGAAGCCGTTCGATCCATACGTGGAAGTCATGACTCTTCATCCCTAGGACTCGTGGAGTAGATAAGTTGACTCCTCTCGTTAGATTCGCTGCATATCCATCAGGGAATGTCAATGTCTGGATCCACTGAAGTATTTCTTTCCTTTGTGGCCTGCCCAAGACGAAATCGACCTTGGGCCGTGTCCATCTCCTGCCGGGCTGAGGAGGCAGCATCTCTTGCTTTGGTCTATCGCACAACAGTGCCAGGTCTAGTCTAGCCTTAGGGTTGTCCTTAGACTTTTCAGTGTCCATGAGTGTTCCCCAAAGCGACTCTGCGATGTTCTTTTCAGTGTGCATTACATCAATGTTATGTGGCAGAAGAAGATCGTCATAATAAGGGAGTCTTTCCAAGCCTGACTTATGAGTCCACATATGCTCCTGACCATACCCCGTAAAACGACCGTCTGTTTTGTTGAACTGGAGAGCATCTATCTGAGCATGAACCTCGGCACCGGTCAGCATCCGAGGTGGAGGATCTCTCACCACGACACCTTTGGTAAAGTTCTTGGTGTCCCGTCGGAAAGGATGGTCAAGAGGTAGGAATTGTCGATGTTGGTCGAACGCCGAATACTTGCCACCCTTCTTCAACCAGATAAATCTCGTAGCTGTCTTACAAACCGGGCATGAGAACTTGCCATGGACACACCAGGCACAGAATATCCCATATGCCAGGTAGTCATGCAGTGAGTACTGGTACCAGATGTGCATTGTGAAGTTAGACCTTGAAGCTCGGTCGTATGTCAATACCCCTTCATTCCAAGCAGTTTCCAATTCATCAATCAGAGGCTCCATGTACACACCCATGTTATTCCCCGGGTGTCCAGGAATTATCAACGACAAGAAGACAGTATGACGTTGAAATAGAACGTCGGGGGGGAGATTTAGGGGGATAACGAAGACGGGCCAACAGGTGTACGGGACAGCCATGAGTCCATAGGGATTGAAACCGTCCGTTGCAAACGCAACACGAACATTACGAGCCTCTCTAGCTTTGTCATGATGGATGCGGTCAAAGTGGGCCCATGCTTCACCATCGGCGGGATGTACCAACTTCTCAGGATTGTATCGGGTACCCTGTTTGTGCCATGTCATCTGTTTCGCGGATTCCTCGGTCATGTAGAGACGTTGGATCCTCGGTGTGAACGGCAGGTAACGCAGGACTTTCATGGGGATAGAAAGCTGCCTCTTCGGGCCTTCACCATCGTCTACCTCAATGTATCTTGACGCTTTACACTTCGGATAGTAACCTGCATCCGTGAGATCTTTCCTGAAGAGGACGCACCCGTTTGGACAAGCATGTATCTGCTCATACGGCATCTTCAGTGCATGAAGCAGTTTCTGTGACTCGTACAGGCTCTTTGGCAATATGTGGCCGTCCGGAAGCATGCTACCAAATAGGGCCAACATACCATCGAACGCATCTCGACTCAGGTTGAACTGGGACTTGAACCCCATCACACGGCCAATGCCATCCAGTTGAGAAACCATTGTCCAATCGTGAAGGGGTTTCTGTGCCGAAGACATCATCTCGTAAAACGCCTTTGCGGTCTTCTCCATCTCCTCCTCCGTACGTCCTTCAGCGTACTGTGCTTCTTGGAAGTCATCTAACATGTCTGCTACCCCCGCATCAGCATCAAAGTCCTCTAGACGTGGTCGCACTGCCTCCGCTCTCAAACGATGTGCTTCACCATGGTAGATCCACCGGGTGTAGTCCGGCATGAATCCATTGTTCACAAGATGTTTAGCCATGTTCTCCTTGTCTTGCCTTCTCTGGTTTCCACATCTGCTGCATGGGCACAACACTTTGATCTCTCCTCGCCGAGCCGCGCCAAATGCATTGTTCACGAAAGCATCTGTCTTGCGCAACCATTCATCGGTGAAATCACTTCTGCTTCTACGGCCCGAGTACATCCACTGACGGTCATCCATCCTACTGTCATGCATCCGAGTACTTACATATCGTACTCCGAGTACTTCCATCCTACTATCATCTAATAGGTGAGGATAGGTCCTAATCCCACCCACGGATGCGTCGATGAGGCCAGTTCCCATTGTCTGCACCGAGCCGAGACAGAATTTCGGCAGCACCTCCCCGATGTTCTTAAGATACACGTCCCTGTAGGGAGAGTGTGTATCCAGAGAACAACAGGGAGGCGATGCCGAAACTCCATCTCGAATCGGGGCAGACCATGGGAACTAGCCTCCTCGACGCATCTGCGGGCTGTCCAAGTAACGTGGACAATCCAAAACAGATACGGTTATCGATATGCAGAGACCTGTATACCTCCAGCCGTATCTCTTTCGGACGGAAGACGCCTAACAGGGTTCAATGACCTACGACCCTTATCTGGGAGGAGACGTTATTTATACCTAGGGTGCCGGTGGAGTCAGGCTAGCGGCGCAGTGGCGAGTCGGTGCAGTGGAGAGTCGGTGCAGTGCAGGCAGACCCGTGATGGCGACAAAGATGATCGGGGTCGCCGAGGATCTCCGGCTCGGCCCCGACAGGTCCTCCTACAGAAAAGACAAAAATATAGTATCAATTATAAATTTCGGCAGAACCTCCCCTGCACGGTGAGGTTTCAAAACCTGCAAGAAACAACGGCTCGATGGCCGACATCCACATATATGCGGCACGATGGCCGACATCCACATATACACGGCACGATGGCTGACATTCACATACATACCACTACACTACTACTAACAACTACTTACTACTACTACTTACTACAAATGGGTGATACATGTGCAATGACGACGGGGCAATCGAGGACGACTTACGAGCAGACCGATCGACGACGACCGAGGGAACGAACTCGGAGGGGCACAACGGGGATGTCCTCTTCTTGCTCCTGCTGCTCCTCTCCTCCTGCCCCTGCTCCTCCTCTCCTCCTCTCCTGCGGACGCTCCTGCCCCTGCTCCTCCTCTCCTCCTCTCCTGCAGAGCGGGGCGGGTGCAGGGCGCGCGGCCGGGCGCGGGCGCGGCGGCGGGGCCGCGGGCGGCGGCGCGGCGCGGCGCGGGCGAGCGGGCGGCGCGGGCGGGCCGGGGCGGGGCGCGCGGCCGGGCGGCCGCGGGCGGCGGGGCGGCGGCGGCGCGGCGGGCGGGGCGGCGGCGGCGCGGCGCGGGCGGCGGGCGGCGGCGCGGGCGCGGCCGGGCGGGCGCGCGGCCGGGGCGGCGGGCGGGCGGGGCGGCGGCGGTGGCGGCGGGACGGGCGGGGCGGCGGCGGCGCGGCGCGGGCGGGCGGCGGGGCGGCGCGTGCGTGAGTTCGCCGCGCGTTCGGGTGCGCGGCCCTTTTATTTTTTTTGCATTGGCTTCTTTGCCGAGAGCCAGATCGAGGGCTCTCGGCAAAACCGGCTTTTGCTGAGAGCCCTTCGATCTGGCTCTCGGCAAGCGCGTTTTTTTTTAAATAAATTCTTTCCGAGAGCCCTGATCCTGGCTCTCGGCATAGGGGACTTTGCCGAGTGCTTTAGGAAGCTCTCGGCAAGGAATATTATTTTTTTGTTTTTTGCTCCGGCCTGCTCAGCATATCAAGGCGGCCCTTTGCCGAGAGCCCTCTGTTAGGCTCTCGGCAAAGGCTTTTATTTTTTTTAAAAATAAATTCTATGCCGAGAGCCCTGGCCCTGGCTCTCGGCATAGGTGCTCTTTGCCGAGGGCTTTAGGAAGCTCTCGGCAAAGAATTTATTTTTTTTGTTTTTTTTGCTCCCAATTTTTTCTGTGGCCTTGCTACAGTACTACAAGCCAAGATTTCAAATTTGGTGTGTTTTCCATACTTCTTGCTATATTTCGCGTATTTTCTTTAATTTTGATTTTTTTTCCGCGGGACGCACGTTTGAACTGCAGGTGCATGAAATAATGAAACTCAGCGATTCGAAAAATGGTATTCATTCTTCAGAGGGTATTTCGACACCGTATCCAGGGACAGGCGCGGAACTCGACCGTCTCGTGCACGAGAAACGGCGACCAAGTTGCGTGATATTGGATTTAAAATTATTAAAAATACAAACGAAGTCAGAAAATCATGAAAATGGACGGGTGACCTTGACATCGCATGTAGAGGCTATGAAAAAAATTTGGGAATGTTTGGAGCAAGTGGTGGCGCAAGATGGTTGAAACCCTGAGATCTCCGCATATCATCACATGTGATCATATGCGGAGATCTCAGGGTTTCAACCATCTTGCACCACCACTTGCTCCAAACATTCTCAATTTTTTTTCATAGCCTCTACATGCGATGTCAAGGTCATCCGTCCATTTTCATGATTTTCTGACTTCGTTTGTATTTTTAATAATTTTAAATCCAATATCACGCAACTTGGTCGCCGTTTCTCGTGCACGAGACGGTCGAGTCTCCGCGCCTGTCCCTGGATACGGTGTCGAAATACCTCTCGAAGAATGAATACCATTTTTCGAATCGCTGAGTTTCATTATTTCATGCACCTGCAGTTCAAACGTGCGTCCCGCGGAAAAATCATAAATTAAAGAAAATGCGCGAAATATAGCAAGAAGTATGGAAACACACCAAATTTGAAATCTTGGCTTGTAGTACTGTAGCAAGGCCACAGAAAAAATTGGGAGCAAAAAAACAAAAAAAATATATATATCTTTGCCGAGAGCTTCCTAAAGCCCTCGGCAAAGGCACCTATGCCGAGAGCCAGGGCCAGGGCTCTCGGCATAGAATTTACCAAAAAAAAAAAATAACCAAAGCCTTTGCGAGGGGGTAACGGCGCAGGGGGAGCCGTTCGCGAGGGTTCCGTTTGCCGAGGAGTATTCTACGCCGAGGGTTCGGCTCTCGGCATAGGTTCCTCCCTTTGCCGAGAGCATACTTCGCCGAGACTCTGGCCCTCGGCTTATGGTGCCATTGCATCGCCGGAGTGGTGTTCTTATGGTGCTGCGAGAGCTGCTGGGCTCTCTCGGCAAAGAGCTCTTTTGCCGAGTGCCCGTGTTTTAGCTCTCGCAAAGAGCCGGACGCTCGGCAAACCGCCCGTCTCCAGTAGTGATGTTCACTATTTATATGTACACATGTCTATCTTTATATTATTTTAATTTTATCTACTTATTAAAACATGGCTAGCACTAAGATTTAGGAACATACATATGCTTTATTCTATCTAACTGATATAAAAAATGAACTTTGTCTAGTTTGTACAATGAGAGCATTTTCTTCTTCAAATAAAAGTGATTGTGGATTATTTCATTATACAAATGAAATACATCTTTTCAAACAAGAATGATTGACGAACTGCTGATTTGCTACTCGATCTTTAAATCAAGGTGACCTCAACATGAGGCTTCTTGTACCATGCTTGATCTGTGTGAGGTGACGGAGATCCAATCAGCGAGCGCCGGGCGGGTCCATGCTCTCCACCGTCTTCCACCCCCAGCGCCGTTAGCCCGTTCCTCGCGACGCGCCCCTCCGACGAGCACGCGCGCCAGAGCTCCACCGCCGCCCAGCAGTGTACGACCAATAACCGCAAACACGTGGTACGAACCGCGCCGCGAGGTGAACCCGACCATGCAGCCTCCGGCGAGTGCCGGTCCGGCGCGGCACGTGCCCCGCGGCTGCAGTATATCGGCCGCCGCCTCCGCGAGGAGGAGCCGGCGGCGGTCGGCCTGCGACGTGCAGCGTCGCGAGCGCCGCCGGCGCTGCGAGGGAGGAGGCGCGGCCACGAGAGTGTCCCAGGTCGGGGCACGTCGGCGACGAGGAGCTCCCTCAGGCCGAGCAGCGCGGTGTCGAGCGGGCGCGGGAGGATCCACCTCCTGGGCGGTGGTGAAACGGACGGCGACGCCTCGACATGGACGGCGGCGCGCCGGCGAGGAGGGAGTCGAGGACGCGGTAAGCAGGGGGCGCCGCCACCGCCGCCGCCGCCGGGGTGCGGCGGAGAACGTGAGGTTGACGTGCGTAGGCGCGGGACGACGCCGAAGCTGAGCTCCACCACCGCCGGCGCGCTGCCGCTCGCCGTCGCTGAGGCACGCCAGGCGGCGGAGCTCGGGGAGGTCGCGCAGCTCGATCGCCCGGAACGCAGCTGTCCACGACGAGCTCCTCCACGCCGGAGCAGGGCGCGTTCGATCTCCAGGACGTCGCTCGCGCCGCGGCAGCACAGGAGGTGCACCACCCGCAGCGCCGCCGCCGCGCCGCCGTCGAACACCGCGGCGTAGGCGTCCATCGGGTTGCACGCCGGCGTGTCCTGCAGCACGAGCCGCTGGAGCGCGGCGTACCGGTGCAGCACGGGCGGCGGCAGCACGCCGCAGTGGCCCAGCGTGGCTGCGGAGGCGGGAGCGGGAGCCGTCGTCGAGGAGGTGGTCCGGGAAGACGTACACGGGCAGCGGGGGTCACGCGGCGCCGACCTGAGGACGACGACGTCGAGGTGTGGCACGCCCCACTCCCCGACGGCGGCCTCGATCATCCGGTCGATGGTGCCGGCGCCGGCACCGTCGGTGCGGAAGAACTCGAGGTAGAGCGCCTCGGCGCGCCGACGACGAGCGCCTGGCGCGTCCAGGATCCCGGCGATGCCGTCGAGGTACGCGCGCATGGCGCGCCGGTCGCAGCGCTTGATGTACCGCAGCAGCTTGCCGTCGGCGTCCCGGCTCGCGGCGGCGGTCGAGCGCGTGGAAGTAGCGCTGCGGGAGCACGTCGGCAACGGAGAACCTGAGCGCCGGGAGGTCGCGCAGGAGGCGCGCCCAGCGCCGGGACAGGACGGCGGTGGACAGCGCCGTGCGGGTGTCGAGGTGCGACAGGACGCGGCGGAGCAGGGCGTCCGGCAGCGAGCTCAGGCGGTCCTCGGCCTCTGGGCGGCGCACCGGCGAGCAGCGGCGGCGCACCGGCGAGCAGCGGCGGCGCCGGGGCGCGTTCTTATTCTTCAACCTAGCCATGGCAGTGGCACAGATGGATTTACTGTAGTTTGGATTTGACGCAGGCAAGGCAAGCAGCTGAATAATATAGGCTGACTTTCAGCGAAACCGAGTCGGCAACGGCATCCGATGCAATCCGGTTCGGTTCCGGTTCCGGTTCCGATGCCCTGTTGTTCTGTTCTTTTCATTTTGTTTGTAGGATATGTACGTTTTTTGAAAATTTTATTTTCTATACGAAAAAAAACTTTTGAAACTGTATTGTTACCACCCATTTTAATATTATCTCTGCAAACATTAGTTTAGTTTAGTTTAATTTATCTGCGACCGTACTAATTCAGTAATAAATATAATAAGCTAACTCAAACAGGGCTTTGGACAGTGACGGAGGTAGATTTTGCATTGGGTGCTAGAACCGGTATAGAACCAATTTTGTTGGTTTTTATTTACAGCATCTAAAATTTTTGTCTGTGATTTTATCCAAATGTACATATGTTCCCCTTCAAAGCCTTCCCGTGGCTCTCTCCTTGTTCTCTCTTTTTTTTTTTACCGTGATTGACTGTTTCTACCAGCTGCAGCTTCTCACAGAATCAAAAAGACCTTTCTTTGTTGGTTACATTCCTGCAATCAACGAGCTTTAATCCATTCACTGAAGCATAATTGGTAGCCATTCTCTGTGATCCTTTTTTTTTTAAAAAAAAAAGAGGACTTCCTCTGCTTTTAAGAAAGCTATTAAAGGTCATACATAGTGGGGAAACCAGTTCAAAAGAAAAGCGCTAAACGCAACCTTGCGAGCAAGAAGCAAGACATCACGAACTAAACCGCCACTACAAAGCAACGAAAACAGAGCTTAAAGACAACAGAACAACTGGCACCAAGACAAGAGACGATCCTCCCTGAAGGCCTCTTCCAGACTTCACAGGTATACAATATCAGAGCAATTGGTATGATACTGGACTCTTCTGCTAGCCCAAGACTCCAAGGGCGCCATCAGATGTAAAAGCTTGTCCTTGTCGGGTGCCTTGAGTAATTCTCCCTATCTGCATCAAGTTTATAGTAGCATGTATTACTATATCAGGATTTGTAGCGAAAGCTTTCTCCATAGCCATCTTATTGTGATTTTTCCAAATCGCCCATGACAAGCCTGCAAAGAAAAAGATTAGAGGGATGGCCAACCCCATTGGCACCAACCCTGTTATGAGATCCTGACAGGAGATAGGGAATTCTGTCCACCCAAACACATCTCTGATGCAGCACCACAAGTACTGGGCAAAGATGCACTCAAAGAAAATGTGATTTACCGTTTCAGGCTTATTCACACACAGCAGAGAGGGCTCCCTTGCCAACTTCTTTTTTTAAGATGTGGCAGTTGGAAGTTTGTCATGAAACATCTGCCATAAAAAAACTCTAACTTTCAGAGGAATCTTACTTTTCCAAATAAGATTGCTAAGCTTTTCATAACTCCCCCTGAGTCATTGCACATAATATAGAGATTTTAGTAGTAAATTTGTTAGAGTTTATCGATGGCCCATCTGACCTCATCCTCCCTGGAGTGGTCCAGATGAGTCTCTTCTAAAATCTGATTTAGAGATCTCCAGTCTCTTACCAAATCCCCCTACAAACTTCTTTTGAAAGACATGTTCCAGACCTGACCATCCCAGATATCATGAACTAAAGCATTTTGGTTACACAGATTTCAAACAGAGAGTGATACTGTTTTTTCAGGGAATGCTACTCAACCATGAATCATGCAAAAATCTTACACTTTATCCCCTTTAAAAACTCTATACTCAGCTCCCCACTGATATAGATGTTTAACTTTATGCGGTCCTTTCCAAAATGTGAGGAGCCTTTCTGATACAGAACAAAAGAAGCTATTAGAGCGCATGTACTTAGCTTTTAATAATTTGCAGCAAAGGTCCTCAGCTCCTGAGTCGATTTTCCAAATCCACTTGGTCAAAAGGCATTGATTCATAATTTCAGTATCAATAATACCTACCCCCCCCCCCCCAATGGACTTTAGGTCTACACATGCTAACCCATCTAGCCATGTGATATTTGAATACATCATCAGCCCCTCTCCAAAAAAATTTGGATCTGATAGTATCCATCTTAGCATGAATCCCTTTGGTAGGAAATAAAAGCCCATAACACATAGGAAGACTGCTCAAGCATGTGTTAGAATGAGTTTTCCTCTTGATCATTTTATTGAGAATTCCTTGAAAGGCACCAATACCTATCACCTTGTCAGATATTGGAATGCCTAGATACTTCATTGGAAGTTCCCCTAATTTGCAGTTTAGCATGTTTGCCTTTCTCTCCTTTTCCTGTTGACTATAACCAAGCAAAATCACCTCACTCTGGTGATAGTTTATCTTCAGACCAGATAACCATTCAAAGCAGTAAAGTAAAATTTTAAGATTAGTTATTGATTGATCTGACCCATCAAGCATAATAACAATATCGTCAGCATATTGAATATGAGAGATTCCATCAGGAATTAAGTAAGGGAGCACACCCTTGATCAGTTTCTTACTAACAGCTTTATCCAACATGACACTTAGAGACTCAGCTACTAGATTGAAAAGTAAAGGAGATAGAGGGTCCCCTTGCCTTAGCCCTCTCAAGGTTCTAAAATAAGAACCTCTGGTTCCATTGACATTCACGTAAACCTGTCCCCCTTTGATAGTTTGGAGCACCCAATCAATCCACTTTCTAGAGAAGCCTTTTCCCAGGAGGACCTCTTCCAAAAAGTCCCATCTGACCCTATCATAGGCCTTTTCGAAATCTATTTTCAAAATTAACCCTTTTCCTTTCTTAGAACTTAATTCATGAATTACTACGTGAAGAATAACAACCCCTTCAAGAATGTTCCTTCCTTGGATAAAGCCAGTTTGATTAGGTCCAATAGCTCCCTTAGCCACAAGTGTGAGTCTCTTAGTAAGAACCTTTGTAAAACCCTTATAATCCACATTTAGTAAACAAATGGGTCTGTACTGCTTAATAGTGTCAGCATCTTTGACCTTAGGGACTAAAGTAATAACTCCATAATTCAATCTTCAAAGAGCAGGTACAATAATTGGCTTATAGCCAAGCAAATGCTGATGTGGAGGAGAGAAGAGAGGAGAGAGAGAGGAGCTTGGCTTCCATGCCAAGCACCAAGCTAGGCCGAACAATAGGTAGTATTGGGTCCCAATAGAGATGTATGTGGGGAGGAATATGAAAGAGAAATAGTTTTGTAGCTAAATAAAGACTAAATATTGTATAGTTTGACTCTTAGAGCTTGACTTATAGCCAAATGCTTGGCTCTATTATTGACCATGCCCTAATGTCCAGCTCTCCCTTATAGAAATCAGTGAACATATAAAAATAATTTTCTTTGATTACCTCCCAGAAGTGTTGAAAAAAATAGGCCCCATACCCATTAGGACCTGGACCTGATTCTGCCTTCATATAAAAAATCACTAGCTTGATCTCCTCCATGGAGAAAGGCTTAACCAGATTTTTAGCATCAACTGCACTAATTCTTCACTCTGCTTCCCAAAAATTGGGAGACAACTTTACATTTCTTGAAGTATCGCGGCCAAACAGCTGCTTATAGAACTGTACTATACGCCTCATGATGTCTTCCTGGTCTGTCAACTGCCCCTGTTCAGATTGTAGAGCCATAATATACCCTTTTCTTTGCCTGCCATTAGCAAATTGATGAAAGAATTTTGAATTAGAATCTCCAGCCATTAACCAATGCTTCCCTGCTCTTTGTTTCCAGAAGGCCTCTTCCATGAGATAAATCTTTTCAAGCTCTTTCCAAAGCATATCTATGATTCCAATTCCCTGATTTCAGCCTGATGATCAATCTTGTCCAGCTCAAATTTTAAACCAAACTTGAATTTTTTGTGTTCCCCTATTCTTTTGATGTTCCATCCCTTCAGAAAAAATCTTAGCAAAGACAGGCTCCCATGCCATCTGTCCAAAGAGTAACACGACTCAGGACATCCCTCATTAGCCTCCAGCCATTTGTCTGACATAATCTTTGCAAACTCAGGATCATAAGCCACTGTTGTTCAAAGAAGAAATTTTAGGTCTAGCAGGAAGGCTTTCCCCATTATCCACCACTATAGGAGTGTGATCAGAACCCACTCTAGTTAAACCCCAAGACATGGAAAGGGGAAACCTCTCTTCCCAGCTAGAGGAAAAAAGAACCCTGTCTAGATTAACCATAATAGGTCTGTCCTGCTTATTGGTCCAGGTAAATCGCTGACCAGATCTTTTCAATTCTCTTAACTGATATTTACCAATGAAATCATTCTGTGACCCTCTTTTTGATCTGTACAACAATGACAGTTGGGTTTGTTACTTCTCTGCTTGCTCGCAAGGTTCGATGGGAGATTTTTTTTGATCGAGTGATCTTACAAGAGGGTAAGATCGTCCATTTACATAGCCAGCAGCCATTCGTGGTCAAAGAAAACGGGAACCAATTTACAAGAGGGCAAAGCTGATTATCTTCATTCATGTACTACCACATTCAATGAACCATGCAAGAATCGCCTGCTACATCTTGCATTGCATTGCATTGCCTTCATAAAAGCATGTACAGTACCTAATTATTATTACTACTACTAGTCTAGCTTCAACCATTGCAAAATTATTCTTCATGCTGCTGGACATTCTATCCGACATCATCAAAAATTCAGAACACATGGCTTAAACAATGACCAGTTCCAAGTTTTCACCGAAGACGTGATTTCAACAAATGTGCAACATAACTAATGGTTGCCCATCATCCATTGTCAATAAAGCCCACTGTAAGGCTCGAGCTCTCAAACCACTCCAGCTAATCATACAGCACAAACAGAAAACATTACACGAATGAAGGTTAGCACAGCTGCCACATATATCAATCATCCTTAATTCCTTGCATGTTACACACTCCCTCCATGTTCTAGTAGTAGCTCCGCTAACATCATCCATCAACGCAGATTCATCAGAAAAATGCACCAACAAAATCTGAATGCCACCAAAGCATGTCAATGTGCTGTATTTTACACAGGGAAAATCCAAATGCCACCAAAGCATGTCAGTGTGCTGTATTTTACACAAGGGCAATCCAAACGCCACCAAAGCATGTCAGTGTGCTGTATTTTACACAAGGACAATCCAAACGCCACCAAAGCATGTCAGTGTGCTGTATTTTACACAGGGAAATCATAGAGCCTAATCCTTCAGAACAAAAATCATTTACAGAAGTAAGACTTTCTGCGTCAGGTTGACATATATCCCCCATATTCAAGCCTTCTTGTGCTCAGCTTCATTTACTTGTTGCCCTTTCCCATTGCTTTTCTGCTTGCTTGTACTAGCTTCAGCATTATGAGACTGAGTATTTTTCTCCCAGCTTTGGTTTGTTCGAAGAAGGATTATCCTCATTAGCTTTTTCCCCACCATATCGTACACATTGATTGCCAGCTGGGTTTGTAAAACCTCCCTGTTCAACTTCCCTTTGGAAATGGAAGTCCCTCAAATGCATGTCTAATACTCCATCAACTGTTGCAGGCACCTTGTCACATCTCTACACCCGATCTTTACTCTCACATAGTCAAATTCTGTGATATTTGATTTGTCCACTTCCAGTGGTACCCCCACATAAGAGGCCACCAAGCAAGCCTTAGAATAAGACCTTGTCTCATAAGGAATGCCTCTTATCCTGAACCAAGCAGTGTCCAGAGGGCCCTTAGAACCAGCATTTGCGTTCCATTTCTCCACTTTTAAAGCAACAGATGGCAAAGATGTCATCCTCATCTCTGGAAAGTAAGCAATGTCTTCTATGCTTTTACTGTCGGGGAACCTCATCTGAAACTCCTTATCAGCCACTTGCTTAGCATACCATGTCCAGGATGATTCTGGTCCAGCCTTGAGCCTGAATTCAGATTCAATCTGCCTAGCAGTAGCCTCTCCTTGAATAATTGTGATTAGAGCTATGTCTGACATATCTCTGATTCCTTCATCAGTACCAGCACTTTGAATAAAATGAAATCCTTGCCCATAAGCAGATAGCCCAAAGAAAGGTGCAATATATTCCCAAGGCATTTTCTCAGAACAAACTCTTTCCACATGACCTTCTTTGCCACATTTGTCACATCTAACAGGATTGTTACAGGCCTCAGGTCC
Organism: Coix lacryma-jobi var. lacryma-jobi; assembly: GCA_009763385.1. Lineage (NCBI taxonomy): Eukaryota > Viridiplantae > Streptophyta > Magnoliopsida > Poales > Poaceae > Coix > Coix lacryma-jobi. The sequence goes on along the minus strand of VDCT01000115.1, from coordinate 514,820 downwards.
ATGTCCTGGACGGCCACATCTAGGACAGATACCGAACGTATTGTGAGCTAGATTAGTGTTGTTCCTGTTGTCTCCTGTTACTTCTCTCATATCTTCAAGCTCAGAGTTCGTCTTCCTAATCAAGTTTGCCGACTGCTCCTTCTCTATTGATTCAGAAAATTCTTCCGTTGCAGTTTCCCCTTCGCCCACTCTCGGAGCCTCCTCACGCCTCTCCTCCTCTATGCGCAGAGGTCTCTCTCTGTACCCCTGATTCCACTGATTGCTTCTGTTACCATACCCACGACCTCCCCTGAATCTACCACTGATTGGTCTCTGGTTCATACTGTTCTTCGGCTGTGGAAGGGCCTTGATCACTTGAGCAAACGAGCGCGTATCACCTCCAAGCGTAGACCGAAGAGGGTTGCCTGCTCCAGGAAAGGGAAGGGGAGCAGCAGAAACAAAGGAAGGAGTAAGAGATTTCGATCTCAGAAATTTGGTCTCAGGCAATGGGGACACGAATGATAGACTTTTTGATGACTTTCAAGTTAAAATAGTGGTTGCAACTGACAAATTTGAAAGATAATAATGTTAAAAAGAAAAACTTGCTTTTCAACCAATGGCAACAAAGGCTGATGGAATGGAACCTAAGATGGCTCAATATGGTACCTTTAGCACTAAATTTAAGAGGACTTTGTATTAGATTTAAACAAGTGAAATGTAGAAAACTAAACATACTATCTACCAGAGCTAGTACACTGGGCAGAGCATATCCCCTAAACCCCACAGCCCGATCTACATGTCAGAGAAAAACCCAGTACTATGCCTAACACAACGACATGGAGGTGCATTACAAGGGCAGGGAAAAGAAAGAGATGGGTAAGAGAGCAGCACCAGGAGAAGGAGAGAGACGCAGAGAGCGCGAACTGGCGGCCTCCGCGCCTTCAAAGTCATCAGGCCAGTCTTTCATCACCCTTCTCCAAAGAGAGGTAGGAGGGAGAGGCCCTCTTATCCCCACCTGCGGTTTGCAATCAAATATTAGTACCAAAATCAACCAAGAACCTTCTTTCGAACCTTTTCTTTCTCAGCAAACTACCTCCACTCCAAAAACCGAACAAACCGAATCATCCAGAACCAAGATCGGGCAAAGAACAAGAACGGAACAAAATCACAACCTATAGTTCCCGAAATCATCATCATCATCATCAACAACAACAACCACCTCCTTCCAAAATCGACAAATCCCGAATCACCCAGAACAGGTGCACAACTCACACCTCCATTCCCAAATTCGACAAAGACCAAGAACAGGAGCGCAACTTAGTTCCCGAAATCGCCAAGAACCTTCTCTTTCAAAAACCAAGAAACCTATTCCCCAAAATTACCCGGAACCGATTTTAGGACATGAACGAAGTCAAGCGTAAGAACTTACGAAATGCGGCTCCCGCGAACGCTGTGCGCACCGTCCTGGTCGAGGCGTAGACCCTGCTGGTGCGGCTGGAGCTGAGGGTGGCGGCGGAGGCGGCGGAGCTCCATCGCCGCCAGCCTCGCCGCGCCTCGTGTCGCTCGCGTGGGGGACGCCATCGAGCTGAGGCGCTCCTCTCGTGCGGCGGAGCCGCTTCAGTGCCATCTTTTGCCTGAGACGGGGCGGTTTTACCCTCGCCTGATGCAATTTCTGAAGAAACCCTCAATTCTTTTGCAAATTCTTGAGAAATGTTAGTGATAATGAATGGAGGGGGGTCGACCTAAATAGTGGAGGACTTTAGGAGGTTAGAGTTAAATTGTTGGGGACACTTTGCGGAAGGGCAAATAAGATAGTATTTTATCCCAGAAAAAGAAAATACTATATTTCGGTAATTTCGACTGCCTTCTATGAAATAATGCCGAGATGATTGAATTTTGATTTTAAAAAGATATAAAAAAACGTTTCGCATTTGCCGGGGGTGGAGGTGTTATAGTTCTGACAAAATTGAGAAGTTAGGCTGACTTTGATTATTTAGTATAGATTAAAAAACTGAAAATTTTAAATTTGGTTTTCGCACTCAGGTGAAATATTTGCGGCTCCCGCTAACACGGACTCACCATCCCACGGTGTTGCTTTTAGCATATAGTTCATGATCTTGGATATGCATGCGTGTATAAGCCTAATTCTTGATCAATAGCCAAGTTTCTTCTATCTTCTATTAAAATATTAAAAGAATGCTTAGAACTAGCTCATGAGTCACTTGATGCCCCTAGTGCTAGACAACTTTGACAGGACTGTATGTAAGGGTGTTGTGGTATTTTTTCCTAATCTAATGCCCAATCTGAATCATCCGGATTGAGAATGTGGATAGAAAAAAAAATCACACGATCCTAGTTAATCGTTCAAACGGGCTAGACTTTATATGGGTTTAACTTGTAATTTTTTAGAATCTCAAAATTTTAAAAAACTCTTGGGTTTCTTTTTATCCTGATTCTCAAATTCTCGTGCGATCCAAACGGCACCATCTGACCATTTCGTGCCTAGGTCCATCTGACCACGCTGGGGTCTGAGCATTTGGCGTCTTGGTGGACCCAATTTATTTGTGTATCCACAAATACAAATGAATTGTTAAGTATAGTGAGTAGTGACTCGGTGGATTTCTTAGCTAAAAATTAAATGATTCACCGGATGCGATGCTAAGTTTGATGACACATTTTAACATGTTTATTAATTATATTGGCACTCCTTGGCTTGGGTGTGCTTGAACATGTGAGGAGGTAACCTAGGGCAAACCAATTGAAAGGTAAATATATATAAGCAGGAAATCATTGGCATAGTATATACTTATTAGATTAGAGTTTTAATTTTGGCCTTGCGTGTCCGAAGCATGATCGCAGATCGAGCACTGCATATCAAATTTGATGGTGGAATAGAACCTTTACCAAAAAAGATGTCTCATTGATCATGGGCAACATACTTTGTCTTGTTCTGGCCTGTGCTGCACCTGCACGGCTGCACCACACGAAACAGATAAAAATAAGACTTTTGCTATTTATCTGTTCATTTTTATACGTTTGATGGTGTTTTAGGACTTATAACTGTCTGTTGGATCATATTTACAAAAAAAAACTGATAGATACACTCCCATAAAAAATAGAAATAGCTCCAGTGATGGAAGTGTCGGGCCTTATTATTTTGTGGAAATATGAGAAAGAAATGGGCCGCAGCTCCGAGAACAAAAAGGCATGCAGCCCACCAAAGCATGTTTTTTTTTTGACAACAGAAAGCATGGTTTGATTGTCTTAGCTCTGGGCCGGGGCTACTCTCCTCGTATATGAATCCGTCTGAGTTTCATCACAAAGGGGAAAAAAGGAAGCACCTTATAAACAAGTTCATTTGGTCAATAGTATTGGTAAACTATATTTGGACACTGCACTACATATGGTTTGGTGAAAATATTGATTATTGTCGGGAACCGAGAGCTCAGCTGGTTGAGTTCCTTGTAGTGGAACCTGCTCGATCATCAAAGTTCAATTCCTCGACTTATATGTGTATTCATATTTTCTTAGATTTATTCCAGAATTTAACGGTGCTATTCTTTCAGTGGTAGACGACGTACCCGTCGACAGCGACGGATGTGTCTATAATGACTTAGTAAATTTTAAGATTAACGACATCTAACTTGCTTCTTTGGAGGTGCTTATAAAAGTACAGTGTGCGTCTGGCCTGTAATTGGGCCTGCCTAGAAAAAAAGAATGATTATTGTCGGCCGGTCGTACTAACAAGTAACAACACTGCACTGCATGCATGCATGCATGCATATGGTTTTGGTGAGAGGGGTTGTTGAGGGAGGCATGTCGTTGACACTACCAGTACTACTACTTTTTTTTCGCTTATTTGTCTGTTGTCTCTGAATCCTTGCATAGTCCTGTAGGAGCTGAGTAGGGTAGTCGGTCCCCCTCCCCAGTTGTCTTGTCCATCTTTTGACTTAATCCAGCAAAATCTCATATCAGGCTCTCATCTCAGCCAATCCTAGAATCCTATCTAGCTCCTCCTCCTACGTAGAGGAAAGTGAAAATCACCGGCCAATTATGTGGCCAGGGATGGACTTCTTTTTAGTTTTTACTTAACACACAGATTAATCAGAACCGCCAGTGAAAAAGTGCACACGTGCAGCCATGATATGCATGCATGCATATATGCTACGCGTTCTCCGAAAGCCAATTCTCCCGCAGATATAGATTTGTATTATATTATATGCTCCTGAAAAACAAATTCTACCAGTCTCGGTAAATGTCATTATGTATAATATACACATACATACAGGGGCGGAGCCAGGATTTAAATATAGGAGGACAGCCAACAACAATCATACGTGATAAAATGCATATATGAAATAGTATAGATAATATTGAAATAAAATTTTATTTTATATATATGAAAGCTAAAAAAACAAGTGAATATTACAAAGAAAAATTGAAAAAAAAAATTAGCACTAGGTCTCTAACTTTCACTCGATCAATCTAATTCTTAGGAAAAATAATGTCACAGTAAAAACAAAAACAAAGGAGATGAGAAATACAATATAAAGAATAGTTTTAAATAATATAGATGTCATTGGAGATCAACATGAAGGGAGAACAACCACCAAACAAAACACTAATTATATTTGTTAACTAGCTATATAATTGTACAATATAGGAAGAGCAAAAGAAATAAAAGACAATAGAAAGGAGATTATTAAAAAAGAACAAGCGTAAAGTACTAATTAACATTATTATTTTGCTAATTGAACTATTAACTAGCTAATTAAGGAGGGATCATTGTGGAGGCACCAGCAGTTGGGGGTTGCCAGGCCCCCCTCAGCCCCTCCCTGCCTCCGCCACTGCATACATAATCTCATTTTCACTCTTAATTAAATGTACCGAATATGTATACATAATGAAATCTTTATTTCAGTACGCACGCACGTACGTACGTACATACATGCCTATGCCTCTCTGTCCAGGACGACAGGAACGAACGTACACGTACCTGCTAGCTGCTAACGGCAAGGCCAACGACAGCAGCATCATGTGACTCGTACTGCATCTGCAATTCTTCTTCATCCATCCGTGCTCTCTTCTTGGATGGACTTGCATCAATTTAAGCAAGAAGCCCGCCCAACTGATCCGGCTCTCAGGGAAGGTAAAACCATGCATGTGGCCAGCAGCAGCTAACAGGAATCCCATTCCCATGCCACCAACTAACTGATAGGCTAGCTAGCTGCTACTACTCTCTGTCTGTCTCTCTGCCTACAGTACACTCTGATAATGTTACTACCTGCTCACCTCATGTACTACTGCACATCATCAGCAATCATTGTACTCACCCATTCTCCAACCTGCTTCTGCTTCTGCTTGCAACCAGCAGAGTGCTCTGCTGCTGAATGCCATCGCTCATCGTCCATGCTTTTCATCAGTTCAGATTTACTGGCCTACTACTGCACCTGCCACAACAAGTTTTTCAGAAACACATGGCAAAAGACAATCAGGTTAGCAGCAAATATATATATATATATATATATATATATATATATATATATATATATATCCTGCAAGCACCGAGCAGCAAGCTCAACATCCAAGCCTTCTCATCAGACCCCAGGTTGGTTATTAGGACAGGATACCAAACAAAGCAACTGTCACCACACAATTTCACCTAACACTTTATTTCATCTCAGCTGGCCACACTCATTTCGTCCTTTGCTCAAAGAAGATAACGCACAAGGGGATATATACTATATATATATATATTTAGCACCCAGTAGGTCCATTCTGAGATTCGGCACACTGGACCGACGGAATTGATGACAGAATGCGGCATTTTTGCCTCTACTAGGTACCAGCATCACATTAAACAATCGTGCTGCCACCACCAATTGCGTTGCTCTGCATTATTATTGTTAAATTAAATCTGAACATAGCTTCTAGTCTAAGAAAGATTGAAAGAAAGTCATGGAGTGATAATAATTCAGAGAGACTGCAGGTGCTAGCAGCTAGTGGCACCAATGATCACCCGGTCTATTAAAATCGGTTTCGGAATCTCATGTTCCGTAAAATAAATAAATAAAATGAATATACCAGCACCACCATGTGAAGAAAAAGGCACATTCCTTCAAAATGATTTATTCGGAAAGGCTGGGTCATCAGAGCACGTTCTGTCTGTATACTTACTAAAGCAAAACAGCGTGTGATACGCCACGCCCTTAAAAAAACAACATATGTGATGGATGACTAAGAAAAAACTGAAGTAAATTATGAAACGTGGCTAAATCCCTGTTGACTCCTTGATGGTCCTCTAGTTGACCATTGAAAAATGTTGATCATATATAGCAGGATAGAATAGGCAATTTGTTTACATGGAACTAGTAATGCTTAGGCTCAGACTGCTAGGAGATAAATACATATATTGCTACAGTAGATCAGGACAATGCTAAGAAGACATCATGATTGCTAGTTTGAACTGGGAAAGTCTGGAGCATTTCTGGACTGTTTAACATTAGTGGCTTAATGACTCCAAGTTAGTTAATTATTGGCCAGAAGCATGAAAAAAAAGATTCTTTTTGTGCTGGCCAGCAGTTTTTTTTCCTGGCTCAATTTACAAACCTCCGTCTTTTCAAAGTGACAAACCCAGCTATTTCACTACTATATTTATTTGCATCCATTCTGCTATGTTTGGTGTGACACTGTGGTGGATTGACAGAACTGTCGGCACCGGAAACCAGCACTTGGACCTCCTTTTCTCCTCCTGCTTTTTCTTCATATAATATAAACTTAGGACCAACATGTGGATCATACTGAATAAGCATGGGACGATCAACGTGTAGGTACCTTTGAAAATTTAGATTGACTGTATAACAAGCTGTAAACTGATATCTAGAAAATTGAATTTATCTCAGTTTGTTTTGGCCAACTGACCTTCTCCCTTGTTACCAAAAAAAAAAAAACAGATGAAACAAAGCAGGCAGAGACGTTACCTCCCATATGTGGTTAGCCCAGGGGTCAGTGTTCAGTTTGTTTGATTAGCAGTAGACGACGTGGGCCACTTAGCCATGTGCAAATGCAATGTCCCCATGGCAGAGAAGACAGGTGCACCATAAAAGAGGGGAGCCAAGCTAAGAACCATATTTTTCTGAAGAAAGAATGAAATCAGAAGCCTCTCACAAGATGACGGTGCTCCATGCTCCACTTGGACTGAGGAGCATCGTGAGCTCCCTAGTGGCCTTCTTCATCGTGGCTAGCTCTGTCACCTTCTTGTTCGACAGAGGCCAGGAAGCTCAAGTGCAAATGGTGGTCGAGCATGGACGCCAAGAAGTGCAGGTGAAGGTGGAAGCTGGCCTCCATGAACCAGCGATGAGAGGGACAACTGAGGCGAGGGATGCCGCCGGTGAGGAGTGCGACTGGTCGAGGGGACGATGGGTGTACGACAACGTGTCCCGGCCATTGTACGACGGGCTCAAGTGCGCCTTCATCTTCCCAGAGGTGGCCTGCGACAAATATGGAAGGAAGGATGTCAGGTACCAGCACTGGAGATGGCAGCCTCATGGATGCGACCTTCCGAGGTAAGATTATTGCATATTTTTTGAGTATTTTAGCTCAATTTTGTTCTTGTCAAGTTCCGACAAACCTGAAGGTGCGGTATAGAACAACAAGCTGTGTTAGTACCAGAGATAAGAACCTTTCGAATTTACTAAGTTGTTTTGTGGGCAGGGAAACATTCAATTGATCTGCAACTGTCTAACTGAAATAAACAACACAGGATGATTCAGCAGAGAGAATAAAAAACAACTGTAGTTTGTTAAGGTTGCAAATTAAATCTGACTGTGGTGGTCAGCAGATGCCAACAATAACATGCAAGGTATAACTAACTGAAAGTGAAAGGCAGAAAACTAATTGAAAGGGAAAGGCAGAACCGAGTAAAAACTTCACCTAATTCATATTTTATTATCTCTGTGTATCATTTGATAAGCCTGTGAGAGGCTGGAAAGGAGATTTTGTATCAACATAGCTTATTTTGCATGGTAGTTTTGACACGATATATGAATTTGCCATGTCAAAACAGGTTCAACGCCATCAAGCTGCTCGAAAAGCTCAGGAACAAGAGATTGGTGTTTGTGGGCGACTCAGTCAACAGAAACCAATGGGTATCTCTAGTGTGCATGGTGGAGGCCTCTATACCTGACGACAGGCTCAAGATACGCACCTACAATGGCTCTCTCATCTCCTTCAAGGCATTGGTATGTTTTCCTTCACAATATCTACAGGATAACACTAGTACAGAAACCAACAATTTCAGTTAGCTGATTTGAACGCCTAACTAGTAACTACTTCAGGAGTACAACGCGACGATAGACTTCTACTGGTCACCGCTGCTGGTGGAGTCAAATAGCGACAACCCCATTATCCACCGGGTGGAGTACCGAATTATAAGGGCAGACAGAATTGAGAAGCATGCCAGTGTCTGGAGAGATGCAGATGTCATTGTCTTCAATTCTTACCTGTGGTGGAGGAAGCAGAAGGATGACATGAGGATGAAGGTCATGTAAGTACATATTCTTTTTCCTACTCAATGAGTATCTCATTTTCAGCAAAAGTCAATCGGAACTGATTTGAAACAGGGTATACAATATTACAGTATAAAATTTGTAACGTAATGCGCATGTGCACAGGTATGGTTCGTTTGAAGATGGTGATGCAAAGTTAGACGAAATGGAAATGGTCGATGGTTTTGAGATAGCTGTCAAGAAACTGACTGAATGGATTGGTGATAATATTGACAAGAACAAGACTAGAATCTTTTTCGCAGGATCATCACCTACACATTCCTGGTGGGAGAAATGATTTGTGTTAGCTACATATCCATGACATCATGTTTGTGTTCATCATATAGAAGTGATGAAAGATACTTATATTTTTCAGGGCTAGCAACTGGGGTGGAGAAGACAGAAACAAATGTCTGAATGAAACGGAGCCGATCTACAAAGTCGGATACAAAGCTGCAACTACAGACTACAGCTTGATGGCTAAGGCTAAGTCCTATTTCCAAACATTGGAGCCGAAAGGTATACATGTTCAGATACTGAACATCACTGAACTGTCTGACTACCGCAAGGACGGGCATCCTACGGTGTACAGGAAACAATATGTTCCTCTAACGAAAGAGCAAATCGCAGACCCAGCCAGCTACGCGGATTGCACTCATTGGTGCCTCCCAGGAGTTCCTGATGTCTGGAACGAGTTTTTATATGGCTACCTCGTGCACAAATGATGTACAAAATGTCAGGTTCCTTTTACCCCTTATATATATATATATATATATATATATATATATATATATATAATATAATATATATATATATATACAAATGACATACTCCATCTAGATTAGGCTGCTTTAATTTGTGCAAAGAATTGTTGCCCCATTACAGTTACATTACATGTAGAGACAAAAGGAGAAAAGCAGGAGTTCTATCTGTGATGGAGATTGGAAACATTCAAAGAATGACAATGTGCATCAATGTACTATTTGTTTGCATCTGACAGGGCAACATATTTCTGCAAATCTCAAAGAAATGTACGATGGCAAAGAACATATTAAGATTGAGTGAATAACTGCACTAGATGTCTCTGAAATTCAGTTCATCCAGACCGGCAGGCAGGCAGGCGAGGAAGAAAAGCAGCACATTTGATCTGTGGGTAAGGAGAGGAGAGGAGCAACCTGAACAGAAGTGCTGTTCCACGTCGTCGCTGGCCCGCCGCGCGCAGCAGCAGCATACGAAACGCGCCGCCGTAGGCCACTCGACACCGCCGGCGGCCGCCGGCCGCCGCAACTCGGCAAAGGCTACCGGACGCCACAGTTATCCAGCCATGGGCCCATGGGCTTACGGGCTACTGGTGGAGGGCCGACCCAGCCCATGTCATTATGTCGTAATAACATTTGACAGACGAGGCCCATGTTTAATTGGGCCTCAGCAGCAACAAGACTTCTGTTGTACTCTTTTTCCTTCTTAGTTTCCTGTAACTGTTATTTACTTTCAATAAAATACTGTAGGGTGCAAACCCCTCCAGTCCTTTCAAAAAAAAAAAACAAGACGAGCAGCCCCCTGCATGGGAAGCAGGGAAGGTCATTTACTTGGATTGCAAATGCCACAGAATTTGCAAATGTAACACTAAACTTTAGAAAATGCCTCGTTTATTTATTACTAATTAGAGATCTACCACTCTTTAGAATACTCCCTATGGTTTCTATGTTTATTAATTAGTGTGCTTACTAAGCAAAAAAAAAAGAAAGATGATGTTGCACTGCAATTAAAGAAAAGAGAGAGAGAGAGGAAAAAATGGTTTCTTAGTCTAGTCTTAGCGGAAGTTTCATTTGTATTTAATAAGTTGTCACATAAACGTTTGACACGACTAGAGTGAGTTTCATGGGAACGAAACACTTTACATGATTAACAACTAGTATCTATGAGTCATGAAATTGAATGTCAATGAAACAATATAATGAAGCTCTTCATTGAGAGAGGGTGTTCTATCTATGTTTCATTGAAATCATGTCTACGCAAAAATCAAGACATGAAAAGATGTGATAGGTAGATTGGTGATAGAAAAAAAAATATAATTCCATAAAAAGATTTTTTAGAAACTATTCATTAGAAACGCAGTGACATTAATATGCATAGAACTGTTTAGTATTGGGACTGTCCTTGTATACGCAGATAAGACGAGAACGAGTGACTAAAATTCCGAGCGGTAAGCGGTAAAGTCTAAAACGGATTAGATTACATTCTTTTGTTTTAAAAAATAGATGACAGACAAGACATTCGGTCCGTATTATATTATAATATATTAGATTATATTATATTAGACATCGTTGTTCATCGAAGGCAAACGTTTAACCACTATTTGTCTTTGCAGCTAAGGTGAAGCACACTTGATTATTCTCTTATATTTTTTCAAAAAGGTTCCTATAAGAGTTCTGTTGAGCATATATTGTTAAAGAAGGATTAGAATACTATAATACAACATCACAAACCCCACTCAATGATAACAATCTAAAGAGATCTAAGCACTGACAACGAAGGATCACCATATACGGGTGAGACGTGTTTGTGTTGAGAGAGGTTCTTAACAACGATGCCTCCAAGGAGATTACAACATCATAAGGCTCTGCATCATCAACTAGGAGACATGCACTCGGTTTTTAATCAAGATAAACCTTGGAGGTGGAGAATCTCATAACAATACCTCTAACCAGAAACATGATGTAAAAAACGTCACCATTGTCGAATAAAAAATCAAGTAAGGTGAAAGGCTTTCACCCGAAAATCTTCCGCATCCCAATCCAACCCCCAAAACAAGTGGCCCTCCATTGCCACACCAAACTAGCCATCGAGGCAATGTTCGTATCAACTGCCATAAGTGAGAAGATGTTGTTATGTTGCAAGCTATGGCAGTAGCCTCCTCCACAACTGCCGCACTAGGCCAACCAACAAGCTTGCAACCATCAATGTCTGTTGGCCACACAGGAACCAGCCACGAGGAGCCGCTTTCAATCGGTTGTTGCAGCTGCAGAAGACTGGTTGCAGACATGCACACCAACACACCACAAACACCAGTCCACATGGACCACAACCAATCGAGTCGACGCCAACTCCTTGCGGATCACCCAAGAAAGGGACCTGACAAACATATCATTGTTCTCTCGTTGAGGAGCCCACCATGGCCACTACACCCCTTGGAGCCTTCACACAACCGGCGAATGAGGTATAGCACTCATAGTTCCCGCTCATCGCACCCGTCCCTCCTCCCCCCGTTAACACACCTGAGGCCCGACGTCGACCAATTGGAGCACCGAGAGCATCATATACCTCGCCACCTCCGGCGTGGCCACCACCACATCCATCGCCATGGTGCCAGGGTAATGTCGGCCTCATGGTGGTTAGACGTGTGGCAGACCACGCATGTCCTGCAAAGCACCGACAAGGCTCCCACCACCTAGCACCTCTAGATCCATGGTGGTTAAAGTAGTTAGATCCGATAAAGGGAGCACTAGATTTGATGAGAGGGCACCGGAAGCTAGCCGGTGGCGGTCATCGTTTCGCCATGGCCATCTTAGACTCAAGTCAAGAGAAGAGGAAGAGAGGACATCCCCGTCGCTACCAACCTTGTAGCCGCGCGGTGGGCCAATAGCATGCTCTGAATGGTGAGGTCATAGGGATGGGGAGACGAGTGATGTGGGCGCTGCATGAGTTGCCCTTCCACGAGAGCAACATGTTTCAAGTGTTTTTTTTCTCTCTCGAATACGCAGGAGAGTTGCGTATCATTGAATTAATAGAAGAAAAAAGAGTCATACATAGACTCCGACACACTCTCACACCTTTCCTGATTTCTAAGATTTTATCACCTGAATTTGAGTATACAACGACCGGACGGGCTAAGAAACTAAAAGCCCCTGGCAGACAGGCCCTTAGCTCCTTCCAAACACCAAACGTAACTAGGGTATTTATTCTTGTAGAACATACTTGTAGTCTTAACATGTGCTTTAGTATTTATACTTGTAGCAAAAACTAAGCTTGAGGACATTTATAGAAAATAGTGTCAATATTTATATATCTAAATAATATGTCTATTATGGAAAATATATTTTTACTATTTATCCAATGATACTTATTTCGCATTAGAAATAATGGCACCCATTCTCCAGTCAGCAAGCCTGTTTCCCCGGCCTCTTCTTATGTGCTGCTCACTGTACCGAGCAGAATAGTACTTCTGAAAATGCGAAAGCAAATCAGATTGACGCTACATATACTATACCACCTAACAGCCAAGCATTTTCATTTAGACCCCACAGGGATAGGACAGGATACTCCACAAAGCAAACGCGACAACAAGATTTCACCTAACCCTTTATTTTGGTCTTTGGAGCCCCTCATTTCTTGCTATGCTTAAAGAAGGCATGCAAAAAGGGCTTGTGATTTAGCACCGAGTAGGGCCATTTTAAGATACCAAACCAAACATAGAATGTGTTCATTTGTGATATTACCTATAGGTACTTGCATCAGATTAAATAGTCATAGTGCCCCAAAAGAACTGCAATAGTTTAGTGAGGATCAACGCCCTACTACTTTTTTTTTGTTTTTTTTGGGGGGGGGGGGGGGGGGTATGGAAAGGAAGGCAAACAAAAGGCAAGGCTAATCATTGATGGTGTTTGCTCAAATCAAATTCAGCAGATTTTTGTTAGGAATTCACACCGCACTGTCTTCAGAAGCTGCGCATTCGTATCTCACTTATTTGTGTTAGTGTGCAGTGCACACATGTGGCTTGTGCAAAACATGCAGCTTTGTAGTGTATTCTTAAAAAAAGAGCTACTAACTGTGTAGCTTACAATGGAATGCTCAATTACTCTAAGGGCCCGTTTGGATGCTTGGAATTGAATGTATTTTAAGAATCATAATTTAGACACATATTAATTAAACTAATATGATTATATATGGATTATATTTGTATATTATTGTTGCTTATACGAGAGGGATGCTCATGTGTTGCATTTGTATTGTAGGAGAGTTAGTTGAAAAGAATGTTATAAGTTGCAAAGTAGAAATATAGTATGGTGATGTATGGAATCCATTTCCCTCTCCCACCCTATGAATTTGAGGTAGACATACATGTGAACATTGAAAAGTGGTGAAATGTCAAATTCAAAGACAAATAGGCAATTTATTGAGTGAATTTCAATTCCACCAAAATGAAGGGATCCAAACGGGCCCTAAAGTTTTATGCATGGATAGTCCAAACTGAATCCTGCCACACAAAACAAGGACCACAAACCGTATCATGCGTCTCGCAGCAAATGCTTCATATTAAGTAGGGAGAAGGGGACCATGACAAACTTAAATTATTCACTTGTTGGACGGAACGGATAATTTGCAGCGATAATTCCTTCTTATAAGAACTTTTGAAAGCTGGAAGTTTTAATTCTCAATAAAACAAAAATAGTGCACATATTGGTTTACTAGAGTATAACCTGAAACAGAGGATTATGATTGATTTCAATTTGAACATTAGTTGTTGTATGGTGACTCAAATCCTACTTAGAATAGGACTCAAGAAAGGTGTGCTATCAGGACTTCTAGTTCTACTAGGTCTTGAGTGTAGAATCCTACTAGGAGTAGGACTCCTATTTGTATGTATAAGGGTCTTGGAGGGGACTATATAAATCAAGGGGTAGAGACCATAGGCATCACAACAAAATCAAGAAAGATCATAAGCCAACACAAGGGATCTCATCCAAGGCTTGTACGGAGCAATTAGGAACACTCAAGATGATTAGACTAGACAGTTCTATTGCACTAGATTCTTGTATAGGGCAAGAATCGGTGGGTCCTGAAGGGTCAAGTAGGATTGTGAGAGAGCGACAATCTCTTGTACTCTTTTGGAGTTGTGCTAATAGAATTTGCGGTCGGCTTCGCCAAATTCTAATCTCTTGTCGTGGTTGCTTCATCGTCATCTAGGGTTTTCTACGCGATTCGACTACATCGTTCTTGATACGGTGCTAGCTTGTGTCATATTCACAACATCCTTTCAAAGATCCGAGGGCTGCTGCGCATAACTAGGGGTATCAGATTCTAACAAGTGGTATCAAAGCCGAGGTCGGATTGATTTGATTTTGTGAGAAGGTTGACAGGGCTAGGAAGCACAAAATTAAGGCAATGTCAGAGATGTGGAATCAAGTAGAGAAATTTGATGGCAAAGGAAATTTCAGCGTGTAGCAATGCGTGGTACAAGATGTGTGTTGGCACTAAAAGTGACGCACTGTGCCAATCACACAGCAAGCCGGAGAAGCTGGCTTCAAATGTGGCCCGGGTGCTCAGAAGTCCGGTGCGTGCCAGTCAGTTTGCCCTGCAACTAACAAGGGAGATAAACTGTTAAATACAAAGCTGGAACGTGCCGGGTATGACCAGACAGTTCCAAGATGTACGGCCCTGAAGCCACTTACGACGACATATAGCTATGAAAGCTATCTGCCAACAGGTTTAAAAGATTATTCGGCAATATGAACAAAGTTACGTGAATAACAGGTTGTCGAACACGTTTGCGTGAGAATCGTACTCGCATGACGTATTAGATATAAGTTAAAACTTAACCAATCTCGATTGTACAACCGAGTTGGGATCCATGGAGATTGGACATACAAGCTAAGCATGACTAAGCTAATCTAAAGCCTGCGCCTGCCGCACGACACCTAGCCTTGTCATAGATCAAACACACTTAACATGCATGAACCCTCACCACGTGGCAATCCAGATACGATCCAATTCGGCTATTATGAGCAATAGATCTACTGCATAAAAGACTTTTCAATAATAAACGTGAGAGAACAAAGCAGATCTATAAAAGATAAAGCCGAACCGAATGGTATCTAGATTGGGCAAAAGTGTTACGATGAAATAAATGTAACAAAACATGTAACACAAGGTAACTTAATGAATCTATCAGATTGCCAAATCTAATAGAGCCGATAACTATTTTTACTCATGACTCAATCCGCCGCACGATACAAGGCATAAGCAAAAACCTCCCGTCATAAGCTTAAATCCGCCGCACGATACTAAGCTTAACGTACGAGACTACTTGCACCATATCTAAATCCGCCGCACGATACTAGACATGATAACAAGGTTGCCGGAACTTACGGAGGTCGACGGATCGATGGCCCCTCTCGAAGAACACGACGACACGACTTGGACTCGAAGACGGCGCGGGGCCGGGTTGGTTGTATTGATTGTGAACGTCTTTACAATAGTCTCAGGGTTTATATTTATACCCTGGTGTCCTACGAGTCCTAGGAGGACACGATTACAACGACAAAACAGGAAACTTATCTAAAATACGATGCCTTTTATTCTAAGCCTCCCTTAATAATCGGCACGTGCTAACAATGACAAGATCTTCCGTTGCCGAATCTTCTGATATGCCGTATTTGTCGCAAACTGACTTAACCCGAGGTAGCCGACCGCAGCGCCATATTGCCGAACCCGCTCGCCATTGACTAGTCACCTTTACAGCCTTGCCGGATGCATCGAGTTAGCCGACCGCGTTCGCTGTCTGCCGAATCCTTCAAGCGGCGGTGTTCGCCGAATCTTCATAGTGCTGGTCCACTTGTCATAGTGCGAAAACTCGGTGTTAACACATGCCCCCTAATTTTGGGATAAATGCTTTATTCTAAAATTCATTTTCTCCTTTTCGCACTACTGTAGAGTCTCTGGAAGCATCCGACTTCCTACGTCATTAATCATCACAGCTGCCGACTCGCCTCCCGATGCACTCGAGATCCTTTAAAACTTCCTCTTTATTTCATTTCGGCCTAAACTTCCCGAACCCCTCCGTTCAGCTTCTTCATCTAGAAAAACCCTCTCTTCTCTTGCCCTGAACCGGAAAATGTCTTCCCAAGCAAGCCATTACAGTCTCGAGCTCGGCGACACCAGCACTTCTAAGAGAAGGTTGCTTCTGCTTTGATCTTTTCGCTTTGGATATTTATGCCTCATTTTGTTTCCCCTTCAGGAGGACTGGCGACGACCTCACCGAGGACCTGGCTCAGAAGGTTACAGACCTCCAGTCTGATCTAGGAAAGAAGAATCGGGAGATTATTCAAATCTCTCAGGAGCGCGATACCTTTCGGGAACAAGCCATCGGTAAGCATCCCTCAACTGTCCTTTTCTTATCCCTTCCTTCTGCTTGACCCCTTTTTCCTTCAGCTCTGGAGACTAGGCTCCATTCCCTCGAAGCCGCTATTGCCGATCTTGCTACTTCAGTCAATGTGCCAGGCACGGTGGCTCTAAGGCAGGTGAATGAGATCAAGCGGGTTCTTCCCGACATTTCTAGGGCCGGCATGGGCTACGGCGCAGCACTTGCTTTTAATGCCGTCCGGATCCATTCTGGCGCCGACTATCGCCATTTTGACGTTTGTGAGCAAGGGCTAGAATTTAGGATAGCACGTTCAGTTGAGGATATGAAGGAAGCCGGAACAGACTTGGCCGACTCTTTCGATTCTGATCTTCCGATTAGAAATAGAATGACATGGACGAACTGATCCTTCATTTGTAATTGACTCTTGTTATGTGAATAAGAAGTCCTTTTATCTATCTTCTTGACATCAATCTGTGACTGATCTTTCAGGATCAAAGCATATCCCATTCCATGTACTTGGCCATTTGCACCTTGTAATATATCTGTATTTTGCATCCAATCGGTTACCGTTCTGATGACATCGTGTTTAACTGTGTGAACCTGTTCGGCAATCTGGCCAGTGTTTGTCCTGAACACCTAAATCGGCAATTTTGCCGAAGCCAGGCGCTTTATTCCCCGCCGAACATGTGAGTGCATTCAGACGATTTGCACAGCCCATCACTGTAGAGGCCCATCTTGGGAAGCAGAAAAAACCCCAATCCGTCGGTTGATATTCGGCATAAATTGTCCCTGGAGTCCTGCCTTCTCCCAATCTTGCATCCGTTCCTCTAGTACTCTCGCCGCCTCGGCTTCCTTGCTCGCTCCGCCCCAGAAAACCCTAACTTTCCGAGTGCAATGGCGAGCCATGATGACCGCGGCAAGCGCCCGGCGGCTGAGGAGGCCGAAGGGAGTCGCGCTCGGCGCCTCCGTCAGCGCGGGTAGGACATCCTCGCTTACGTCCTTTGTGGCAGTTTCTTGAAAACCTCGCTCACGCTCTATTACTGCTCGCCGACAGGGTCCCCGTTATCTCTTCCGCCGGCGGGCATGCCCGGCCCTCTCCAGCACCGGGGAGGCCAGAGGCTCCACCATCGGGCTCGTCGAGCTCCTCCGACGGCCTCTCCTCCCACTCCCATCCTTGGGAGGCGAGCCCCGGACCGGGACTCCGACGGCGGCCTCTACGACCACAACGACGCCTTGAACTTCATGGCGCTGCGGGACGAGTCCCGGGAAGAGCTGGCCGCTGTCTCGAAGCAGTACGGGATAGATCAGCTGGAGTGGGAGGACCAGCGCCGGCAGTTCTGCGACGCAATCACAGGTATGAACACCCAATCCTAGATCGGCTTTCGGTCGTCTTGTTGATCTTTTAACCGATCCATTTCAACTCGTCGTTCATAGCACTGTCTGAAGAGCTGGAGCGCCTGAAGATGGCGGCGAACGCCGTCGCAGACCGGGTGAACGCCCAGGGCGACACCGCCGAGGCGCGCCTGGCCAATGTACACGGCCGCGTCGAGCAGGTCGCCCTGCAGGGTGTGCACCATGGCGTGGCGCTGGGGCTGTCGGCGCTAACGGTCCGCGCAGAGGAGGACTTCTCCGTGACGCCGGTTGGCTTCCCCGGCGGGGCATGTCCGGAGGACGTCGAGCAGATCGATGATTTTCTGGACTCCTACGAGGATCATGCTCGCGCCCTCGCCGCAGTCACCAATCCGCAGACGGTCATCAACAGGATGTTCGGTAACTGATCTGCACCTTTTGCACATTCCCCACTATGAACAATGTTCTATTCTGCTATGTTCATGCGCACAATCTGTTCTCCTGTCCTGCGCTTGTTGAGTGTTTGATTTATCTAGCCGGTTGCACAGCACCGCGTGCACTTGGCCCTGTATTTCTGCGTTTTTTGTGCTAGAGGCGACACATGCCGTGCCGGCTGTTTTTTGTTCTAAGGACGATAGAACCTATCGGCCATTTTTTGTG
Organism: Coix lacryma-jobi var. lacryma-jobi; assembly: GCA_009763385.1. NCBI lineage: Eukaryota > Viridiplantae > Streptophyta > Magnoliopsida > Poales > Poaceae > Coix > Coix lacryma-jobi. Next base: position 496,142 of record VDCT01000115.1, on the reverse strand, counting down.
CTAAGGGCGATACAACCTTGTATCGGCCGTCGGTGCCCGCTAGTCCTTGATTCCGTTACACACCGACCTCCACGCTAGGATGAAATCTCTTTAGATAGCGTCCATTAATTGCCCTAGTAAACTCTTCTCCTTGGAGGGTTTTCAGAATGTACGCATTACCCGGAGCACGCCTCAGAATTCGAAAAGGCCCTTCCCAGTTAGGGGACCATTTGCCGAATACCTTGTCTTTGGTACCGATTGGCAAGATAATTTTCCAAACCAAGTCCCCTTCTTCGAATCCTTTTTCTCTCACTTTCGAGTTGTAGTACTTGGCAACGCGTATCTTGTTCCTTTCAATATTTTCCAAGGCTTTGAGACGAATCAAATGCAAATCCTCTAGCTCATCCATCATCAAATCCTTATAATTCTCCTTAGCCAGATCGTTCTGCAATGTAACTCGTCTTGACCCCGATTGCAATTCCCATGGTAGCACTGCGTGATGCCCGTAGACCAACTCGTATGGCGACGTCTGAGTCGACCCATGACAAGCCATTCGGTAAGCCCACAAAGCTTCGTTGAGTACTAAGTGCCACTTTTTAGGTTTCTCTTCGATCTTCTTTTGAATGATTTTAATCATGATTTTGTTAGAAGCTTCTGCCTGTCCATTGGCCTGTGCATAATAAGGGGAAGAATTATAGAGTTTAATCCCCATCTCTTCGACAAAGTCACAAAACTCCGAAGAAGTGAACTGAGTTCCCTGATCGGTAGTGATGGACTGAGGGATGCCGAATCGGTAAATGATGTGCTCCCTGACGAAGGACACCATGTTCTCTGATGTCACCTTCTTCAATGGAATGGCTTCAACCCACTTAGTGAAATAGTCCGTGGCCAACAGGACAAACTTATGCCCTTTGCTAGATGGAGGGTGAATCTGGCCGATCAAATCAATGCCCCATCCTCTGAAAGGCCAAGGCTTAATGATTGGATTCATGGCCGATGCTGGAGCCCTTTGTACATTGCCGAACCGCTGGCAATCCCGACAACCTCTGTAGTACTCAAAGCAATCTTCGAGCATAGTCGGCCAAAAATATCCAGTCCTCCTGATTAACCATCTCATACGGTGAGCCGACTGGTGTGCACCACATACGCCTTCGTGCACCTCATACATCAGTTTCCTAGCCCCGTCTTGGTTCAGGCATTTAAGCAAAACCCCATCTATGGATTTGTAGTACAATTGATTGTCCAAGAGCGTGAACTTAAGAGCCTTGTACCTGAGTTTTCGGGAGACTTTCCTGGATGGGTCCCTGAGGTAATCGGCAATGTTGTCTCTCCAGTCTTCAACTGCCTGATTATCACTTGGGACTGTTTGATCACCTTCTGGGGTTGTTTGCTCTCCCTCAAGTGCAAAAATGTTTTGATTCTCCCTATACCCGGATGCTGCCTGAGCCAACTGGTTTGCTTCTTCATTTTGCCCCCTAGGAATATGTTGCAAGGTTGCCGATCGAAACTGTCTGAGGAGCTCTTGGCAACCTTCGAGATATTCCTGCAGCGTGTCATTCTTGCACTCGTACTTGCCGGTCAATTGCTTGATCACTAACTCCGAGTCACCGAAGATCTCCACGGCGTCTGCCTTAATGTCCACAAGCAACCGCAACCCTCGGAGCAGTGCTTCGTACTCTGCTTGATTATTAGTCACCAGGTACTCGATCGGTATAGAGTACTTGAAGGGTGCCCCCTTGGGAGAAATCAACACGATCCCGGCTCCACCACCTTTGCTGCACGAGGATCCATCAAAAAACAATGCCCAAGGAATAATGGTTACCATGTTAGCATTAGGATCACGGTGGTGAGTGACAAAATCAGCCATAATCTGGCCTTTAACAGCCTTTGCCGATTCAAAACGCAAGTCAAATTCAGAAAGAGCTAAAACCCATTTACCGATCCTTCCACTTAAAATCGGTATTGATAACATGTGCTTGATTACATCAAACTTTGATACTACCACGCATTCGGCATTCAGTAGATAGTGCCGAAACTTGGTACAGGAATAGAAAACGCACAAGCACAACTTTTCCGTAGCCGAATACCTTGTTTCGGGGTCCAGTAGCTTTCGGCTAAGATAGGCTACGACTCTCTCTTTTCCTTCGAATTCTTGCATGAGGGCCGACCCTATCGTTAGGTTGTCGGCCGCCACGTACAACTTGAAAGGCTTGTCGAGTTGTGGAGGAACCAACACTAGTGGCGCCTTCATGTATTCTTTGATTTCATTGAAAGCTTTCTGTTGCACGTCACCCCACACAAACTCCTGATCTTTCTTGAGCTTCAACAGTGGAGAGAATGGTAACACGCGCTCGGACAAGTTGGATATGAACCTCCTGACAAAGTTGATCTTGCCGAGCAGTGATTGCAGCTCCTTGAGATTGGTTGGCGGCACTACCTTATCAATTGCTTCCATGCTCTTTTTGCCAACCTCGATACCTCTTTTGTGTACTAAGAATCCCAGAAACTCACCGGCCGACACCCCAAATGCACACTTGGTTGGATTCATCTTCAAACCATGTTTCCTCGTGCACTCTAGGGTCTTCCTTAAATCGGCTAAGTGTCTTTCTTTGCTTCTCGACTTGACTACCACGTCATCAATGTATATCTCTACCACTCTGCCGATCAACTCATGAAATATGTAATTCATGGCCTGCTGGTACGTAGCACCGGCATTTTTCAGACCAAAAGTCATGACAACCCATTCAAACAACCCTAAATGGCCAGGGCACCTGAAGGCGGTCTTTGCCACGTCCTCCGCGGCCATGAAGATCTGGTTGTATCCCGCATTGCCGTCCATAAAGCTTATAATTTCAAAACCGGCCGAAGCGTCTATTAGCAAATCGGCCACTGGCATCGGATAACCGTCCATAGGAGTGGCTTTGTTGAGGTTCCGGAAGTCGATGCAGACTCTCATCTTCCCGTTCTTCTTGTACACCGGGACAATATTGGAGATCCATTCCGCATATCGACACGGCCGAATGAATTTAGCTTCTAGTAATCTTTCCACTTCCTTTTTCACGTCGGCCAATATCTCCTCCTTGTAGATCCTGCGCGGAGGTTGTTTGTATGGGCGGTATCCAGGCTTGATCGGCAGTTTATGCTCAACAATGGACCGATCTAATCCGGGCATCTCTGTGTAGTCCCACGCAAAACAGTCTTTGAACTCCTTTAAAAGATTTACTAGTAGCAATCTGAAATCAGGGTCTAAATTAGAACTTATGAACATCGACCTTTTTTTACTTGTGTCGCCAACATCCACTTCTTCCAGTTGGTCGGCCGATGCGAAGCCACGTCCCAGTTTGCCCTCACTGCTGTCAGTTGGGTTGTCCATCTAAAAGAAGCTTTGAGAGCCGACTGCTTGGATCGGCTGTTGATCCCTGCCGTAGACGTTGACAGGACCTTCTCCCCACACACGATCGGAGAAGCAATCTACTCCGTCAAATTCCCAGTAATTAGGCTCAATGGTAGCAACACTCACCGAGTCATCAGCTTGGACAATCTCGATGTCATCTCCAACCCACTGAATGAGTATTTGGTGCATGGTCGAAGGTATGCAGCAGTTGGCATGGATCCAATCCCTGCCCAAAAGCAGGCTGTATGCCCCCTTGCCGTCAATGACAAAGAAGGTCGTGATGAGCGTCTTGGATCCTATCATCAGTTCCACGTGCACGGCACCTCGAGTGTCAGAGGGATTACCGGCGAAGTCCCGGAGTACCATATCCGTTTTGAGCAGGTCTTCATCGTTCATGCCCAGCTTTCTGAAGGTGGCGTAAGGCATGATGTTAATCGCTGCACCGCCATCGACAAACATCTTGGTTAGCGGCTTTCCGTTGACGTACCCCTTGACATATAACGGCTTCAAATGCCGATGCTTGGCTGGCTTGTCAAATGCTGCCTTCTGAGACAACACGAGCTGTGCCGCGAGCTCGTTGTGCTCGGCCTCATCGGAGTCCGAACGCGCTTCGTCCTGTGCCCCCTGGCCGGCAGGAGCCATGAACTCCAGGGGAAGGAAGAAAGTCATGGCCACGTCAGCGCCCTCGTCGGCGTCATCTGGTTTTTCCTTCGGGCGCCACTCTTGCTTCTTCCCATTGGCAGCTGCTTCTTCCAACTCCCTATTCCGGAGGCGTTGCACTCTCCTTTTCTGGCTTTTTCTGAGCCCTGGTGGGCACCACTGCCCCTTTTGCCACCTATATGGGCGGGGCTGTACCTCCTTGCTGTCGTCCTGGTGATGCACCCACTCCTGGTCGGCATATCTTTTGGCTTGCCGACCCAGGCTTCTCATTTTTAGGCGCCGATCGTCCATTGGGATGCGTGCTCCCAACCTTTCATGGACGGGACGGCGGTTGACCCGATCCTGCCTATACCCCTTGTACTGATCGCTGCATTCGGGGCAGTTGTTGACGGCGGGCAGTTTCAAGCCTTCGTTCCAGCAGTGGCGGAAGAACGGGCAGCCCCAGTGAGCTTGCTCCCGCTCTTGGCGGCGTTCTTGCTCCCAGCGATGGGCCTGTTCTCTGTGGTAAGCCCTCTCCTCCAGACGATATCGGTGCTCTCCCGTGCGACCGTCCTCACGCTGGTATTCCCCCGTGAGTTCCCGCTCTTCGCGCTGGAAACGCCTCTGCTCTTTCTCATTTTGTCGGCGCCATTTGTTAAGGAGATCTCTGTGGGTAGGCCTGCGCCTGGAAGACGACTCTCCGTGCTCGTATCGGCTATTCGCGGCTTGGGCGTGCTGTCGGAGCTCATCGCCAGTGATTTGCCGATCGGGATCCACTGCGCCAGACTCGCGCGCCTTGGTGGAGGTGAGGACTTTGACCTTGCCCTTGCCTCTGGGATCCTCCGGGGCTACCATGTTCACTGAGACGAACACGGAGTTCTGGGCGAAGGGGTTGGCATCGATCTTCATCTTGCCATTGAACTTGATGTGCCCATCCTGGATGGCCTTCTGGATCCTTGTCCTGAACACACGGCAATCATTAATAGAATGAGTGTTAGTGTTATGAAAGCCGCAGTATTTCTTGTCTTTAACCCCTCCAGGACGCAGCATCGGGTGATCCGGGGGTAGCCTGACTCTTCCTTCGGCGACCAGAAACTCGAAGAGTTTGTCGGCCTTGGTGACGTCGAAGTCGTATGCCCCTTTCTGCTGGCGCAGCCATTGCCTGTTGGCTTGGGTCGGCTCTTTGTCCCAGTTGAGCTCTGCAGCGGCCACCTCATCTTCGGCATCGGTATAGTCATCGGCCTCGTCCAGGAAAGCTTGATACATCGGGGCCGCAACATTGTCCCTCTGGAAGCGCCCTTCCCTCCGGAAGCCTTGCGCTTGGATAGTCATTTCATTCAGCCGGCGAGAGAGATGACCCAGGTCCTCGAACTCCTGGCCGAAGAGCTTGTCTCTGATGCTTGGGAGCATGCCCGCCACGGCCAATGGTGGAAGCTGGTCGTCCGGCAGGTACATGCCGAAGCACTGGCTTTTGACTTCCCTAAACCTGCGTAGGTAGTCCTGCGGTGTCTCATTCGGCCTCTGGCGCACATACATGATGTCCACCAGCTTCTTCTCCTTGGTGCCCGTGTAGAAGTGCGTATGGAACTTCTGTTCCAAGTCTGCCCAAGAGAGAATAGAGCCCGGTGGCAGAGACGTGAACCAAGCGAACGCCGGCCCAGTGAGCGATGACGGGAAGTACCGAACCCTGAAGGCATCCTCGGTATTGGCCTCTCCAAGCTGGAGCAGATAGCGACTGATGTGCTCCACCGTGCTAGTGTCGTCTAAGCTGGAGAACTTGGACAGGTCTGTCGGCACTTTGACTCTGGGAGGTAGAGCCACACGGTGGAACCATTCGGGGAACGGAGATCTGTAAGCATAAGTGCCCCTAGGTTTCAGGCCGAAAGTGCGCTGCATCATATCTGCCATCCTCTCTAGCATGACATCGACATTAGAGTGCGGCTGACCCTTAGTGACGAACGTGAGCTGCCCCATGGTCGGCAACTGGCCTTCTGGCGTGTGCTTCTCCTGAATGGTCATCCCGCTCGATTGAGCCTTAGGCGGGGTCTCCTCACCAGCAGTTCCTGCCCCCTTGAGGTGATTCGGCAGATTGAAAAGATGTGGTCCTGCTATAGGGCCAAACTCGGCCTCCATAAGTTCATCGGCCTTGGGGCCGAATTGGGCGATCATGATGGTGCGGAAAGTGTTGAGAAACGCCCCATGCATGCGACCGATGGCACCAGAGACAGTTTCGTTGATTATGTGAGACATTTTCAACACTGCCTCCGCCTCCCTGGGATCATTCGGGTTGAGCTGGACGGGTTTCGGCAGATCGTGCAGACGGCGAACCTTTCCGCTCTTGTTCTTGGAAAAGGCTTCTAGGCACTTGGCCTGGAATTCGGCACAAGCATCCTCCACCTGCTCTCTGTACTCGTCAGGTAGTTCGGTGAGCTGCACCTGCATGAGCCCCGCCTTGTTGCTGGCCTCGGCTTCAGTGACTTCGACCATCGCTGCAGGAAAAAAGGGTCCCACTGGGCGTGCCAAAAAGTGTGTTGGCACTAAAAGTGACGCACTGTGCCAATCACACAGCAAGCCGGAGAAGCTGGCTTCAAATGTGGCCCGGGTGCTCAGAAGTCCGGTGCGTGCCAGTCAGTTTGCCCTGCAACTAACAAGAGAGATAAACTGTTAAATACAAAGCTGGAACGTGCCGGGTATGACCAGACAGTTCCAAGATGTACGGCCCTGAAGCCACTTACGACGACATATAGCTATGAAAGCTATCTGCCAACAGGTTTAAAAGATTATTCGGCAATATGAACAAAGTTACGTGAATAACAGGTTGCCGAACACGTTTGCGTGAGAATCGTACTCGCATGACGTATTAGATATAAGTTAAAACTTAACCAATCTCGATTGTACAACCGAGTTGGGATCCATGGAGATTGAACATACAAGCTAAGCATGACTAAGCTAATCTAAAGCCTGCGCCTGCCGCACGACACCTAGCCTTGTCATAGATCAAACACACTTAACATGCATGAACCCTCACCACGTGGCAATCCAGATACGATCCAATTCGGCTATTATGAGCAATAGATCTACTGCATAAAAGACTTTTCAATAATAAACGTGAGAGAACAAAGCAGATCTATAAAAGATAAAGCCGAACCGAATGGTATCTAGATTGGGCAAAAGTGTTACGATGAAATAAATGTAACAAAACATGTAACACAAGGTAACTTAATGAATCTATCAGATTGCCAAATCTAATAGAGCCGATAACTATTTTTACTCATGACTCAATCCGCCGCACGATACAAGGCATAAGCAAAAACCTCCCGTCATAAGCTTAAATCCGCCGCACGATACTAAGCTTAACGTACGAGACTACTTGCACCATATCTAAATCCGCCGCACGATACTAGACATGATAACAAGGTTGCCGGAACTTACGGAGGTCGACGGATCGATGGCCCCTCTCGAAGAACACGACGACACGACTTGGACTCGAAGACGGCGCGGGGCCGGGTTGGTTGTATTGATTGTGAACGTCTTTACAATAGTCTCAGGGTTTATATTTATACCCTGGTGTCCTACGAGTCCTAGGAGGACACGATTACAACGACAAAACAGGAAACTTATCTAAAATACGATGCCTTTTATTCTAAGCCTCCCTTAATAATCGGCACGTGCTAACAATGACAAGATCTTCCGTTGCCGAATCTTCTGATATGCCGTATTTGTCGCAAACTGACTTAACCCGAGGTAGCCGACCGCAGCGCCATATTGCCGAACCCGCTCGCCATTGACTAGTCACCTTTACAGCCTTGCCGGATGCATCGAGTTAGCCGACCGCGTTCGCTGTCTGCCGAATCCTTCAAGCGGCGGTGTTCGCCGAATCTTCATAGTGCTGGTCCACTTGTCATAGTGCGAAAACTCGGTGTTAACAATGTGCTTGTCCAACAAGGATTGATTGATGCTCTCGAGGGCACCAAGCCGGACAAGATAACTGATGAAGAATGGAAGGTGATGGAGCGAAAGGCTGTCAGTACAATTCGACTATGTCTCTCTGATGAGGTAAAGTACTCGGTAATCAAGGAGAATTCACCGACGAAATTATGGAAGAGCCTAGAAGAGTTGTATATGGCAAAGTCGCTGACAAATCGGTGGGTACTGAAGCATCAACTATTTAGGTTACGCATGGAGGAAGGTACACAATTCGTCGACCATCTAAATGTCTTCAACAAGCTTGTCACGTAGCTGATTAGTGTGGATGAGAAAATTGAGGAGAACGATAAAGTCGTCATATTGGCTTCATCCTTACCACCATCGTGGGAGCAGCTAGTGATGAATATTCTCGTCGGGAAGACTACTCTCAACTTCAACGAGACAGTTGCATATCTACTGGAGGCAGAGTCCTTGAAGAAGCCGCAAGATTCTTCATTTTCGGGTGATCAAGCTTTGACTGTTTCAAGTGGAGCAGGAAAAGTTAAAAATCATGGGAAGAAGAAAGGCAAGAGCAAGGGACAACGTACATGCTATCTATGTGACAAGGAGGGTCACATGATAAAGGACTGTCCAAGTTTGAAGACTATGAGAGGAACATGCTCAGTGGCAAGTGAGGATGAAGGTGACATACTTATCGTCAGTCAACCAGGTACTATTCATGATTGGATATTAGATTCAGAAAGCTGTTTCCATATATGTTCGGTGAGGGAGATGTTTGACGAAGGATCTCTACACCCAACGAATGGAATTGTTCACTTAGCGGATTGCCAGGAGTATGCAGTCACTGAGGTGGGAACAATTACATTAGAGATGCATAATGGAACACTTTGCACATTGACGGGAGTTCGGTATATCCCGGGATTGAAAAAGAATCTAATATCTGTGAGGTCGCTGGAACTCCAAGGTTGTGAATTATCACTTCAAGGTGGAGTCATGCGAGTTACTTGCAAAGGGTAGGTAATTATGAAAAGTATCTGGATTAATGGAGGATACCGAGTGATAGGAAATCTTATGGGTGGTGCAACCATGAGGAGATTTGATAAAAATCCTGACCAGGAGAAGGAAGTCGTCTCGTCAACGGCAGGTGCTCAAATCTCAATTGTGGTCAAGTGCAAGGCTACAAAGACGGTTGCAAAATCTAACAATCGTAGAGGCAAAGCTACGAGTTGTTGGAAGAAGGAAGACGTGGTCGGACCAACCACGCAGTACCAACGAGTAGGTGGAGCTCGAAGACGGTACAAACCTATGGCATGGAGGGCCAAAGGAGAAGGTGGTGTGGTTAACCAAACTACACAACGATGGAGCTTTCAGATGGAAGGTTCAGGCACTCCAGCCTGGAACTGACAAGCACATTGTGGTGATGTGCATGAGCCTCTGTGGTGGGGGCACTCTCGAGGTGGGAGTATAAATAAAAAAAATAAGAAGCCGATTTGGAGCAAATTCTTGGATGAGCACGATGACTTAAAAGGATTAGAGTCAAGGTGGAGTTTGTTGTATGGTGACTCAAATCCTACTTAGAATATGACTCAAGAAAGGTGTGCTATTAGGACTTCTAGTTCTACTAGGTCTTGAGTGTAGAATCATACTAGGAGTAGGACTCTTATTTGTATGTATGAGGGTCTTGGAGGGGACTATATAAATCAAGGGGTAGAGGCCATAGACATCACAACAAGATCAAGAAAGATCATAAGCCAACACAAGGGGTCTCATCCAAGGCTTGTACGGAGCAATTAGGAGCGCTCAAGAGGATTAGACTAGACAACTCTATTGCACTAGATTCTTGTATAGGGCAAGAATCGGTGGGTCCTGAAGGGTCAAGTAGGGTTGTGAGAGAGCGACAATCTCTTGTACTCTTTTAGAGTTGTGCTAATAGAATTTGCGGTCGGCTTCGCCAAATTCTAATCTCTTGTCTTGGTTGCTTCATCGTCATCTAGGGTTTTCTACGCGATTCGACTACATCGTTCTTGATACGGTGCTAGCTTGTGTTATATTCGCAACATCTTTTCAAAGATCCGAGGGCTGCTGCGCATAACTAGGGGTATCAGATTCTAACATTAGCGGTCTTTGCATTCAGGAGCTTAATAGCTTTAGATTAATCACCATTCGTGCTAGGCAAGGATGCATGCTGGCCATCAGCCCATCACCTTTTTGTTGCTTGAGATGCACTCAGTGGTCTTTTGTAAGTGATACTCAGTCCTTTGTTTATTGGCATGCTACAGTCCTACCTATAAATAAATGTCTATAATGGTTGGTGTGGGTGGATTGGTACAGCCGTCGGTGGCAGAAACAAGAACTTCTATAGTTAGCTGGATTTTTTGGTTAAAAAACATTAGTGACAGTGACAGCTAGATAATATCATCTCGAGCAGTCGAGCACACATGACACTCATCTATACATGATTTTGCAAATTCAGACAGTATAACTGCAGTACACACCAATGTAATACACAAAAGCTTTCTATATATTTCTGATTTCCGTACAAGGGCTATTCTAACTACTTTGACCTGCAAAACAACATTTCAGCTCAACAACAACATCCCAAACAGTCCCACACTGCCCTCCTTTTTTTGTGGTTAGCCCAAGGGTCAGTGTTCAGATTGCTTGAGTACCACTACTTTTGTCTAGAGCTGGACCATATATAGTAGCCATGTGCAGGTGTGTGTTGCTCTCACTGCCATTGCACAGACTCGATAGATAGGTGACCATAAAAGAGGAGAGGCAATAAGCACTACTGTTTAGTTTCTTCTGAAGAAAGAATGAAGACATCAGAAGCCAGTCACAAGGCGATTTAGATAGAGCAAGCCAGAGGTGGCAAGATTGACAAGTGCTCCATGCTCCAGTTGGAGTGAGGAGCATCGTGACCTCCTTGGTGGCTTTCTTCATCCTAGCCAGCTCCATCGTCTTCCTCCTTGACACTGACAGAGGCCAGGAAGAGCAAGTGCAAATGGCAGTCGAGCATGGAGACGACGACAGCAGCGAGGAGACATGTAACTGGTCGAGGGGGCGGTGGGTGTACGACAACGTGTCCCGGCCATTGTACGACGGGCTCAAGTGCGCCTTCATCTTCCCCGAGGTGGCCTGTGACAAATATGGAAGGAAGGATGTCAGGTACCAGCACTGGAGATGGCAGCCTCATGGATGCGACCTCCCAAGGTATGATGATGATCAATTACAGATTTCCCAAGTATTTCTAGCCCAAGCCCAAGAATAGTTCAAGTTTTGCCTTAATGTAAGTCCTTTCTGATGTAAATTGGATTTGCTTCCTTCTTATATGATATAGCAGTGCTCCTGCTAACTTTTGTTATAAAAAAAATTCAGCATATCTAAAGGTGCAGTTCTTGAATGATAAGAGCTCTGTCAGTATCAGACAAGAATCTTCCAAGGATAATAAAAGTTTTTGTTTCATAGAAGCAGAAAAAAACACTGAGATAATCTGTAAACCGAATAAAAAACACAGGATAGTATTAGTACAGAAGAAAGGAAGAGACAACTAGTTCTGAGATTGCAAAACTGATCTCATTGTTAGAGTCGTCAGCCAGAGGCCAGCAAGAAACTAATTAAACACGCATGGCAACTAATTGACAGTGAAAGATCCTACCTTTTATTTTATCATTTGGACCATTTCAAAAGCTTGTATGTAAGAGTAGAAAGGAGATAATATTTAGCATAACTTTGCATGGAATTTTTTTTTTTTGACATGCTGTCTGAATTTTACCTTTTGGAAACAGATTCGATGCCATCAAGCTGCTTGAAAAGCTGAGGAACAAGAGATTGGTTTTTGTGGGTGACTCAGTCAACAGAAACCAATGGGTCTCTCTTGTGTGCATGGTGGAGGCCTCAATACCTGATGACAGTCTCAAGATACGCATCTTCAATGGCTCACTCATCTCCTTCAAGGCATTGGTATGCTTCCCTTCAGAAACCTACAGAATACAGAAACCAATAATCCTATTTGGTTAGCCTGTTTGAAGTTTGAACATGTAATCATTTTCAGGAATACAATGCAACAATAGAATTCTACTGGTCACCACTACTGGTGGAGTCTAACAGCGACAACCCCATTATCCACCGGGTGGAGTACCGGATCATAAGGGCAGACAGAATTGAGAAGCATGCCAGTGTCTGGAGGGATGCAGACATCATTGTCTTCAATTCTTACCTGTGGTGGAGGAAGCAGAAGGATGACATGAGGATGAAGGTCATGTAAGTAGTACATTTTCTATCCTTCCTAATCATACTCATAGGTTTGCACCATCAGTTTTGCATATCAGAAAGAAAAAAAATACCAGAACTGGTAATTTAAAATGCACTAGTAACATAGTTACCAAACGCAATCAGCGAATAGGTAATAACACTTGCTGTATGTGCAGGTATGGCTCATTTGAAGATGGTGATGCAAAGTTAGACGAAATGGAAATGGTCGATGGTTTCGAGATAGCTATCGAGAAACTAACCGAATGGCTTGGAGAGAATATTGACAAGAACAAGACTAGGATCTTTTTTGCAGGATCATCACCAACACATTCCTGGTGAGAATCATTTGCAACACAAATAGTACAATACCAACATCTCCATGACATCCCAGTGTTCACATATATGTTACTAAGTTACTTTCAGGGCTAGCAACTGGGGTGGGGAAGACAAGAACAAATGCCTTAACGAAACAGAGCCAATCTACAAAACCGAACATTGAAGCCGAAAGGCATACATGTTCAGATACTGAACATCACCGAGCTGTCTGACTACCGGAAGGACGGGCATCCGACAGTGTTCAGGAGACAGTTTGTTCCTCTAACGAAAGAGCAAATTGCAGACCCAGCCAGCTACGCGGATTGCACGCATTGGTGCCTCCCCGGAGTTCCTGATGTCTGGAATGAGTTTTTGTATGGCTACCTCGTGCACAAATGATGTACAAAATGTCAGGTTTGTTTTTCCCTTGTTATATATATAAAATGTACAGATGGCATACTCCATTTAGATTAGAATGCTCTTGTGCAGAGAATGGTAGGACCTATTACATTTTTACATGTACATAGAGACAGAGAGGAGAAAAGCAAGGATCTGTCTGTGCATCACCTAATAATGGGATGAGTGTACTATTTGTTTACATCTAACAGAGCAACATGATTTTATTTTTTTGTAAGAAATTTGTCATGGAAAAGAACAGCATAAGAATGATTAGCTGTCCTAGACTCACTAGATGTCATCAGTTCAATTCAATTCAGATTTCAAGCAGCCTCGGTGTGGATTCTCTGGATTATCAATCCACTGATCTAAGGGTATAAGCCACCAACAGTGCTTTTACTAATTTTTTTCTTTCCTTTCCACTGATCTAATCTAAGGGTATGAGCCACCAACAGTGCTTCTTTACTTGAACTGTTCTAACAGAGCTGTTGCCCAGTTTGTCAATAATTTTCAGTTCAACTTCAACCATGGGAGTACTTTTCCATATATGTTTTCTTTCTTGAGCAGATCAATTGCATGACGTCTTTGTGGCAATAGAGACTCCCACCTTTCTCCTGTCCAAAAATAAAAATAAAATTTGAAGTCGGTCTAAATCTTTGACAGCATCGTCTACCATCATAAGGGTTTAGGGGCGCTTACTCATTTTTGTGTTAATTAACACGATATCTCTGGCCACTGGGCCCCACCCAGTACAGACTGAGCATGATTAACAACGCCAGAAGTAAGTCCAATTAAACAACAGAGAACACGAAACCTGCAGCTTCTTCACCTCTTTGCAACAGACGAAACAGGTGATGAGAACAATGTGAGCGAAAGAGACATATAGCTGTTATACTAGCATATTCCTTCTTCTCTCCGACACATTATCAATCAAATATATCAAACAAATACGCCAATATCGATACACAAGAATTTTTATACACCATTAAACTATTGATGTCCAAATGCTACTGAAGAATATCCAGCGAAGTTTGCTAAGGAAGATGGGCAATAAAAGGTTGGACCCTAGGGGCCATGGCAGAGAGTTCTTTGGACCTCTTAGGCTGCAAAAGAGGAGCATGGAGAGATGGCTGTTTCGGCTGATGCTGGTTTTGGTGATGGCTGTACTTGGCTGCAAGGCTGATCGTGATTTTGTGACAGGTTCGCTACGGCTCACATAATTATCGAATACTCTTTCAGGCCTCACATTAGTGATGTTTTGTACTAGTTGTGGTCAACTGTTTCAAACTTGCACATTATTGAGCTCGAATGTTTAGAAATGGCACTGAGTAGATTAATCTTAAAAGCTACTCCCTCCATTCCTAAATAAATCAATTTTAAAGTCGTTGAGTCAAACTTTTTTACATTTGCATGAATTTCATATAAAAGCATAACTATTTATGATACCAAATGTGAGCACATTATAAAAATATATATTTTATGGTGTATCTAATGATACTAATCTGGTATCATAAATCTTATCACTTTTTTTTAAATAATTTCAGATAACTCTAATTTTTTTTTCAAGACCAGAGAGGTTAGTATCATAAATTTACTATATTTTGTACATATTTTATTAAATAGAAAATAGTAGTAAAAGATTGAAGTAGCTACCTCGAAGGTGCATTAGATTTGTACTCACCTTGCATTTTTAATACTCCCTATTTCCTTTTATAAGGCTTAGTTCAATATGACACGTCTCTCAAATTATATTTTGATTATTTATCTTATATTGTTTTATACTACAAACTTATGATAATTAGACAGAACACTTAATTATAAATTTAGCCACATCAAATTGAACCTAGCAAGATAAAATTTGCATCCTTTTTAAAAACAATAGAGTTTGCATTACCTCTTCTGGCTGGTATAGGACCTCCTACCGGCTCTTTGAACTGTAAATATCTAGTTACTATAGATATGGTCTATCCCTGTTTTTAGGCCAGAGCTGCTATTAGTTTAGTCCACTATTTAAACACATTGATATAACTTCAGTGCTAAATCTAATGAAATCTCTCTTAAACTTGCAGAGGGTGAATACATCATGGTGAGACGTAAGTCCAAGCCCTTGTTTAATTTTATGCATCCACGCTGCGCAGCTCATCAACATTCAACACTAATAAAAAGTCTTAACTCTACCATGTTCAATTCACAAATTATATTTCAGGTAGCACATTTGCAGTCCTGATAGTTTCTGCGTTGCTATTAGTTGGCATCGCCATCGGCATCACCAAATACCTGAGGGACAAGAAGAAAGCAAACGAAGCCACTACAGAATCACCACTAAAATTGTCACAAGGAAACTGCAGGGTAATCAAAGGGGAGGTGAGCAGCAAGTGGTCAGGCCTGTACAAGTTCACCAAGGAGGAGATCGAGAGGGCGATCAACTACGCGAGCAGCAGGATCTACCTCGGTTCCGGTAGCGCGGGGCAGGTGTACCAGGGGGTGCTACCCAGTGGGCAGCTCGTCGCCATCAAGCACATCCACAAGACGGCCATGTCGGGGTCCTTCATGAGGGAGGTGGAGCAGCTGTCCAAGGTGAGGCACACCAACCTGGTGTGCCTCTTCGGCTACTGTGATGAGGAGGGGGATCAGTACCTGGTGTATGAGTATTGCGCCAATGGAAACCTTGCCCAGAACCTACTCAGTAAGGGGAATGTATAAATATTCAGCTTTGTTTAGTTTGAGGTTATCATCTACTAGTAGTATGTATAGCACTTCTCAATTGGTTCATTCTGAAACTAACTCATATGATAAGGTTCTGTTCTTGATGATTGGCATGCAGGAAGTGACTCTGTGCTGCCATGGGAAACAAGGGTGAAGATCCTGAGGGATTGTGCATCTGTCCTGAGGTTTCTTCACACACACCCTGATGGATGCATTGTCCATAGAGACATCAAGGTGAGATAATGCTGGTTGAAATTTGCAGGCATAACAATGTGAGGTTGCTTCATTCTGAACCATAACAAAGTGCTCTTGCTATTGGAAGTGCAACTCCTAAAATGATATGATCAATCTCAGATTTTGTTCTCATTGTTGCAGCTCACAAACATCTTGCTGACAGAGAACAAGGTGCCAAAGCTTGCTGATTTCGGGCTGGCAAAGATGCTAGAAATGGAGGAGACCAAGGTGTTCACAGATGTGAGGGGAACCATTGGGTACATGGATCCAGAGTACATCACACACTCCAAGCTCACTTGTGCCAGTGACATATACAGCTTTGGTGTTGTTGCTCTGCAGCTTCTATCAGGAAGGAAGGTCATAGAACTCGACATTGTTGCGCGTGATTCGCTTACAAAGAAGGTAAACATATATGATCTTCTATTTCTCAGATGATTCTACAGCTTTAGAAGCAGCAATTGTTGTTTCTTTTTTTTTCATGTTTACTGAGCAAGGTTGGTTATATGTTCATTTATGGTATTATGGTCCCTTGTATTATGAACACATTTCCTATTTCCATTAAATATATGACAATATTAAGTTTTCATTGTTTTTTGTTTGAAGGCCAAGGATGTAGTGAGTGGGAAAAAGGCATTGGAGGAATTCATAGATCCACGAGTTAGGGATGATGTTGTCATAGAAGATTTTGTGTTAATACTGAATATCGCAGTCCTTTGTGTTGCGAGTTCAAGTGTAGGGCGCCCTACCATAAAGGAAGTGTTTGAGGAGATGGACAAGGCCTTGAGAAATACAACTATAAAGGTTCAAATTTTATCATATATTATAGTATTTTAAACTATTTTATGGTGGATTAATACTCTTAACTAATATAATATTTTTTCTTTAATGACCAATCAATTTACAAAACTAATTAAACATATTTTCTTCGAAACAACACTGCTCTAACCTTTGACCACACAATATCCCACATTATTCCCATTGGAGTTATACATTGTTCCCTGCAAAATCCTTGCATTCTAGCTACCATGGATTGTATTAATACTGTCATTTTACAGACTGAAGCAAGGAAGGAGATGAATGCAGCAAATTTGCTCATTCAATATGCAAAAGTGTTGGATGTATAGATTGCATTATGCCTTCACATATTACAACAACTGCATGGAAGTTCCAAGGTCATACTTTCATCGCATGGGTAAAAGGTGCTGATGAAGATGCTGCGCGGTGAACAGATTTGACAAAAGGAGTGCTTGCACTATGGCGACTGATGTACCTGCAACACTATTAGTTCTACGATAACAACTGCCTTGCGCGGTTGCCTGCATGTTGATACTTAAGGTTCTGTATAAGCACTTGTAATTAAATGAAGTGAAGAACCTGCATGTCAAATTTAGTCAAAATTTGGGTTAGGTGGGTGCAAGTTAGTTAATAGGTTTTTGTAGCTACTTTTAACAATTAATAAAAGAGATTCGTGGAACATATATAGATGTAGAGTTCAATCAGAATTTGGCTTTTTAGAGTCACATTCTGGAAACTTCCCTAAAGTATGTCAGATAACTACTAATCCAATGCCTTACTGTAGTGCAGGTGCTACTAATTTTACTATTTTGGTTAGTGATGAGTTAAAAACACATTTCTATGTGTTCGCACTCTAATGGTCTGACATTTCCTATTTAGGGTCATTAAGTGATTTTGGTGATTGAGTGACAACATGATCATTTTGATTAATATTATTTACTTATATACAAGGTTTTAGTCTTAGCATGGACTTGTGATGATGTGACAAACACCCCCCGAACAAAGATCAAGAAGTTGCTTTGAACACCCTAAAAGGCAAGTGAGAAGTCCAAGACATCAAATGGAAGAAACCCGGACAAAAAGACACGAAGAAACGAAGTCCAAAGAGCATCAGAGAGGTGCACTGGAGCTCTCCGGTGAAAATCACTGGACCTTAGGTGGTCTAGAAAGACAAAGTGTTGAACGAAGGCGTCCACGCCTAACTTCGGTGGCACCAGAGTGCATATTGCCAAAGTTTATGGTCCATGCTAGATGGAGGGTCTGTCGGAGGCACATAGGGCGTCAGAGTCCTCTGAGGAGGCACTAGAGCTTAGCATCGGAGCTTTGTAACAGAGAGCATGCACAACAAGTTGAGAGCTCTCAGGGTCATTAGAAATCTCTAATGGGGCGTGAACATCACAATCAGAGCTCTCCGGTATTCACTGCAAGTGTGCAATCTAAAGATAAACATCTAGATTTGGAGTTTGGGGCTTTATATACACCTCTTTTTAGACCAAATGAACAATATTAGAGTATGATGAAGTTGTAGGAGGGTTGATGCTTTCATAGTCTCATTCAAATGATGAAGCCACTGAAAGTGTTTAAGGAAAGATTAGTTGATTAGTGTTAGTTCTTTACAAAGTGCTTATGAAAGTTTAAACCACACGTAGGCTTGCTCTTGGTTTAGGTATAGTGTTTAATGAAGTTATACCTCTAAGATGTCGGTGCTTGCACGCACCAATTTTTTTTCACTAGGGGCTTGTAACCTTGTGAGACCCTCCAAATGTGGACTGGATACCAAGCTTATACCAAGGGGACAAGGTCTACAATATGTTGCATAGATTTGATAAGTAGGTTGTTGAAATACCTAATTGACCCCTTCTTAGCTATCGTGGTCCCTCCGATTGGTATCATAGGAGGTTGGCTCAAATTTGGACCATGGCTTAATCATTGTTGAGCTAAAGACGCTTTAGAGTGGTTACCAATAGCGCGCTTGTATGTCTTGCTATCTAGAGGCAGTGGATGAAACACCTTAAGAATATGATAAGCCCATCGCTAATGACGTAAAAAAAGATCCTACTTTGGTTTTAGTACTTGAGAGACAATTAATGGACTGGTGCTTTACTTGGTGATGATGATGCTAGATAACGATGATCAAGTGATCATGGAATTGAAGAATGATGTGTGCGTCGGTGTACTACTTGTTTGCATCTGACAGGGAACATATCTTTTGGCAAATCTCAAAGGAATTTGTCATGAATAAAAGAATAAATTAAGAACAAATAATTGTCCTAGATGTCTCTGAAATTCAATTCCTCCGGACCATCAGATAGGCAAGCAGAAAAGCAGTACATTTGAGTGGTAAGTAAGAGAGGAGCAACTTTTGAACAAAATAGTTGTTCCACATTGCCTCGGACCGCCGCGTGCAAACCCACGCCAAAACACGTCACCATATTGTAGTAGCCCAAAAAAAGGAAAAAGTTCACTCTCCCTTTCCTAACTTTTGCGAAAATCTGATTTTCCTCCGTGAACTCTAAAACTGAACAAAACATCTCCTTCAACTTTTGAAACAATATATTTTACCTCCCTGGCTCAGTTATAAACATGGTTTTAAATAGCGAGCTAAAGCTAAAGTGTTTAGCGTTTTATAAACTGTAATTAGCGAACTTTAGCGGCAGAATTGTGCATGAACGCAAATAGCGGCACAATTTTTTTCAAGCTATTTCGGGCTATACCGGCACAAATAGCGGACTATTTAATTTCGTGGTTATAAACAATTTTGGACGGTGGTTTTGTCTTTTTATTTTATTTTCGTTGAACCTTTTAAAAATCATAGTAAATCACAGAAAAATCATAAAATAGAAAATCTAATTTTCTTGGACTCCACATGAGCAGGTCTATACATTAAACATATAATATGGTATGCTTTAGTACAAAGTTTTTGTATAGTTTTAGATAAATATTTTTCTATAATTAAAATGAATTTACAACTAAGTTATACATGATTCAATAAGTATGAAATGTTTACTACAATTCAAGCATATAATAATTAGCCTACCATAAAAATTTCACCATAATTGGACTATAGAAAACACCAATTAATTATTCTAACTAATTCTTGTAATTAATTAGAATAATTCATAGTTGTAGTTTCTATAGTCTAATTGTGGTGAATTTTTTATGGTGGGCTAATTTTGTATATTTGAACTAAATTAAAAATTTCAGTCATTGGATCATGTATAATTTAGTTATAAACTTATTTTATTTACAAAAAAACATAGATCTAAAGCTACAACAAGAAATTTGTACTAAAGCATACATATTATATGTTAACTGTGTAGATATTTTCATGTGGAGTCCAATAAAATTAGATATTCTATTTTATGCTTTTTCTGTGATTTATTATGATTTTTCAAATATTTAGTAAAAATAAATAATAAAAAAGGCCTAAGTACAGTACTAAATCAACTCACAAGTTTGGCAGACATCATTGCTGTCTTAAGACTTCAATATTCCACACATCTAAACGCAACGTTGAATGTTTTGTTGCTCAGCTTTTCTCAAGTCAGTCGTCTGGACGCGACACAGACTCGGTCGGTAAAGGAACATGATAGGATAGGATGTGGTGAAGCTTTCTTAAAGACTTTCCAGTTGTTAGATTAAACAAAATGTCTGGTTGCTCCACTTTTTCCAAGTCAAGGTCGTCTGTACCATGTACGCGACGGAGACGGCAATCTGGATCAGAATATCTTGAATTAGACCGCCGCGTCGCGGCGGGAATCACAGATGATTCAGAGAATGAAGTTAGACTATATAATTACTTATACAAATGAATAAATTATTATAAATAAATGCTACTGGATTGTATCGTACGTTAACGCTTATGTGTCTTGCTAACATGGACATCATTCATGCTGGTGGATTTTAATTGCATGTGATAGTGTATTGCTGAGGTGGACAAGTTGCATGTTGAGAGAATTGCTAGTGGGGTTTACAATTATAAGAGATATATAGATACTCCTATTGAGATTTTGGCAAATGATAGTTAGCCATAAATATGATCGAACGTTGAGTCGTCAGAAACAAACCAGATGTAAACATGTTTTCCATCCTAAAAGAAAGGCGACGTATGCTATAGAAACCAGCTTCGTATGCAAACTATGTAAACTCTAATCAAGAGCACAGGGTGACCATCCGATGGCTAGAAGCAATGGTGGGATACATTAGCACTTAAACCCTCCCACTCATCCCATCATAATCAATTTTTTTTTTTGGAAAACACCCCAGAAGCCCTGATCGGTTCACTAATCGGTTTGTATTCCTGCTCGCCGCCGCCTTGTCTTCGCGAAGGAGACCACGACGCCGCTCGCCACGTCTGGCCGCCCTGGCCGCCCCAGAGGAGGAGAGGGCACGCATCGAGGAGGACGACGGCTACGTGAGCCACAACGGCGATGGCGTGGGGCGGGTGCAGGGCAGCCTCGCCGTGTCGCGTGCGTTCGGCGACGACGCGCTCAAGCAGCGTACCTGGCCACCGACGGCACAAAACGCAGCGCCAAACAAAATATGTTGATGGCTGACATCAAATTCAAAGGTACGGTACACGATAAATTCATCATTGCATTGCATAGATTTCTATATCGAGTGGATGACGGGTGACGGGAACCTGATCTTGGTCTCTTCCCTATTAGCCGGGGCGGCCAGCCGAGGCGGCCCGCGCGGCCCGCCGGGGCAGCCAAGGCGGCCGTGACCACCAGCAGAAGCCCGACGGCGTCGCGCTCCAGCGAACACGAAGACGAGCGACGACGACATTGGGAAGGGGTGTTTTGCAAAAAAAAAAAAATTGATTATTAGAGTTTGCATAGTTTGCATAGCTGGTTTCCATAGCATACGCTCATAACAAAAAAAACGAGGAACAACAGTTTAGCATGACTGTTCTAATTTTGTCTCCGGTTTCCTATAGAGCATAGTACAGTGTTAATAAGTATAGTCCTGTGAAGGGCAGCCCTCACCTCAGATTATCCGCACCCACGTTCCTCTATTTTCATCTTCTATATTGTCTGGTCATCAAGGACCTGATTGGTTGCGAGCTTCTTAGCCAACCTGGCTCGTGTGATGCACCTGTACGCTGATTGGTAGCCTGGGAGGCCACTTGGGCCTGGCTGGACGGATGCATGCTTGCCCCTGCAACCTGGCTCCCAGGAAACGAGATCGAAGTTCGTTTCTAGAGAGCCTGGCCGGCCTGGTGCAAGGTGCGCGTGCACATAAGATGGAGTGAGAGAGCAGCAAGACGAGATGGCCGAGCAGATGAGGAAACCAAACAACTTCACTTACCAGCCAGGCTACATGCAACTCGGCAACCAATCAAATCCGATCCTGTATGGGTTGAGCCTGGCTGAATGGGGCCTGGCTGACTCATACGAGCCAGGCTCCCAGTTTCTCTGAACCAATCAGGCCCAAGATTCTCTCCTCTATACTTATTTGTCCCGCATCCATTCATCATCTATCCACTATGGGCTCACTTGTCACCTTATCTAAATATATCTATGAGAGATCTAGTTTTGAAGAATTAATTGCAACGAATTCAATGGTGCAATCGGAATTTAATTTGAATTTTTAGTTTGTGAGTTATAATATTTTTTCGTTATTTGATGTAGTGGGGCCTGCTGCTCCTGCTGTCAACTCTCTCTTCTCTTTGCCACGCGGGAAGCCGGCTGGGCACATGCTATACGCCTGATCTTCCGTTAAATGCGGCGGACGCGCGTTGCTTGCGGACGACATAGCGTGCCCCACTGCAGACCAGTTGCTACGTCAAATTGCTTTAGCGTTTCATTTACAGGCCTCCACTGCACATAGGTCTCACTAATTTCCGCATCTGTATACAGTAGCAAAAAAGGTGCACATCTTATTCTTATCACATTAGACACAAGGTAGTTACCAATCAGGGGGCGTTTGGATCCCTTCATGGAATCGAAATCCACTAAATAAATTAGGTTATTCGTTTTCAAATTTAACATTTCATCATTTTCAAAGTTCACATATACACCTACCTAGTCACAAAAAAAAAATACAGCTACCTCAAATTTCATAGGGTGCGAGAGAAATAAATTCTATAGATCACCATGCTATATTTCTACTTTGTAATTTATAACACTCTCAACTCACGTACTGTAGAAATGTAACACATGAGTATATATCTCGTATAAGTATAATAATAATATAGAAATAATATGATCTATATACAATCATATTAGCTTATAATTAATATATGTCTAAATTATGATTCTTAAAATGAATTAAAATGAATTCAATTCTAAGATCAAAACAGGCCCTCAGCGTAATCACTATATTTTTTTCTATCAAGGACAGGTTGCTTCCACACACTCTTTGATTCTTCTTCGGATAAGCAGCTGCAAATTCATCAGAAAACTGAGTACACATACAAGATATAAATAAACAAGCCCAATGGGTAAATGATAGACATGCCCATAGGTGATCTGATTTTCATCTCCGAACAATAGATACTTTCAAAACACGAAAGACAGAGCTATGGCGGCCACACGCCTGCAACCCACGCCGCCGCTACTCCCCTGCTTGCTTGTGGTATGCTGCCTCTGCCTGCTTCTCGTACAAGATCACACAGCCGGTGGCATCTCCATCTCGCTGCTGGATCAGCGGACGGCCCTTCTTCACTGGAAATCTACTCTCCAGTTCCAAAGCTCGCCGTCGTCGCCGATGAGCTCTTGGAACAGCCACACCAGCCCTTGCAAGCGTTGGGCTGGCATCATGTGCAGCCGCGTCCGCCATGGTGGCCGCCTACGCCAGCGCCTGGCATGGGCCGTGACCAACATCTCCCTGCCAAGCGCCGGAATAATCCATGGCCGGCTTGACGGTCTCAGCCTCTCGGCTCTCCCCTTCCTCGCCTACATTGACCTCAGCAGCAACGGTCTCCATGGGAGCATCCCCGGGAGCGTCAGCTCCTTGCCGGCGCTCTCCTACCTTGATCTCAGCAGCAACAATCTCACTGGCCAGGTGCCATATGAGATGGGTGGATTGCAGTCTCTGACTGTGCTGGCGCTCTACTCCAACAACCTCACAGGTCACATCCCTGAATCTCTATGTAACCTGACAAGGCTAGCTCAGCTCATGCTTGATCAAAACATGTTCTCCGGTCGTATCCCGACAGAGATAGGACGGCTCGTCAACCTAGAAAACCTGCAGTTAAGCAACAACCTGTTAAGCCACGAGATACCAAGAAGTGTGGGGAACTTAACAAAATTGGCCATTTTGTCTCTGGATGGCAACCAGCTGTCAGGGCATATACCGTTTGAGATTACTGGCCTATCCAGTCTTACCGCGCTGGACATCTCCTACAACAACCTCGCAGGCTCCATCCCGACTGACATCCGAAGGCTTTCCAGCATGCAAACCCTTAGCATAAACTTCAATGCCTTACTGCGTGGCGAGATACCCACGAGCCTTGGGAACATCACAGAGTTACAAAGTTTGCAGCTCTGCGGCAACCAGCTGTCAGGCCCTGTTCCTTCAGAGCTAGGCGAGCTCGTCAACCTGGAAGATCTTGAGCTCTTCTCCAACAACCTCACCTCTCAGATCCCGATATCACTAACCAACCTCACGATGCTAAACACGTTCTATCTTCATCGCAATGAGATGACAGGGCCATTTCTCGACGAAATTGGCAATCACTTTGGCCAAGAACAGATTCCATGGCTCCATTCCCTCCAGCATAGGAAATCTTACGAATCTACAAAACGTAGACATTAGCGATAACCAGCTAACCAATTCCATACCCCCTGGACTATGCAATCTTGTTGATCTCCGGTATTTCCTCATGTTCACCAATAATATTTCTGGCCTGATTCCTCCCTGTATAGTGAACTTCACAGGGCTACTAGAGCTAGGCCTATCCGAAAACCAGTTGACTGGTACAATACCCCATAATATCGGCAATCTAGTGAATATTGATATTTTGGGGTTGGGTGAGAATCAGCTGTACGGACCAGTACCACCATCAGTTGGCAACCTGAGCCAGATGACAGCGTTACTCATGAACTATAACCGATTGTCCGGTGCTCTACCTCCAGAAATTGAAAACATCACAGGCCTAGTCGCTCTTCTTCTAGGCTACAACTCCCTCACAGGCCGTCTGCCCTCAAATGTATGTAAGGGTGGTCACCTTCAGAAGTTTAGTGCTGACCACAACATGTTTGATGGCCCTATTCCAAGGACCCTGAAGACATGTACCAGCCTGATTCGGGTTTTAATGGGACAGAACCAACTCACAGGAGATATATCTCAAGGATTTGGTGTTCATCCACATCTCCAGCTCATGGACCTGATGTCTAACAGACTCACTGGAGAGCTCTCACCAAACTAGGGGGCATGCTCAAACCTGGCTGTGCTCAACGTAGCAGAAAACTATATCACTGGAGCAATCCCCCCAGAGTTGTCAGGGCTGTCCAAACTGGGAGCTCTATCACTGCATTCCAACCGGCTAGCAGGAAGAATACCACCAGAGCTGGGTAACTTGACAAACTTATACAACCTCAGCTTGGCATCAAATCAATTATCAGGACCCATCCCGTCTCAGTTGGGGAGACTGGCAAACCTGGAATACCTTGACATATCTGGAAACAATTTGAGTGGGCCAATACCCAAGTCGTTGGGAGGCTGCACCAAACTGATTCTCCTTAACACCAAAAACAACAGGCTCAGTGGAAATCTGCCTGATGAAATCGGAAATATCGCAAGCTTGCAGAGTATGTTAGATCTCAGCAACAACATGTTCGATGGTGTATTGCCACAACAGCTTGGCAGGCTGATGATGTTAATATACCTAAATCTGTCCCACAACCAGTTCAGCGGAAGTATTCCGTCATCATTTGCAAGCATGCCTAGCCTTTCAACGCTCGATGTGTCATACAACAACTTGGAAGGACCACTACCAACAGGAGGCTTGTTTCGCAGTGCTTTGGCAGCCTGGTTTCTCCATAATAATGGTATATGTGGCAATCTCTCTGGCCTTCCACCTTGTTATCCAGCTCCTGCATTCAATTATCACAAAAGAAGATCCAGCCTGATGGTAGTCCTTCCCCTATGTGCATTTATTCTCGTTCTTTCGATAGTTATTTGCACTGTAATGCTTACCTGCAAAAGGAGAAGATTGCAAGAAAGTGTGGCCACTGAAGTAAGAGAGGTGTTCTCTGTTTGGAACTTCGATGGGAGGCTAGCATTTGAGGATATAATCAGGGCAACTGAAAATTTCGACAACAAGTACATTATTGGAGAAGGAGGATATGGCAAGGTCTACAAAGCACAACTCCAAGATGGACAAACTGGTTGCTGTGAAGAGGCTTCGCCCGACCGAAGAAGAGTCGATCGATGAAAGGAGATTTAACAGGGAAATGGAAATCTTAGTGCAAATCCGACAGCGAAGCATTGTCAAGCTTTACGGATTCTGCTCCCACCCTGTGACGAAACGGTCCTGATCCTGTGGCCCACAAGTCCCTGTCAACATCTGACAGCCGAACTTATGATCCATTCGATTAAGACAGTTTGCCACTGGGCTACATCAGTGCCCGATGTCCGCAGGATCATCTCACCTTTCGGTTACAGCATTTTATATTTTCACAAATACATAGATAAACAGAGCGGAAGACTTAAATAACATTAGTTTTACAACCGAGGTTTCAAATGAGATAAGTAGTGCAATTATTACAGACCATTGTTCGGGTAATTGAAAATAGACAACGTAGCGGAAGACATTAACATAAAGATACATGTAACACCCAGCCCGAGGGTGCACATTTACTCATCGGCCTCATCGGCCTCTTCCTGGACGATGGTCACGCAGCAGGGCGCAAGACACATCGGCGACTCAGACATACCTGCAGCATGGGTAACAAACCCTGAGTACTGGGGTACTCAACAAGACTTACCCGACTAAAGAAAAGGAGAAGACTCAGGAGGAATGAGAGGCTTAGGGTAGTCAAGGTAAGGCTTAAGCAAAATCAAGCATTTTGCAAGAAAAACATTTTTGAAAACTTGTTTTAAAAGCATTTCTCAAAACTTCATCCTTACATGATTCATTTTATCCTTTCAAAACATACCTAGTTATGAACCAATCCTCGTTGACAGTCAGTGACCGAGTCTCCATAACCGAGGAGCAACGTTAATCGGGATAAATAATACTCAGCTGAGGATCCCTATCCACACTGCATATGTAGCACCCAAGCTTGCATATGCCAACTCGTCTACCACGATTCCTCCAAGATTGGACCGGTCCTACGCCACCCGGAAGTACAGTACACCACTCATTCCAGGTACGACGACCACGTGGGTACAAGCTACTTCCGCCATCTCGCCACTCCCAGTGCGCGGTTGTCGGCCCCAATCAAGAAGTCCTCGGAGCCAGAGCTTTCTGAAGTATGTGAATAGTTACAAGTCTTGACCAGCAGGCCCCAAACGGATGGTTCCTAATTTTTCAGCCAGGGCTATACCTCGGTCATATCTCACCGAGCGTAATAGTCCTGTCAGTTTTTCAACCCTGTCCCGGTCGGTGTCAACTGTTGAGTCCCGGACTACAACATGACGGCACCGTACGCTCAGACAACCTCTCCTCGCTATTGACTAGGTACGGATCAGATACCTAGCCAACAGCCGGGGAGTAAGACCAAATTCCCATAAACATTCCTTAAGTGATCACACTTTTGAAATTGGTATTTTATTGCAAATCTATTGCATAGCATCACTAAGCATTTTGCAAATAGTTTTTAAAACAGGGTGGGTGGATCTTCTGGTGGAGGTAAATAATGCAAGTAATAGGTCGTCACACAACTCCTATAACTTAATGCAGTAGTTTAACTCAAAACATTTCAAGTAAACTTTTATAAAAGCAAGGTAGGGTTAAATGCACCGGGGCTTGCCTTGAAGAGCAAAAAGAACGGACTCGGGGTTGGTGGTGTAGGGTGTCGGAGCTCGGGGTCGCCTCGGGAGTAGGTTCGTCAACAGCGGCCTCGACTCTGGTACCTTCTTCGTCGGTCACTATACGTATGCAATGATGTATGCTCATGAGAATGCTGACATGAACAATAAGGTGCAAGACAATTCTACTGATTCAAGAATATAAGAATTTTCTATAAAGGACATAGAGTTATTATTTCTTTCTTTTAGCAATATTAGTTAAAACCATTAACCAACTATGCATCATCATAACATGGCATCACAAACATCATAGACCAGAGGGTGGGATCTATGAACAGCAAACAATTCCAAAAGTCACATCACAGGTCAATCAATATAAACCCTAATCATTTTTTTTATTTTCTTTAATTATTTAAAAAGGTCATTTTTGCAGTTGCTCCAAAAATTACCAAATTAATCTCATAAGATCATTATGGTATAAATAGATGGCAAAACAAATTTCATAATTTTTGGAGTTCATTAAGGTGCTCAAATAATTCCAGATATTCAATTAAGAAAAGGCACTATTCAACTATTTAAATAAATGCTCAAAAATCAACTTGCTCCAAATGACTTCAAAATTTTACCAGAGGCTCAGAATGGCGTAACTAGCTCACAAAAATTATCTCAAGATTTTTGGAGCTATAAATAACTCTCCAAAAATCCAAAACCATTCATTTCTTAATTAAAAGGGAGATTTTTCATTTTCAAATTTTTGCACAAAAACCAAGTTTCATATTTGTCTAAAATACTTCAGGACATAAAGAGTTTACCATCAAAATTTCAGAATTTTTGGATCAACACAGAAAATCACACAAAAAGATGAAAACTGAACACTATTCACATTTTAAAAGAAAAAGGAAAAAAAAAACAGTGCTCGCCCTGCTCGTCGCGGCGGCCGGACAGCGGCGGCGCGCTGGCTACGCCGGGCAAGGCGAGGCTCGGCAGGCGAAACTAAGGGCATGGGAGGCTTCAGGGAGCTCACCGGCGTCGATTAAGGAGCTCGGTGAGGTGAGGGAAGGGACGGAGGAGGATGGTCGACGGTGACCGGCGGACGGCTCACGGCGGCGATCGGCGCTCCGGCGATCCTGCGCATAACACGAGACCGCAAGGGCCTGGTTAGAGTCAAGGGCGAAAGGGAGTAAGGAAGATGAAACAGGGTCGGGGAGGGATGATCATGGCCGGAGAGGGAGTATTTCCCGAACCCGAGCTCGCCGGGCTTTCGCCAGGAGATGGGAACAGCGAGCTACGCCGGGCGGATAGGAGGCGGTAGGGTAGAGACCAAATTGAGGGGTGGGGAAGCTTCACGAGCTCAAGACGGAGCTGTTGGGCTAGGTGGTTGGGCGGCGGGAGCTTCGGAGTGGGCTGGCGACGGCGGCGGAGACGAGTGAGGAGCTCGGACTCCGGCGGTCCCTTTTATAGGCACGGTCGGGGACGGAGGTAGAGAGCACGGGATGGTGTGGATGGCTCGGCCGAGGAGGGAGTGAGGCACTCGATTGCAGGCTGGCGGGAAGGACGGCGTGCAGTCGGGACCTGGGCGTGAGGTCGCCGGCGATGGCCACGCGGCGGCGATGCTCTGGCGCTGTAGGGGACGGGAGCGGAGGTCAGCACTCGCGTGCGGGAGGAGAATGATGGCGGGGTCAGCGGGCGGCAGGTTGGAGGCGCGCGTGCAGCTGCCAGGCGTGCGGCGTGCGCAGCGCCGGCGAGCGCCATGGCCGGACCCCCCCCTACGGCGAGGAAGATGAACATGGCTATGTCCCTAGGGTTGACTTTTGGCTGATCTCTGTATTTTGCAAATTACTCCCAAAATTTGAACTGCACAGGAAAAAACTCAAATACCAAGGTTGTGCAGAAAAATGAGATCTACAACTTTGCCAATAAGAACATTTCAAAATCCAAACAGTTTTTGAACTATATTGAAATCAGAAAAGGGGGACACTTTGAAATTTGAATAAATTCAAAATTACTTTGGATTTTAAAGTGAAACTTGAAAATCTGCAATTACGAAAGTTGTTTCTTTTGTCAAAACCTACAACTTTGCTAATACACACTTTTTCTGAAACTCATTAGTTTTTGAAATATTTTTGAAAACTCAAAAAGGGACAAAAACTGGAGTTTGAATGAATTTGAAATTACTTCAAATTTTGTATGGAAACTTGAAAATTTGTAAATACCAAAGTTGCTCATCTTGATCAGATCTACAACTTTGCTTTTTGAACTAACCCCAAATTTTGAATAGTTTTTGAATTAATAAAAGAGGGGTAAAACTATAAATTGGAAATTAGGGTTTTTTTACAAAAGGAAAACCAATTCTCTTTAGAATTTTGAACTTTGATTAACTCAACAAAAAACATCAGAGCACAAATCTGAATAAGAAAATACATAGAACTAAACACAGAAGTGAAATTACCATTTTGCCCTTATAGGGAGATTTGGGCACTTAGGGTTTTTGAAAATGGATCAATGCATAGCAATTAAGCAACACAAATGCATGGTCAAGCAAAGATTAATGATTAAGGATGATGACATATCAGGTTAATTACATTTTTAACACCAGAGGTGTTACAACCCTCCCTCCTAAAATGAATCTCGCCCCGAGATTCTGCGCCTTACAAAGAACAGAGGATGAAACCTCACACCTATAGAGATTCGAGAAAGTCAGGATATTTCTTTGCCAGAAGTCTTCAGATTCCCAAGTGGCTTCTTCTTCAGAGTGCTGGTTCCATTGGACCTTGTACCATCTTGTGGTGGTTTCTCGGGTAACACGATCTTTGTGATCCAACACACGAACTGGATACTCAGAGTATGACAGGTCGGGTTCTAACTCAACACCTTCAACTTCTACTACTTGTTCAGGCACTCGGAGACACTTCTTGAGTTGGGAGACGTGAAACACATCATGAACTGCTGAAAGATGATCGGGCAACCTTAGCTTATAAGCTACCTTGCCACAACGTTCCAGAATCTCAAACGGACCAATATAGCGGGGTGCTAACTTCCCTTTCACTCCAAAGCGGGTAACTCCTTTAGTGGGTGAGACTCTCAGGTACACATAATCTCCGATTTGAAACTTCAGAGGTCGACGTCTCTTGTCGGCATAGCTCTTATGTCGAGATTGTGCAATTTTCATATTCTCTTGTATTTGCTTGACTTTTTATTCCATATCTTTCACTAGGTCAACTCCAAAGAATTCTCTTTCTCCAGGTTCAGACCAACTGAGAGGTGTACGACAACGGCGACCGTACAGTGCTTCAAAGGGTGCCATTTTTGATGCTCTCTTGGTAACTGTTATTATATGAGAATTCTGCCAAGGGCAAACAGTTATCCCAAGTATCTGCGAAGGTGAGCACACAGGCTCTCAACATATCCTCTAGCACTTGGTTCACTCGCTCAGTTTGTCCATCTGTTTGCGGATGATATGCCGTACTATGCAAGAGCTTGGTTCCAAGTGAGGTATGGAATGCTTTCCAGAACTTTGCGACAAACTGAGTACCACGATCAGAGACAATGGTCTTGGGTATGCCATGGAGTTTCACTATGTGGTTCTTGTACAAAGTGGCATATGTGGGGAGTAGTGTGTAGCTGGTTTTGACTGGCAGGAAATGAGCTTGCTTAGTGAGGCGATCCACGATCACCTAGATGGAATCAAAACCTTTGGTGTGTCTTTGGTAGTCCATTGATAAAATCCATACTGATATCGTCCCATTTCCAAACAGGTACAGGTAAAGGTTGCAATTCTCCTCCGGGCCTCATGTGCACGGCTTTGACTTTCTGGCAAGTATCACACTGAGCGACATACCGGGCGATCTCAATCTTCATCTTTGTCCACCAGAACCTTTGCTTCAAGTCCTGGTACATCTTATTGCTGCCGGGGTGGATGGAGAATCTAGTCAAGTGTGCTTCATCAAGGATTAACTTTCTTAACTCAGGCACTTTAGGGAACTACTAACCGATTCTTAAACCATACTACTCCTGTATCATCAATCCTGAAACAATCAGCTTTTCCAGCTCGGACTTTCTCGACGATGTGCTTGATTCCAGGGTTATCTTTCTGTGCAGCAATGACCTGTTCTCTGATAGGGGTTTCTATTCTGATATTGCTCAGAATTCCTGTGGAACCATTCCAATACCCAACTTTTCTAGCTCGAAACATAGGAAGATTCATAGGATTTTATGACCAGGCAGAGTCAGTACAGTACGACTTGCGGCTGAGTGCATCGGCGACCACATTCGCTTTACCCGGATGGTAATGCACTTCGATATCATAGTCCTTAATTAACTCAAGCCATCTTCTCTGCCTCATATTCAGTTCTTCTTGAGTGAAGATATACTTCAGGCTCTTGTGATCTGTGTACACATTGCAGGTACTGCCCAACAGATAATGACGCCAGATCTTTAAGGCATGCACCACTGTTGCTAACTCAAGATCATGGGTTGGATAATTCTCCTCATGTCGCTTAAGCTGCCGTGAGGCATAAGCGATCACTCGACTTCTTGCATCAAAACACAGCCCAAGCTAGTGCCTGATGCATCACAGTAGACATCAAAGGGCCTTCTCGACGTTTGGCTGAGCTAGCACTGGTGATGTAGTTAACAATTTCTTCAAGGTTTGGAAGGCTTGCTCACAAGCTGGTGACCAGACAAACTTCACAGAATTCTTCAACAACTCGGTGATAGGCTTGGCGATTCTGGAGAAATCTGGGATGAAACGACGATAATATCCAGCCATTCCCATGAAACTGCGGACCTTGTGAACAAAGGTAGGTGGCTTCCAATCCAGAATATCTGACACCTTTCCGGGATCGACTGACACCCTTCAGCGGATAGGACATGACCAAGAAAACTGTATCCGATCCAACCAGAATTCACATTTACTGAACTTGGCATAAAGCTGATGGTCTCTGAGACGAGATAGAACGACACGAAGATGTTCGGCATGCTGTTCAGGGTTTTGAGTAGACAAGGATGTCGTCAATGAACACGACCACGAATTTATCAAGCTCTGGCATGAAAACAGAGTTCATGAGATACATGAAGTGGGCAGGTGCATTGGTCAAACCGAAGAAGGATGACCAAGTACTCATATAGGCCGTATCTGGTGGTGAAAGCATGTTTTAGGAATATCTTCAGGACGAATCTTTATTTGGTGGTAACCAGATCTGAGGTCAATCTTGGAGAATACTTTGGCCCCAGCTAGCTGGTCAAAGAGAAGATCAATGCGAGGCAAGGGATATTTGTTTTTGATGGTGACTTCATTGAGTGGGCGATAATCAACGCATAGCCTGAGACTTTTGTCTTTCTTCTTTACAAAGATTGCAGGACAGCCCCAAGGAGACGAACTTGGGCGAATGAAACCCTTGTCCAACAAATCTTGTAATTGGATTTTAGCTCTGCCAACTCTCTGGGAGGCATTCGATAAGCTCTGCGGGATATAGGAGCAGTCCCGGGCTTTAGCTCTATGGCAAACTCAACATCACGGTCAGGAGGCAGACCAGGTAAGTCCTCTGGAAAAACATCAGGGAATTCACAGACCACGGGGATGTCTCTGGTTTCCAGAAACATAGGCGGTGTTCAAAAAGTGTGGCTGCGGGTTTTTGAGGCATGGGAAGTTGGAGAATGAGTTTGAGAGGTACTGTTAGGAATATCCACTCTCACAACTCTTCAGAATGTCAAGCATGGCCTTATACTGGCACATCCAATCATGCCTAGAATGACATCTATCTCCTGATCTCTCAGCACTATCATGGTGGTAGGAAATACGTGTCCCCCAGCATCACTGGTATGTTGCGAACCACCTCCTTGGTGTTTATACGCCCTCCAGGCGATAATATACAGAAACTTTCTTTCAACTCCCAAATTGATATGTCATGCTTAGAGACGAATGTACGACTGATGAAGGAATGCGATGCACCAGAATCAAACAACACAACTGCAGGGTGATTGGCAACGGGAAAACCTACCGATCATGACGGGCTCCCCTTCTGAATGTCGCTGACAGTGGTGTGTAGTAGACTTGTCCGTGCTTCTTGACAAACTTGCCCTTCGGCACATGCTGCTGCTGGACACGGTGCTGCTGCTGCTGTGGTCCTCCAGGACCCTTCTGAACATTCGGAGCAGGCACTCACGAGACCAGTGACCAAGCTGACCGCAGTTGTAGCAGGGAGGTGTGGTTGTAGGCGGTTTGTGGGGTGGTGATACAAACACCTGGGGCATTCGGCTGGGTGGCAACTGGTTGATTGGCGTTGTGGGTGGTAGCCGCGGTACGGACAACCACTTGCTGGTGAGGGTAAGGTGGACGATTGTGGTGGTGGCTAGGGTGATAGATGACCTTCTGGCGCTTGTGATTGCCAGAGTGGCTGCTAGATCCTGCTTTCTTCTTTTTCTTCTCCTCTTGGTACTGACGGTTGCTTTCTCAAAAGCGACTGCCTGGTCAACAGCCTCATGATATGAACCGGTCAGGTTATTGGACATGCTTCTGCGGATTTAGGGTGCAACCCCTCAGGAAGCAGTCTCTCTCTTCTCATCCGTGTTGACGTATTCTGCGGCATACTGACTCAGATGGTTGAACTGACCCAACATACTGCATCACTGTGGAGTCTTTCTGCTGCAGAGCCAGGAAACTGATCAAGCTTCATCTTCATCAACCGAAGGGAAGGGATATGATGTGCAAGGAAAGCGGTACGGAACTCTTCCCAGGTCAATGATGACCTTCAGGCTGGGCGGCCAACAGATTGGCATACAAGCACTTGCTGGACCGCGAAGCGCTGGGGGAGCGAAACCGGGGGCTTCTGATTTCAGTACAGCGGAGGAGAAGACCGAACTTCTGCTCCATGGTGCGGAGCCAATCATCAGCTTCGAGAGGTTCATCGGCCCTGGTGAAGACCGGGTGGACAGGTTTCGGTGAAATCACACATAGGTGGTCTCTTGGATCTTGGTTGATGTTGTGGCGACCACTGTGAATGTTCTGCTGTCCTTGGTTTTGAGCCATTAGGTTGGCAGCGGCGGCCAAGGCTGCAATGGCCTCTGCTAGGGTAGGTAGGTGGGACAGGTGGAGGTTTTGGGAGACGGTATCCCCAGCACCTCCGGTGCGAGTGTTCACAGGCATTGTTTAAGCAACTTGGAACTCAGCATTCATAGACAAAGTTCTGAAACAACTGATAGATAGCTTCACTGATTCAAAGGCAGATGACTTGATAAAAGGGCTGACAGATGATAACAGACCGATAAGGGAAAAGATACGAAAAGAAAGATACATGCCAGACTTGGCCAACAGACAGACGAACGCCCCCAAACCTAGACTAAGGTTTTAGGTAAGCAGATGGTACAGACACAACGAGTCTAGTCGTCGTCGATGATGATCATGTCTCATCGTCACTCTTCCATCCAGAGATGAGCTCAGGTTCTACCTCCTCGTCCTCGTCCTCGGCGTGGCATCTTGCAGGGTTCAGAGGTTCAACTTCTTCGTCCTTGTCTGGCTCCTGTTCCATTCTGGTTCCTCCACTATTCCGTCTTCAGGATCCTCAGCAACAGGTGGAGCCACGGGGTGAAGTTGGTTGTGCAGCTGGTGTACCTCCTCATGAAGCATATCATTGAATGCTCAATCTGGGCGGTGTTTTGTACTGCTGCAGTCCATGGAGCTGGGCTCTGGTGACGTCCTCGCGGACCCAAGTTGCGCACGTGCTGGATGGCGGCGAACCACATTTGGTTGGCCTCCTCCAGAGCGGCTCGTGTCTCATAGAACTCCAGGAGGGAAAGGTAGAAGTCATGCTCCATTTCTCCATCTCAGCCTTCAGATTCTTGATTTCCTCCTTCAGCTGCTTGCGGGTGCAGGGGGGAAAGCGAGACGACCGTTGGAGGATTCACCAGTCTCCTCTCCAGCGAGGGGCGTGCGAGCTGGTGACGCGGGCAACACACGTTCGGTCCAGTCGACTTGCGAGCAGTCAGCTTGAGGCGAGCCATGTCTGGACAAGATTAGATGTATGAGAAAGGCTAGCAAGAACAGGTAAAGGCATACTACCCCAACGAACTTAGAGAGGGATGTTAACTTAAGTGATTATGACATGATGCATGAATCGTTTCCTACGGAACAAGGTAATGCAATAAATAAATATGTACATAGGGCTTAAAATATGTTGTCCACGCCTAGTGTTGCCATATGAGACAAGATGAGAGAAGCATTTGGACTCAAAATAGTCAAGTTTAGTTTGTTTGGACTCAAAAGGTCTTTTGAAGTTTTCGCAAAAACAACACTGCAACGTTAAAGTGAGATGCTCTGATACCACTCTGTGACGAAACGGTCCTAATCCTATGGCCCACAAGTCCCTGTCAACCTCTGACAGCCGAACTTATGATCCATACGATTAAGACAGTTTGCCACTGGGCTGCATTAGCGCCCGATGTCCGCAGGATCATCTCACCTTTCGGTTACAGCATTTCATATTTTCACAAATAACATAGATAAACAGAGCGGAAGACTTAAATAACATTAGTTTTACAACCGAGGTTTCAAATGAGATAAGTAGTGCAATTATTACAGACCATTGTTCGGGTAATTGAAAATAGACAACGTAGCGGAAGACATTAACATAAAGATACATGTAACACCCAGCCCGAGGGTGCACATTTACTCATCGGCCTCATCGGCCTCTTCCTGGACGATGGTCACGCAGCAGGGCGCAAGACACATCGGCGACTCAGACATACCTGCAGCATGGGTAACAAACCCTGAGTACTGGGGTACTCAACAAGACTTACCCGACTAAAGAAAAGGAGAAGACTCAGGAATGAGAGGCTTAGGGTAGTCAAGGTAAGGCTTAAGCAAAGTCAAGCATTTTGCAAGAAAAGCATTTTTGAAAACTTGTTTTAAAAGCATTTCTCAAAACTTCATCCTTACATGATTCATTTTATCCTTTCAAAACATACCTAGTTATGAACCAATCCCCGTTGACAGTCAGTGACCGAGTCTCCATAACCGAGGAGCAACGTTAATCCGGATAAATAATACTCAGCTGAGGATCCCTATCCACACTGCATATGTAGCACCCAAGCTTGCATATGCCAACTCGTCTACCACGATTCCTCCAAGATTGGACCGGTCCTACCACGCCACCCGGAAGTACAGTACACCACTCATTCCAGGTACGACGACCACGTGGGTACAAGCTACTTCCGCCATCTCGCCACTCCCAGTGCGCGGTTGTCGGCCCCAATCAAGAAGTCCTCGGAGCCAGAGCTTTCCGAAGTATGTGAATAGTTACAAGTCTTGACCAGCAGGCCCCCAAACGGATGGTTCCTAATTTTTCAGCCAGGGCTATACCTCGGTCATATCTCACCCGAGCGTAATAGTCCTGTCAGTTTTTCAACCCTGTCCGGTCGGTGTCAACTGTTGAGTCCCGGACTACAACATGACGGCACCGTACGCTCAGACAACCTCTCCTCGCTATTGACTAGGTACGGATCAGATACCTAGCCAACAGCCGGGGAGTAAGACCAAATTCCCATAAACATTCCTTAAGTGATCACACTTTTGAAATTGGTATTTTATTGCAAATCTATTGCATAGCATCACTAAGCATTTTGCAAATAGTTTTTAAAACAGGGTGGGTGGATCTTCTGGTGGAGGTAAATAATGCAAGTAATAGGTCGTCACACAACTCCTATAACTTAATGCAGTAGTTTAACTCAAAACATTTCAAGTAAACTTTTATAAAAGCAAGGTAGGGTTAAATGCACCGGGGCTTGCCTTGAAGAGCAAAAGAACGGACTCGGGGTTGGTGGTGTAGGTGTCGGAGCTCGGGGTCGCCTCGGGAGTAGGTTCGTCAACAGCGGCCTCGACTCTGGTACCTTCTTCGTCGGTCACTATACGGATGCAATGATGTATGCTCATGAGAATGCTGACATGAACAATAAGGTGCAAGACAATTCTACTGATTCAAGAATATAAGAATTTTCTATAAAGGACATAGAGTTATTATTTCTTTCTTTTAGCAATATTAGTTAAAACCATTAACCCAACTATGCATCATCATAACATGGCATCACAAACATCATAGACCAGAGGGTGGGATCTATGAACAGCAAACAATTCCAAAAGTCACATCACAGGTCAATCAATATAAACCCTAATCATTTTTTTATTTTCTTTAATTTATTTAAAAAGGTCATTTTTGCAGTTGCTCCAAAAATTACCAAATTAATCTCATAAGATCATTATGGCATAAATAGATGGCAAAACAAATTTCATAATTTTGGAGTTCATTAAGGTGCTCAAATAATTCCAGACATTCAATTAAGAAAAGGCACTATTCAACTATTTAAATAAATGCTCAAAAATCAACTTGCTCCAAATGACTTCAAAATTTTACCAGAGGCTCAGAATGGCATAACTAGCTCACAAAAATTATCTCAAGATTTTTGGAGCTATAAATAACTCTCCAAAAATCCAAAACCATTCATTTCTTAATTAAAAGGGAGATTTTTCATTTTCAAATTTTTGCACAAAAACCAAGTTTCATATTTTTCTAAAATACTTCAGGACATAAAGAGTTTACCATCAAAATTTCAGAATTTTTGGATCAACACAGAAAATCACACAAAAAGATGAAAACTGAACACTATTCACATTTTAAAAGAAAAAGGAAAAAAAACAGTGCTCGCCCTGCTCGTCGCCGGCGGCCGGACAGCGGCGGCGCTGGCTACGCCGGGCAAGGCGAGGCTCGGCAGGCGAAACCAAGGGCATGGGAGGCTTCAGGGAGCTCACCGGCGTCGATTAAGGAGCTCGGTGAGGTGAGGGAAGGACGGAGGAGGATGGTCGACGGTGACCGGCGGACGGCTCACGGCGGCGATCGGCGCTCCGGCGATCCTGCGCATAACACGAGACCGCAAGGGCCTGGTTAGAGTCGCAAGGGAGTAAGGAAGATGAAACAGGGGTCGGGGAGGGATGATCATGGCCGGAGAGGGAGTATTTCCCGAACCCGAGCTCGCCGGGCTTTCGCCGGAGATGGGAACGGCGAGCTACGCCGGGCGATAGGAGGCGGTAGAGACCAAATTGAGGGTGGGGAAGCTTCACGAGCTCAAGACGGAGCTGTTGGGCTAGGTGGTTGGGCGGCGGGAGCTTCGGAGTGGGCTGGCGACGGCGGCGGAGACGAGTGAGGAGCTCGGACTCCGGCGGTCCCTTTTATAGGCACGGTCGGGGACGGTAGAGAGCACGGGATGGTGTGGATGAGCTCGGCCGAGGCGTGCGCACTCGATTGCAGGCTGGCGGGAAGGACGGCGTGCAGTCGGGGCCTGGGCGTGAGGTCGCCGGCGATGGCCACGCGGCGGCGATGCTCTGGGCGCTGTAGGGGACGGGAGCGGAGGTCAGCGCTCGCGTGCGGGAGGAGAATGATGGCGGGGTCAGCGGCGGCAGGTTGGAGGCGCGCGTGCAGCTGCCAGGCGTGCGGCGTGCGCAGCGCCGGCGAGCGCCATGGCCGGACCCCCCCCCCTACGGCGAGGAAGATGAACAGGGCTATGTCCCTAGGGTTTGACTTTTGGCTGATCTCTGTATTTTGCAAATTACTCCCAAAATTTGAACTGCACAGGAAAAACTCAAAATACCAAGTTGTGCAGAAAAATGAGATCTACAACTTTGTCAATAAGAACATTTTCAAAATCCAAACAGTTTTTGAACTATATTTGAAATCAGAAAAGGGGACACTTTTGAAATTTGAATAAATTCAAAATTACTTTGGATTTTAAACTGAAACTTGAAAATCTGCAAATATGAAAGTTTTTCTTTTGTCAAAACCTACAACTTTGCTAATACACACTTTTTCTGAAACTCATTAGTTTTTGAAATAATTTTGAAAACTCAAAAAGGGACAAAAACTGGAGTTTGAATGAATTTGAAATTACTTCAAATTTTGTATGGAAACTTGAAAATTTGTAAATACCAAAGTTGCTCATCTTGATCAGATCTACAACTTTGCTTTTTGAACTAACCCCAAATTTGAATAGTTTTTGAATTAATAAAAGAGGGGTAAAACTATAAATTGGAAATTAGGGTTTTTACAAAAGGAAACCAATTCTCTTTTGAATTTTGAACTTTGATTAACTCAACAAAACATCAGAGCACAAATCTGAATAAGAAATACATAGAACTAGACACAGAAGTGAAATTACCATTTTGCCCTTATAGGGAGATTTGGGCACTTAGGGTTTTTGAAAATGGATCAATGCATAGCAATTAAGCAACACAAATGCATGGCAAGCAAAGATTAATGATTAAGGATGATGACATGTCAGGTTAATTACATTTTTAACACCAGAAGTGTTACAACCCTCCCTCCTAAAATGAATCTCGCCGAGATTCTGCGCCTTACAAAAAAGAGATGAAACCTCACACCTATAGAGATTCGAGAAAGTCAGGATAGTTCTTTGCCAAGAAGTCTTCAGATTCCAAGTGGCTTCTTCTTCAGAAGTGCTGGTTCCATTGGACCTTGTACCATCTTGTGGTGGTTCTCCCCGGTACACGATCTTTGTGATCCAACACACGAACTGGATACTCAGAGTATGACAGGTCGGTTCTAACTCACAACCTTCAACTTTCTACTACTTTGTTCAGGCACTCGGAGACACTTCTTGAGTTGGGAGACGTGAAACACATCATGAACTGCTGAAAGATGATCGGGCAACCTTAGCTTATAAGCTACCTTGCCACAACGTTCCAGAATCTCAAACGGACCAATATGGCGGGGTGCTAACTTCCCTTTCACTCCAAAGCGGGTAACTCCTTTAGTGGGTGAGACTCTCAGGTACACATAATCTCCGATTTGAAACTTCAGAGGTCGACGTCTCTTGTCGGCATAGCTCTTATGTCGAGATTGCGCAATTTTCATATTCTCTTGTATTTGCTTGACTTTTTCTTCCATATCTTTCACTAGGTCAACTCCAAAGATTCTCTTTCTCCAGGTCCCGGTTCAGACCAACTGAGAGGTGTTACGCAACGGCCGACCGTATCATGCTTCAAAGGGTGCCATTTTATTGCTCTCTTGGTCACTGTTATGATATTGTTATATGAGAATTCTGCCAAGGGCAAACAGTTATCCCAAGTATCTGCGAAGTGAGCACACAGGCTCTCAACATATCCTCTAGCACTTGGTTCACTCGCTCAGTTTGTCCATCTGTTTGCGGATGATATGCCGTACTATGCAAGAGCTTGGTTCCAAGTGAGGTATGGAACGCTTTCCAGAACTTTGCGACAAACTGAGTACCACGATCAGAGACAATGGTCTTGGGTATGCCATGTGAAAGGATCAAGATGCCCAAGAGAGGGGGGGGGTGAATTGGGTTTTCTAAAACTTCTTGCGATAATAAAACTTATCAAGCCCCAATTAACCCCCTAGTGCCTAGAAGAGTGTTTGACAAGAATCAATTGCACAAAAGACTATCGCTAAACCATTTCTACTCTAGCATTGCAATTCAACTTATGAAAGAACAACAAGTAAATGCAGAATTGAATTGCTCAAAGGTAAATGCGTAGAGAAGAGAGTAGAGATGACACGACGATCTTTTTGCCGAGGTATCGAGGTGTCGGCACACCCCCCTAGTCCTCGTTGGAGCACCCGCGCAAGGGTATCGCTCCCCCTTGATCCGCGCAAGGATCAAGTGCTCACTACGAGCTGATTCTTCCGCCACTCCGGCCCGGTGAATCGCTCGCTACCGGTCACAACTTGGCTTGGGTCATCCACAATGCCTCCGGATGATCACCAAGCTCTCCGATCGCCACTAAGCCGTCTAGGTGATGCCGATCACCAAGAGTAACAAGCTAGAACTCTCACTTGACCAAGACAAGGCCAAAGAGATGGATGGATGCACACTTGCTACTCAATTCTCACTAGGAGGTGTCTAATTCTCACAATTAGCAATCACTCAACCTCACTAGGGCTCTTGCACTCACTCACACTCACAAGGTGTTTCTCAGCTGATGGAAGTGGCAAGAACACCCAAAAGGATGGAGGGAAGAAAGTATATATACTCCCCCACCCGGTCATCCAAAACAGGACAAAACTGGGTTCCTGCGGGGTCATCGGACGCTCCGATGCCTAGCATCGGACGCACCGATGACCTCGGCCAACGGTCGACTGTACCAGTTTGTCAGA
This sequence comes from Coix lacryma-jobi var. lacryma-jobi, assembly GCA_009763385.1. Classification (NCBI taxonomy): domain Eukaryota; kingdom Viridiplantae; phylum Streptophyta; class Magnoliopsida; order Poales; family Poaceae; genus Coix; species Coix lacryma-jobi. The sequence continues at coordinate 454,406 of VDCT01000115.1, read as the reverse complement.
CATGTTTATGGAGCATCGGACGCTGGGAGCGTCCGATGCCCCTGCATCAGATGCGTCCGATGCCGAAAAGACCTCTTTGGAACCTCTCTGCATGGCCATCGGACGCTGGCCCTCAGCGTCCGATGCCAGCGTCCGATGCACTGCACAGTTCACTCCCAATGAACAGTGACACTGGACGATCCGATGTGGCACCATCGGAGCATCCGATGGTCATCGGAGCATCCGATGGTCACTCAACGCGCATCCGATGCCCATACCAAGGGCAAGATCAACTCGGATCGCGACGCGGTCTTAACGACTTTTGTTCCTCTCGACATAAAGCATCTCTCTGAGCTACCTAGGGCTATGAAATAACAAGTGTGCACCACACCTACCTCAATAGACTCATCTAGGTCAAGCTACTGATTCACACCCCTCTTTATAGTACGGCCAAAGGAAAAACAAAGACCTAAGACTACCTAAGTATCCTCCAACACCATGCGACACTTAGCCTAGACTACCACCGTCTTCGTCGTCCGTCCTTTGAAAACCGAAACGATTTCCATCGCCAAGGGACATGAACTCCATATGCCCGTATCGTCGCCATTACCGTGACCTAACTCATCCCTGTTTCTGCAAAACACACGTTAGTCACAGTAATCTTGTGTTTCATCATCAATCACCGAAACCCATTAGGGGCCAAGATGCGTTCAATCTCCCCCTTTTTGGTGATTGATGACAACACGAGATCGAGTATAGAGAGAAGAGGTTTTCAAATCATGACATGTATGAACTTGCAATAAATAAGAGAAAATGATTAGGGGCAAGTTCAAACATGTCATGCCATCATCCTGCACTCAACAAGTTAGAGTGAATAGCAAGTGCAAGAGTAAAGAGCTCATATACATAAACAAGTGAGAATTAAGCACAAGTAATGAGCGAAGCGAAATGACATGTCATATATGAAATCATAGTGAGCACAAACATGTCATGAGATCCATAGCATAAGTATATAACATAAATATGCACAAAAGATGCGATAAGTAAAGAGCGTATGTGAATATAACACATCAAAGACACAAAGCCCTCTCACAACACTCCCCCTATCGCTATACTCGGCCACTCTCCCCCTTTGGCATCAAGCGCCAAACTAAGCGTCAGAGGGCGGAGGTGGTGCAGACGAGTCAGGTGCCGTCTCCGGAGTCCTCTGAGTGAACTCGAACTGCTGAAGGAGGGCCTCGGAGTCGGAGGACGAGTCGCCGATAGCCTGCTGACCCTCTGTAGCTGGAAGCTGCGGAGAAGCGGTCGGGGTCGGCGCGGACTGCTGTGTCTGCTCTGAATCTGTCACAGGCTCTGTAGCAGTGTCAAGCTGAGTAGAGGAGTGTGGAAGCTCATGAATCGGAGGAAACTCAGCCTGCACGGTCGTCGTGGTCTCAGACTGGACGGGCTCTGTCTGCTCTGAGGACGCTACAGAACTCGGAAGAGTCTCGGTAGTGGAAGTGACTGGAGCTATAGACGTCCGGACTAGGTCCTGTAGATCTGGCGTGGGGAACCCAGTGAGCTCACTGAAGCTGGCCGATAAGTCCCGTGTAACTGAGGTAGTCGTCGTGTAAAGGGGCTCAGTCGGCCGGGGAGTGAAGCCTGTCTGCAGCGGGCTGAAGAGCGGGGCCCCGCCTGGAGGAGTGGTGAAGCTGGTGAACTGAGAAGAGCTGGGGCCCGAGAGAGGCTGCTGGTGCTGCTGACCAGACTGCGGTGGCTGACCAAACCGGCTGAGGAGGGACTGGTGGCTGCCACTGGAGCTGCTGCTGCGGTGGTGGCTGCTGCCACTGCCACTGGGGAGGTCCGCTGGCCAGTCTCTCCATGAAGCTCAAAGTCTGCTGCTGGAGGGCCATCATCTGTCGCTGCAGGGCGTCTGAACGCTCCTGAGCCTGCTGCTGTGCAAGTGCCTGCTGCTGGGCCAACCGCTGCTGCTCCTGTGCAAGCCGCTGGACGTCCTGAGTGACAGTCCTCTGCTGCTCCTCCATCCGTGCTAGAATAGCAAGGAGCGCTGGATCGGAGGAAGCAGTACCGCTGGACCCTGCCTGGTGGTCATGTGGACGCGGCTGGTAGCGAGGCGGGAGCTGGTAGTCCTCATCGGAACTGTCCGTGGGATCCGAGGCCACGTGTGGGTCACCACCCTCGAGATCGGCAAGCTCCTGCTCCGCGAGCGCCTGAACGGCCTCGTCCTGCTGCTGAGCTGACTCTGGCACCTCAGGTCTCTGACGTGTGCTAGTCTATGCCTGCTGCTCTGGCTGTCTGCGGTCCCGACCGTATCCCAATAGCTGACTCATGTTATACTCAGGGAATACGGTCGCTGACCCGTGAGTGACTGACTGAGCTGTGTACCAGTGGTGGCAGCTACCTTCCAAAGTATGTATGAAATCCAATGGGCATACGGAAGCTGCCTGCGGGCCTTGATGCCCTCTGCTACAGTGTCCTCTATCTCACACAGGATCACGTCCCAAACGTCAAACTCCTGCTGCCTGATCATATATGCAAGTAACCATAGCTGCAGCCTGGAGAGACCCTCTCCGAAGCCCACCCTGGGAAGCAGGTCCTCCTGAGGATCGCGTTGAGGATCCGAGCCGTAGGGGTAAGGTCCCTAGGAGTGCGACTCGAACCCTCGCCGAATGGCTCTGTGAAGCACGGGCGAACCAGGTCGGTCGAGGGCTGGGCACCACCGTGAGGGCGGCGGGGTGGCTCCGTCCGGTCGTAACACAAGTCGTGGATCCGGGTCTGTGATCGTGTCAAACCAAACCAATCCCGGATCTCGGACGAGAACAGTCTGTAGTGGTCTCCCTCAAGTGCGAACTCAATAGTCTCTCGGTCTGGGTGTACCCACAACGAAGCATAAAACTGAAATACCCAGTCCTCAATATAGGAGCCAGACCGCCCCAGTAGATCTGCCAGACCTGGTAGGAAGGTGAGGATGGGGCGAATCTGCTCTCCTGCTGCGTCCACAACTGCCTCTAGAGAACAGACACGCTGGGGCCGCAAAGAAATCCCGGCGTTCCTGTAACCCTGGTAGAAATCCTCCTGCAGCACAGTGTAAACGACGGACCAGCCTGCTCCTCCTGCCGCACCCTGGGAAACCACTGCTCCACTGGACGTCGGAGTGTCTGGATCTGTGAGCAAGTGGCGCCCCTGAGGTCCAGTCGTGGGATCGGCGGAGGAGCACGCCTCGACGGAGCACGTGCGCCCCGCAGAGGGACATCGGGCCGAGGTGGCACCGCTGTCCGCGACGAGTGGACCGGCGTCGGGGAACCTCCTCAGGAACCTCCTCCTCTGCCTCTGCCTCTGGAGCCTCTGCCTCAGGTGCCTCTGCTGCCTCGGCCTCTGCGTGGCCCTGCCCTGAGCTCTCGGGCTCAACTCCGGGCGAGGTGAACGTCGTCCGACGACCGCAGCCATGAGCGTGCCAGTCGGCGAACCGTGTCGACGCTCGACCTCCTCGATCGCTCTGCGCTGCTCGGGGGACAGCTGATCTGCAATCCTAAGTCCGCCCGCACTGCCACCTTGCTCTGCACGCTCTCGGCGGCGTCTGCCACTGCCTGAGCCTGAGCTGCCTCTCGCTCTTCCCTGGAGCGCTTCCTGTGAGTGATAAGCTTCGCCTTCCCGGGTCGCTGACCGGAAGGCGGGCGACGTGGAGGAGAGTCTCCAGGGCCACCACCGACGTTCTTGCAGCGTGGCATAGCTGACAAGAACAGGAACCTGGGACTGCCTCTGAAAGAGCAACTGACGCTGAGAAGCACTGACAACCACGGAGAAGCAAACCACTGACTCAAACTCCCCCTGACACGGAGAAACTCTGCCGCTGTCACTCGCGAGGCTTGGCCTCGATCCTTACCCGCGGGCTTGGCCCCGGTTAACTGACACTGCCCAACTGTCGAGCTGCCAACTGACACAGACCCTGACTTGCTGCGTGAATAGATAGGATATATATAAGCATATATAGTCTAGAGATAAGCGAGGCCTATGGAAGCAAAGCAATTGGGTAAGAGAGTGAGGGGCTTTGCTACCTGACGATCCGACGAAACGACACAGCAATAGATGAGGAAAGACGTTCCGGGGTCCACACGACACACCAAGATAGCTGCAAGGAGTTGGGTGAAAACGGGGTTCAAAACTTGATGATCAGCCTTTGAAGCATTACGTCGAACACCTTGGGGGCATGTATATGGAGGAGAAAAGTTGATGCTCACTGTAGGGAGACGGCTGCCGGGGGAAGATCGCCGGAGAGGAGGAGAAGCTGTAAACGATGGATGAGCTCCAGCGAGCGTCCGTGAAGCACGGGCGAGGCTCCTGCTGCTCGGCGAGGCTCCGGCGAGCGCGGGGGAGGGGGTCAGGTCGCCGGCGAGCGTGCGCACGGGCGTGCGGACGCGGAAAGGCGCGGGCGGCGGATGGGCGGTGTTGAAGCGGCCGGCGGCAGGGGGCGGCGCCGGTGGTGAGAGCCGGTGAGGCGCGCGGCGGTGATTAGGGTACGGGCGCTCGGTGGCGAGAGCGATGGCGTGACTGGAGGAGGAAAGATGACGCGTGGGACCCAACCGTCAGTAGAACAACTGAACGCGCCCTTAAAGGAGCATCGGACGCGCCGATGATAACGCATCGGACGCTCCGATGCCTGTCCAGAGAGCTCCAAACCGCCGAGATCACATCGGAAGCTTCCGGCGCCTCAGCATCGGACGCTGGGGAGCGTCCGATGGACCATCGGAGGATCCGATGGTGACACATCGGACGCTCCTCTGCTACTGTTTCAGCCGGGGCTGCCTACAGTGCAGGCATCGGATGCTGAACCAGCGTCCGATGCAGCGTCCGATGCTGCATCCGATGCTCTATTTGTGCATTTCGAAGATCTCTGTTGCGGCTCCCTCTCCCAACCAAGTTCCAACTCAAATAAGAGGCAAATAAACACCAGTTGGAGCCTAGTATGAGCATCCTCGCATAAACCCTCTATTTTATAAATATTTTGCCATAGGCTACATATCATTTTTAGGTAAAATAGGCGATAAATCCCGAGGAGACAACATGTGGCCACCAAAACTAGGGGTCTCAACCATTAGGAGCCTCAAATGCTCCCCCTAGCGGTGGACGAACACAGCGGTTGCTCAAAACATAACCAAAAAGAACGACAAAGCAACAAACATGCATATGCAATGCAATACGGAATTTGAATCTAGGTTGCTTGTCAAGTTTGCTCATGGGTAAGCTTCTTCACACGCTTTTTTAGGGCGGTTATCGTAACCACGTCTGACAAGCCTATATGCATAGCGGAATTTAAACATGGCATATGATACAATGCAATGCAAAGACAACCTCCTTTCACCTTTTGACAAAGTTACTTAGATCAAGCACATTAAGCTCACTTCGCAATCTACAAAGAGTGTTTTCATCTAGGGGTTTTGTGAAGATATCCGCCAATTGATCTTCGGTTCTAACTCCCTCTAAGGATATGTCTTTCTTGGAAACATGGTCTCTAAGAAGTGATGGCGAATATCTATGTGCTTTGTGCGAGAGTGTTGAACAGGGTTGTTAGCAAGCTTAACCGCGCTCTCATTGTCACACAACAAAGGTACCCTTTCTAGAACTACACCATAGTCTAAAAGGGTTTGTTTCATGTAAAGGATTTGTGCACAACAAGCACCCGCGGCTATGTATTCCGCCTCGGCGGTAGACAAGGCCACACTATTTTGCTTCTTTGAACTCCATGACACTAGTGATCTCCCAAGCAAATGGCACCCTCCGGATGTGCTTTTTCTATCTACTTTGCAACCCGCGTAATCCGAATCGGAATACCCAACGAGTTGGAAGTTAGCTCCTTTGGGATACCAAAGGCCAAAGCTTGGGGTGTGCTTTAGGTACCTAAGGATTCTTTTCACCGCTACAAGATGTGATTCCCTAGGGTCGGCTTGAAACCGAGCACACATGCACACACTAAACATGATGTCGGCCTAGATGCGGTCAAATATAACAAACTATAGATTGGGTAGACGGTAGAGAGTTTGGTCAACCGGGTTACCTCCCACATCTAGGTCGAGATGTCCATTTGTTGGCATTGGAGTCTTGATAGGCTTGCAATCATCCATGTTGAAGCGCTTGAGGAGGTCTTTTGTATACTTCTCTTGAGATATGAAAGTCCCCTCCTTCAATTGCTTGACTTGGAAGCCTAGGAAGAATGTGAGCTCTCCAATCATGGACATTTCGAACTCCTTCGACATCAAGTCACCAAATTCCTTGCAATATGCTTCATTAGTTGACCCGAAGATGATATCATCAACGTAGACTTGACAAATGAAGATCTCTCCATCAAGCTTCTTGGTGAATAGTGTGGTGTCGACCATCCCAATGGTGAAGCCCTTCTCAATGAGGAAGTCCCGGAGGCGCTCGTACCATGCTCTTGGGGCTTGCTTGAGCCCATATAGCGCCTTGGACAACCTATAAACATGATTAGGATATCTAGGATCTTCAAACCCGGGAGGTTGATCAACATAGACTAGTTCATTTATAAAGCCATTTAAAAATGCACTTTTCACATCCATTTGATATAGTTTAATGTCATGATGTGATGCATATGCAAGGAGGATACGGATGGCTTCAAGTCTTGCAACCGGTGCAAAGGTCTCTCCAAAATCCAAACCTTCAACTTGAGAGAACCCCTTTGCCACTAGCCTTGCCTTGTTTCTAACAACCTTGCCTTGATCATCTTGCTTGTTCCTAAACACCCATTTTGTCCCAATGACTCTTGCGCCTTTAGGTCGCTCTTCAAGTGTCCAAACTTGGTTGCGGGTGAAGTTGTTTAATTCTTCATGCATAGCATTCACCCAATCCGGATCACCTAGAGCTTCATCTACAATGGTAGGCTCAACAAGAGACACAAAGGAGTGATGTTCAATAAATAAAGCAAGTTTTTGAGATCGAGTCATTACACCCCTTGTAGGACTCCCTATGATGAGATCTTGAGGATGAGCTTGTAGTAGAGGAGTAGTCCTTTGATCAACCACTTGAGGGGCCGCTTGTGGAGCACCAACATCTTGAGCTTGTACCACCATTTGATCATGGGAGACATGAGTATCTTCATTTGGATCCCTTCCATCTTTGTCATCATCAAGTGGTACATTGGATGAGGATGGCTTGTCAATGACTTGCACATCATCATCATCATCTTTAGGCTTGATAGCTCCAACCGGCATATTCTTCATGGCTTCCCTCAATGGTTCATCACCTACATCATCAAGATTTCCATGCTCTCTTTGAGAGCCATTAGATTCATCGAATTCCACATCATATGTTTCTTCTACCATCCCGGTGGCATGGTTGAATACTCGATATGCTTTGGACTTCAATGAGTAACCAACAAGAAAACCAATATCACATCGGCGTTGAAACTTCCCTAGGTGTTGGCGCTTCTTGTAGATGTAGCATTTGCACCCAAACACTCTAAAGAAGGATACATCCGGCTTCTTGTTGTTGAGTAGCTCATAGGGGGTCTTGCCAAGGAGACGATGGGGGAACAACCGGTTTGATGCATAGCAAGCGGTGTTGATTGCTTCCGCCCAAAATCTTTCCGGTGTAGTGTACTCATCTAACATAGTCCTTGCTAGGGTGATTAGTGTTCGGTTCTTCCTCTCAACTACCCCATTTTGTTGTGGTGTGTAGGTTGCGGAGACTTCATGCTTGATCCCAACTTCATCACAATATTGCTCAATGTGGGTGTTGTCGAACTCTCTTCCATTGTCACTTCTTATCTTTTTGATCTTCAAGTCAAACTCATTTTGGGCTCTCTTGGCAAACTTCTTGAATGAAGGGGTTGCTTCGGATTTGTCATGAAGAAAGAATACCCAAGTGTATCTAGAGTAGTCATCAAGAATCACTAGACAATAGAGATTTCCACCCAAGCTAGCATATGTTGTTGGTCCAAATAGATCCATGTGAAGTAGCTCTAACTCTCTTGATGTTGACACGAAGGCTTTGGTTGGATGTGTATTTGCAACTTGCTTGCCGGCTTGACATGCACTACACAATTTGTCCTTCTCAAATTTGACATCCTTCAAGCCCCTAACCAAATCCTTCTTCAATAGCTTGTTGAGAGTGTTCATTCCAACATGTGCTAATCTTCTATGTCATAGCCAACCAAGTGATTGCTTAGTGAACAAGCATGTCTTCAAGTTGGCATCTTCGGAGGTGAAATCTACTAGATAGAGATTGTTGTATCTAAAGCCTTTGAATATCACTTGTGTATCATCTTTCTTGGTCACAACCACTTCCTTGTCGGTGAACAAGCATTGAAAGCCAAGATCACATAGTTGCCCAACGGATAGCAAGTTGAAGCTCAATGATGCAACTAATAGCACATTGGAGATGGTATGATCATTTGATATAGCCACTTTGCCCAATCCCTTGACATTTCCCTTTGAGTTGTCACCAAATGTGATCTTTTCTTGGTCATTGACATTCTCTTCTAGTGAGGTGAACATCCGGGGATCACCGGTCATATGTTGTGTGCAACCACTATCAATCACCCAATGAGATCCACCGGTCTTGTAGTTCACCTACACACACAAGAAATCAAGCTTGAGCTTTTGGGACCCAAACTTGTTGCGGTCCCTTAACCTTCTCAACTAGTGACTTAGCAACCCAAATTTGCTTTGGCCTACTTTTGTTAGGTGGCCCCATAAACATGACCTTCACTTTGCCACTAGAATCTTGTCTAAGCATGTAGTGAGCATTGAAGGCAAAGGGCCTAGCATGCTTGGGCAAGGGTGTGGGCTTTGGCTCTTCACAATCATGAGCAAAGTGACCTTCCTTTCCACACTCATAGCATCTCCCAATCTTCTTCTTCTTTGGCTTAGTGATGCTCTTGCGTTGCTTCATCTTCTCTTCAAGAAAGCCAATGCCATTTCTATTGGTTTTCATGACGGTGTTCATGAGAAGCTCACTTTGAAGACATTGACCCTTGGTGAAGTTCCTCAAACCGGTGGTGAGGTGCTCTTTCTCCTTCTTGAGCTTGTCATTCTCTTGTTGGAGTTCCAATTGAGATGGTGTCATTTTGTAGTCCCTCTCCATCTTTAATCTCTTGTTCTCTTCTTTTAGCATGTCTAGCTCAAGTGTCATGCTATAGTCATCGTCATGAGATTGAATGATAACTTGCTTGGTAGTTGAAAGCTTTTCTAGATCAACTTTGAGCTTTGCATTCTCATTCTTGATCTTGACATAGTCATCATAGTGATCGGCCTCAACCACTTTCTTGCCCTTGCCACTAGCACTTTGCTCAACATGCTCACTAACCAAGTCCTCACAAGATGTTGCTATGTCACACTTAACAACAAGGTTAGGAGCATCATGTGTCTCATGTGAAAGCATATCATAAGCAATGGTGAGAGTATCATAATCTACTTTCACTTGAGTATATTGTTCCTTAAGCAAAGCATGACTAGTGGAAAGGTCACTATGCATCTTTTCAAGTTTTTCATTTTTAGCTTTGAGCTCCTTGTTAGAGGACTTGAGCTCCTTGATAGTGGATGACATAGTTGCAAGTTCATCTTTTAGTTCATCACTAGCATGAATAGCATGATCACATTTTTCAACAAGAGATTCATTTTCATCAACAAGCTTCTCATTTTTAGCTCTAGTCTTTCTTATGATTTTAGAGTAGTCATTTAGCAATTTGACAAGTTCATCATAAGTAGGAGCCTCAAATTCACCATCACTATCACTATCACTAGAGTCATCATCGTTTTGTACCTTCCGGTCACCCTTGGCCATAAGGCATAGGTGTGTAGATGATGATGGCGATGGTGGTGGTGGTGGTGTAGAGGAGCCAATGACTAGAGCGGCCACCTTCTCCTTCTCATCATCACTATCTTCATTTGATGAGCCACCGGAGGAGTCAATGTCGGTGAGCCAATCACTAACAATGTAAGCCTTCCCACCTTTCTTGTGGTATTGCTTCTTCTTGCCATCTTTCTTCTTGTATGACTTGTCATTCTTCTTCTCATCTTCGCTTGATGAGTCATACTTCTTGCTCTTGTTCTTGTTCTTGTAGCTATCTTTCTTGGGCTTGGTGCATTGATGAGCAAGATGGCCAAGCTCACCGCAATTGTAGCAATCCATTTCGGAGATTGGCCTCCTCTTGCTACTTGTGAAGAACTTCTTCTTTCTTGAGTCAAAGTTGACTCCATTCTTGTGAAGCTTCTTCAACATCTTGGTGGTCCTTCTCACCATGAGAGCAATGTTGGAATCATCTTCATCATCGCTTGTGCTCTCATGATGCACCTCAATAGCCTTGGACTTGCCCTTCTTGTCATGGCTTGCTTTGAAGGCCAAGTCCTTCTTCTTGTCGGTGGAAGAGCCACCACTTGGTGTGATGTGCATGTACATCTCATGAGCATTGATCTTCCCCAAGACTTGTGTTGGCGTAGATGTGGAAAGATCACCTTGATGTAGCACGGTCACAATGTGTCCATACTTGTCAATGGGAAGGACACATAGGATCTTCCTCACAACATCGGATGGTTGCATTTGTGTGAGGCCAAGACCATTGAGCTCCTCTACAAGAACATTCAAGCGTGAGTACATTTCATTTGCATTTTCATGAGCAAGCATTTCAAACGAGTTCATCTTTTGCACAACCAAATGATAACGCTCCTCACGCTCACTCTTGGTTCCCTCATGGAGCGCACAAATATTTTCCCATAGATCATGGGTATTTTTGTGGTTCCGAACACGGTTGAACACATCTTTGCAAATGCCTCTAAAAAGAATGTTTTTGGCCTTTGCATTCCATTTATCATTTTCTTCCTCATTAGGAGTGAGGCTTGTGCCTTCCTTGGGCTTGGCAAAGCCGGTTATGGCGGCATCACGGCATTTCACATCAACCGCTTCTAGGTACGACTCCATACGGATTTTCCAATATGGAAAGTCGTCACCCTCAAACATGGGAGGTGGTCCATCACCTCCGGACATCTTAACTCTAGGCGGTTAAGCCTAAATCGAGAGCACGAGGCTCCGATACCAATTGAAAGGATCAAGATGCCCAAGAGGGGGGGGTGAATTGGGCTTTTCTAAAACTTCTTGCGATAATAAAACTTATCAAGCCCCAATTAACCCCCTAGTGCCTAGAAGAGTGTTTGACAAGAATCAATTGCACAAAAGACTATCGCTAAACCATTTCTACTCTAGCATTGCAATTCAACTTATGAAAGAACAAGTAAATGCAGAATTGAATTGCTCAAAGGTAAATGTGTAGAGAAGAGAGTAGAGATGACACGACGATCTTTTTGCCGAGGTATCGAGGTGTCGGCACACCCCCCTAGTCCTCGTTGGAGCACCCGCGCAAGGGTATCGCTCCCCCTTGATCCGCGCAAGGATCAAGTGCTCACTACGAGCTGATTCTTCGCCACTCCGGCCCGGTGAATCGCTCGCTACCGGTCACAACTTGGCTTGGGTCATCCACAATGCCTCCGGATGATCACCAAGCTCTCCGATCGCCACCAAGCCGTCTAGGTGATGCCGATCACCAAGAGTAACAAGCTAGAACTCTCACTTGACCAAGACAAGGCCAAAGAGATGGATGGATGCACACTTGCTACTCAATTCTCACTAGGAGGTGTCTAATTCTCACAATTAGCAATCACTCAACCTCACTAGGGCTCTTGCACTCACTCACACTCACAAGGTGTTTCTCAGCTGATGGAAGTGGCAAGAACACCCAAAAGGATGGAGGGAAGAAAGTATATATATACTCCCCCACCCGGTCATCCAAAAACAGGACAAAACTGGGTTCCTGCGGGGTCATCGGACGCTCCGATGCCTAGCATCGGACGCACCGATGACCTCGGCCAACGGTCGACTGTACCAGTTTGTCAGACATGTTTATGGAGCATCGGACGCTGGGGAGCGTCCGATGCCCCTGCATCAGACGCGTCCGATGCCGAAAAGACCTCTCTGGAACCTCTCTGCATGGCCATCGGACGCTGGCCCTCAACGTCCGATGCCAGCGTCCGATGCACTGCACAGTTCACTCCCAAGTGAACAGTGACACCGGACGATCCGATGTGGCACCATCGGAGCATCCGATGGTCATCGGAGCATCCGATGGTCACTCAACGCGCATCCGATGCCCATACCAAGGGCAAGATCAACTCGGATCGCGACGCGGTCTTAACGACTTTTGTTCCTCTCGACATAAAGCATCTCTCTGAGCTACCTAGGGCTATGAAATAACAAGTGTGCACCACACCTACCTCAATAGACTCATCTAGGTCAAGCTACTGATTCACACCCCTCTTTATAGTACGGCCAAAGGAAAAACAAAGACCTAAGACTACCTAAGTATCCTCCAACACCATGCGACACTTAGCCTAGCCTACCACCGTCTTCGTCGTCCGTCCTTTGAAAACCGAAACGATTTCCATCGCCAAGGGACATGAACTCCATATGCCCGTATCGTCGTCATTACCGTGACCTAACTCATCCCTGTTTCTGCAAAACACACGTTAGTCACAGTAATCTTGTGTTTCATCCAATCACCGAAACCCATTAGGGGCCAAGATGCGTTCACCATGGAGTTTCACTATGTGGTTCTTGTACAAAGTGGCATATGTGGGGACGGTGTAGCTGGTTTTGACTGGCAGGAAATGAGCTTGCTTAGTGAGGCGATCCACGATCACCCAGATGGAATCAAAACCTTTTGGTGTCTTTGGTAGTCCATTGATAAAATCCATACTGATATCGTCCCATTTCCAAACAGGTACAGGTAAAGGTTGCAATTCTCCTCCGGGCCTCATGTGCACGGCTTTGACTTTCTGGCAAGTATCACACTGAGCGACATACCGGGCGATCTCAATCTTCATCTTTGTCCACCAGAACCTTTGCTTCAAGTCCTGGTACATCTTGTTGCTGCCGGGGTGGATGGAGAATCTAGTCAAGTGTGCTTCATCAAGGATTAACTTTCTTAACTCAGGCACTTTAGGAACTACTAACCGATTCTTAAACCATACTACTCCTGTATCATCAATCCTGAAACAATCAGCTTTTCCAGCTCGGACTTTCTCGACGATGTGCTTGATTCCAGGGTTATCTTTCTGTGCAGCAATGACCTGTTCTCTGATAGGGGTTTCTATTCTGATATTGCTCAGAATTCCCTGTGGAACCATTCCAATACCCAACTTTTCTAGCTCGAAACATAGGGAAGATTCATAGGATTTTATGACCAGGCAGCTACAGTACGACTTGCGGCTGAGTGCATCGGCGACCACATTCGCTTTACCCGGATGGTAATGCACTTCGATATCATAGTCCTTAATTAACTCAAGCCATCTTCTCTGCCTCATATTCAGTTCTTCTTGAGTGAAGATATACTTCAGGCTCTTGTGATCTGTGTACACATTGCAGGTACTGCCCAACAGATAATGACGCCAGATCTTTAAGGCATGCACCACTGTTGCTAACTCAAGATCATGGGTTGGATAATTCTCCTCATGTCGCTTAAGCTGCCGTGAGGCATAAGCGATCACTCGACCTTCTTGCATCAAAACACAGCCCAAGCTAGTGCCTGATGCATCACAGTAGACATCAAAGGGCTTCTCGACGTTTGGCTGAGCTAGCACTGGTGATGTAGTTAACAATTTCTTCAAGGTTTGGAAGGCTTGCTCACAAGCTGGTGACCAGACAAACTTCACAGAATTCTTCAACAACTCGGTGATAGGCTTGGCGATTCTGGAGAAATCTGGGATGAAACGACGATAATATCCAGCCATTCCCATGAAACTGCGGACCTTGTGAACAAAGGTAGGTGGCTTCCAATCCAGAATATCTGACACCTTTCCGGGATCGACTGACACACCTTCAGCGGATAGGACATGACCAAGAAACTGTATCCGATCCAACCAGAATTCACATTTACTGAACTTGGCATAAAGCTGATGGTCTCTGAGACGAGATAGAACGACACGAAGATGTTCGGCATGCTGTTCAGGGGTTTTTGAGTAGACAAGGATGTCGTCAATGAACACGACCACGAATTTATCAAGCTCTGGCATGAAAACAGAGTTCATGAGATACATGAAGTGGGCAGGTGCATTGGTCAAACCGAAGGACATGACCAAGTACTCATATAGGCCGTATCTGGTGGTGAAAGCTGTTTTAGGAATATCTTCAGGACGAATCTTTATTTGGTGGTAACCAGATCTGAGGTCAATCTTGGAGAATACTTTGGCCCCAGCTAGCTGGTCAAAGAGAAGATCAATGCGAGGCAAGGGATATTTGTTTTTGATGGTGACTTCATTGAGTGGGCGATAATCAACGCATAGCCTGAGACTTTTGTCTTTCTTCTTTACAAAGATTGCAGGACAGCCCCAAGGAGACGAACTTGGGCGAATGAAACCCTTGTCCAACAAATCTTGTAATTGGATTTTTAGCTCTGCCAACTCTCTGGGAGGCATTCGATAAGCTCTGCGGGATATAGGAGCAGTCCCGGGCTTTAGCTCTATGGCAAACTCAACATCACGGTCAGGAGGCAGACCAGGTAAGTCCTCTGGAAAAACATCAGGGAATTCACAGACCACGGGGATGTCTCTGGTTTCCAGAACATAGGCGGTGTTCAAAAGTGTGGCTGCTGGTTTTTGAGGCATGGGAAGTTGGAGAATGAGTTTTGAGGTACTGTTAGGAATATCCACTCTCACAACTCTATTCAGAATGTCAAGCATGGCCTTATACTGGCACATCCAATTCATGCCTAGAATGACATCTATCTCCTGATCTCTCAGCACTATCATGGTGGTAGGAAATACGTGTTCCCCCAGCATCACTGGTATGTTGCGAACCACCTCCTTGGTGTTTATACGCCCTCCAGGCGATAATATACAGAAACTTTCTTTCAACTCCCAAATTGATATGTCATGCTTAGAGACAAATGTACGACTGATGAAGGAATGCGATGCACCAGAATCAAACAACACAACTGCAGGGTGATTGGCAACGGGAAACCTATCGATCATGACGGGCTCCCCTTCTGGAATGTCGCTGACAGTGGTGTAGTAGACTTGTCTGTGCTTCTTGACAAACTTGCCCTTCGGCACATGCTGCTGCTGGACACGGTGCTGCTGCTGTTGTGGTCCTCCAGGACCCTTCTGAACATTCGGAGCAGGCACTCACGAGACCAGTGACCAAGCTGACTGCAGTTGTAGCAGGGATGGTTGTAGGCGGTTTGTGGGGTGGTGATACAAACACCTGGGGCGTTCGGCTGGGTGGCACTCTGTTGATTGGCGTTGTGGGTGGTAGCCGCGGTACGGACAACCACTTGCTGGTGAGGGTAAGGTGGACGATTGTGGTGGTGGCTAGGGTGATAGATGACCTTCTGGCGCTTGTGATTGCCAGAGTGGCTGCTAGATCCTGCTTTCTTCTTTTTCTTCTCCTCTTGGTACTGACGGTTGCTTTCTTCAAAAGTGACTGCCTGGTCAACAGCCTCATGATATGAACCGGTCAGGTTATTGGACATGCTTCTGCGGATTTTAGGGTGCAATCCCCTCAGGAAACAGTCTCTCTTCTTCTCATCCGTGTTGACGTATTCTGTGGCATACTGACTCAGATGGTTGAACTGACCCACATACTGCATCACTGTGGAGTCTTTCTGCTGCAGAGCCAGGAACTGATCAAGCTTCATCTTCATCAACCCGGAAGGGATATGATGTGCACGGAAAGCGGTACGGAACTCTTCCCAGGTCAACTGATGACCTTCAGGCTGGGCGGCCAACAGATTGGCATACCAAGCACTTGCTGGACCGCGAAGCTGCTGGGAAGCGAACAGGTGGAGGGTTTGGGAGACGGTCATCCCCAGCACCTCCGGTGCGAGTGTTCACAGGCATCTGTTTAAGCAACTTGGAACTCAGCATTCATAGACAAAGTTCTGAAACAACTGATAGATAGCTTCACTGATTCAAAGGCAGATGACTTGATAAGGTGGCTGACAGATGATAACAGACCGATAAGGGAAAAGATACGAAAAGAAAGATACATGCCAGACTTGGCAACAGACAGACTAACGCCCCCAAACCTAGACTAAGGTTTTAGGTAAGCAGATGGTACAGACACAACGAGTCTAGTCGTCGTCGATGATGATCATGTCTTCATCGTCATCTTCTTCCTCGAGGATGAGCTCAGGTTCTACCTCCTCGTCCTCGTCCTCGGCGTGGACATCTTCAGCAGGTTCAACTTCTTCGTCCTTGTCTGGCTCCTGTTCCATTTCTGGTTCCTCCACTATTCCGTCTTCAGGATCCTCAGCAACAGGTGGAGCCACGGGGTGAAGTTGGTTGTGCAGCTGGTGTACCTCCTCATGAAGCATATCATTGAACTGCTCAATCTGGGCGGTGTACTGCTGCAGTCCATGGAGCTGGGCTCTGGTGACGTCCTCGCGGACCCAAGTTGCGTCACGTTGCTGGATGGCGCGAACCACATTCTGGTTGGCCTCCTCCAGAGCGGCTCGTGTCTCATAGAACTCCAGGAGGGAAAGGTAGAAGTCATGCTCCATGTTCTCCATCTCAGCCTTCAGATTCTTGATTTCCTCCTTCAGCTGCTTGCGGGTGCGGCGGGGAAAGCGACGACCGTTGGAGGATTCACACTGCATATGTAGCACCCAAGCTTGCATATGCCAACTCGTCTACCACGATTCCTCCAAGATTGGACCGGTCCTACGCCACCCGGAAGTACAGTACACCACTCATTCCAGGTACGACGACCACGTGGGTACAAGCTACTTCCGCCATCTCGCCACTCCCAGTGCGCGGTTGTCGGCCCCAATCAAGAAGTCCTCGGAGCCAGAGCTTTCTGAAGTATGTGAATAGTTACAAGTCTTGACCAGCAGGCCCCCAAACGGATGGTTCCTAATTTTTCAGCCAGGGCTATACCTCGGTCATATCTCACCCGAGCGTAATAGTCCTGTCAGTTTTTCAACCCTGTCCCGGTCGGTGTCAACTGTTGAGTCCCGGACTACAACATGACGGCACCGTACGCTCAGACAACCTCTCCTCGCTATTGACTAGGTACGGATCAGATACCTAGCCAACAGCCGGGGAGTAAGACCAAATTCCCATAAACATTCCTTAAGTGATCACACTTTTGAAATTGGTATTTTATTGCAAATCTATTGCATAGCATCACTAAGCATTTTGCAAATAGTTTTTAAAACAGGGTGGGTGGATCTTCTGGTGGAGGTAAATAATGCAAGTAATAGGTCGTCACACAACTCCTATAACTTAATGCAGTAGTTTAACTCAAAACATTTCAAGTAAACTTTTATAAAAGCAAGGTAGGGTTAAATGCACCGGGGCTTGCCTTGAAGAGCAAAAAGAACGGACTCGGGGTTGGTGGTGTAGGTGTCGGAGCTCGGGGTCGCCTCGGGAGTAGGTTCGTCAACAGCGGCCTCGACTCTGGTACCTTCTTCGTCGGTCACTATACGTATGCAATGATGTATGCTCATGAGAATGCTGACATGAACAATAAGGTGCAAGACAATTCTACTGATTCAAGAATATAAGAATTTTCTATAAAGGACATAGAGTTATTATTTCTTTCTTTTAGCAATATTAGTTAAAACCATTAACCAACTATGCATCATCATAACATGGCATCACAAACATCATAGACCAGAGGGTGGGATCTATGAACAGCAAACAATTCCAAAAGTCACATCACAGGTCAATCAATATAAACCCTAATCATTTTTTTTATTTTCTTTAATTTATTTAAAAAGGTCATTTTTGCAGTTGCTCCAAAAATTACCAAATTAATCTCATAAGATCATTATGGCATAAATAGATGGCAAAACAAATTTCATAATTTTTGGAGTTCATTAAGGTGCTCAAATAATTCCAGACATTCAATTAAGAAAAGGCACTATTCAACTATTTAAATAAATGCTCAAAAATCAACTTGCTCCAAATGACTTCAAAATTTTACCAGAGGCTCAGAATGGCATAACTAGCTCACAAAAATTATCTCAAGATTTTTGGAGCTATAAATAACTCTCCAAAAATCCAAAACCATTCATTTCTTAATTAAAAGGGAGATTTTTTATTTTCAAATTTTTGCACAAAAACCAAGTTTCATATTTTTCTAAAATACTTCAGGACATAAAGAGTTTACCATCAAAATTTCAGAATTTTTGGATCAACACAGAAAATCACATAAAAAGATGAAAACTGAATACTATTCACATTTTAAAAGAAAAAGGAAAAAAAACAGTGCTCGCCCTGCTCGTCGCCGGCGGCCGGACAGCGGCGGCGCTGGCTACGCCGGGCAAGGCGAGGCTCGGCAGGCGAAACCAAGGGCATGGGAGGCTTCAGGGAGCTCACCGGCGTCGATTAAGGAGCTCGGTGAGGTGAGGGAAGGGACGGAGGAGGATGGTCGACGGTGACCGGCGGACGGCTCACGGCGGCGATCGGCGCTCCGGCGATCCTGCGCATAACACGAGACCGCAAGGGCCTGGTTAGAGTTGCAAGGGAGTAAGGAAGATGAAACAGGGGTCGGGGAGGGATGATCATGGCCAGAGAGGGAGTATTTCCCGAACCCGAGCTCGTCGGGCTTTCGCCGGAGATGGGAACAGCGAGCTACGCCGGGCGATAGGAGGCGGTAGAGACCAAATTGAGGGGTGGGGAAGCTTCACGAGCTCAAGACGGAGCTGTTGGGCTAGGTGGTTGGGCGGCGGGAGCTTCGGAGTGGGCTGGCGACGGCGGCGGAGACGAGTGAGGAGCTCGGACTCCGGCGGTCCCTTTTATAGGCACGGTCGGGGACGGTAGAGAGCACGGGATGGTGTGGATGGGCTCGGCCGAGGCGTGCGCACTCGATTGCAGGCTGGCGGGAAGGACGGCGTGCAGTCGGGACCTGGGCGTGAGGTCGCCGGCGATGGCCACGCGGCGGCGATGCTCTGGGCGCTGTAGGGGACGGGAGCGGAGGTCAGCACTCGCGTGCGGGAGGAGAATGATGGCGGGGTCAGCGGCGGCAGGTTGGAGGCGCGCGTGCAGCTGCCAGGCGTGCGGCGTGCGCAGCGCCGGCGAGCGCCATGGCCGGACCCCCCCCTACGGCGAGGAAGATGAACAGGGCTATGTCCCTAGGGTTTGACTTTTGGCTGATCTCTGTATTTTACAAATTACTCCCAAAATTTGAACTGCACAGGAAAAACTCAAAATACCAAGGTTGTGCATAAAAATGAGATCTACAACTTTGTAAATAAGAACATTTTCAAAATCCAAACAGTTTTTGAACTATATTTGAAATCAGAAAAGGGGACACTTTTGAAATTTGAATAAATTCAAAATTACTTTGGATTTTAAACTGAAACTTGAAAATCTGCAATTATGAAAGTTGTTTCTTTTGTCAAAACCTACAACTTTGCTAATACACACTTTTTCTGAAACTCATTAGTTTTTGAAATAATTTTGAAAACTCAAAAAGGGACAAAAACTGGAGTTTGAATGAATTTGAAATTACTTCAAATTTTGTATGGAAACTTGAAAATTTGTAAATACCAAAGTTGCTCATCTTGATCAGATCTACAACTTTGCTTTTTGAACTAACCCCAAATTTTGAATAGTTTTTGAATTAATAAAAGAGGGGTAAAACTATAAATTGGAAATTAGGGTTTTTTTACAAAAGGAAAACCAATTCTCTTTAGAATTTTGAACTTTGATTAACTCAACAAAACATCAGAGCACAAATCTGAATAAGAAATACATAGAACTAGACACAGAAGTGAAATTACCATTTTGCCCTTATAGGGAGATTTGGGCACTTAGGGTTTTTGAAAATGGATCAATGCATAGCAATTAAGCAACACAAATGCATGGTCAAGAAAAGATTAATGATTAAGGATGATGACATGTCAGGTTAATTACATTTTTAACACCAGAGGTGTTACACACCCAGAGTATAGTTTTCTTGTATATGAGTACATTCAGAGGGGAAGCCTCCATGTCGCCCTAGAAAATGAGGAACTAGCCAAGGAATTTGACTGGCGGAAAAGAGCTGCTCTTGTAAAAGATGTAGCTCAAGCAATATATTATCTGCACTATGAGTGCAACCCACCTATAATCCATCGAGATATCACAAGCAATAACATCTTACTGGATACAAATTTCAAGGCATACATCTCGGATTTCGGCACAGCAAGGATTCTGAAACCTGATTCATCGAACTGGAGTGCACTAGCAGGGACATATGGCTACATAGCTCCTGGTATATACACAATCTTAATTTACTCCGCGTGTAAAGTATTATCAATTATACTTCCTAATAAGTAGTTTGTACTTACAATGTTCAGTTTTGGGTGCAGAGCTGTCATACACATCTGTCGTGACAGAGAAATGCGGTGTCTACAGTTTTGGTGTGCTTGTTCTAGAGGTGGTAATGGGGAAGCATCCAAAGGATCTGTTTCAAACTATTTTGCCATCCATGGAGCAAAACATAATGGTCAAAGAAATACTGGACCAACGACCTGCGCTGGCAACAGCGACAGAAGAAGAGACAGACATAGCCCTTATCATCAAGGTGGCGTTGTCTTGCACAGATGCTTCTCCTCAAGGACGGCCAACAATGCAGGAGGCATACCGAGCACTCACTCAGAAAAACGATGCTAGTCCTTGCGATGTGCCTTTCAATGATCTTACACTTGGAAGGGCTGCTGAGGGGCAAATAGATGTGTTCTGAGATAAGTACTGTTTCTTCGCAGCATTCACTGATTTAGTATTGAGTTGAGGTAAGGTGAAAACAACATATGTAATTTTGTTTTCAAATACAATATCGCAGTTACAGTCTAATATGTTTGATGTCACTCATGAAACTTCACATGGTGACGTCCTTTTTCATGTGGTTATAATAATTTCATGAAAATGCAATCGACTTCGAAGAAAAAATGGTAGAAATGGAAGGCCATGTGTACTTACAAGACATATCATGAGGACTGGGGATTCCAAGATTTAAAGGGCCGGGGGCGGGGGCGGGGGCGGGGGCGGGGGGATTGGAAAAGTCCTTTCTCCTATGCCCTCCAAGGTGGCAATGCCGGCCGCGCAACCGTGGTGCGCCGTGTACAGGAGCCATAGCTTGCAGGTCCAACCGTCATGCCCCATCCGCGACGCGCCCGGGCTCCGCGGTTGCCGATTTGGCCGCGCTTGCCGCCGGTTCGTCTCCGCCTGCCTGATGTGGATTCGTCGCCGCCGCTGCTGGGATTTGGCAGCGTCCGCGGTGGAGTGACAAGAAGGGTGGGGACGCTGTTGCCTTCTGCGTTGTTGTTGGGCTGGATTTTCGTTGGGCCACATGTACTGGGCCACGAATTTTAAAACGATGTTAGCCAATTGTGTGTGTGTGGTGGGTAAGATGAGCAGCCCATCTATGGAAAGAAAGCCCAGAACTAATTCAGAGATTTTTTTTTGCATCGTAGTGTGCATGTGTGCTCTCTTAAATTGCGATTATTTGGTAATTCTTTTTCTCATATAGGAGGAGAACCGCAAATGCATATCGTTTATTCATGAGATGAGACACAGAGATCACTAATAGCAACAGCATATACATGCAGATGTGATAGATGTATTTCATTGCATATTATATTTGGCATCATGAGAGTTGATTCTTCATTACCGGAAAGCGTTCAACCACAAACTTGCCCTCTGCAGCTACCTGAAGTACACTGGATTATTCTCTTGCACATGGCTCTATATCTCAGACAAGATCACAACAACAACATACCTGCAGTACTGTAAATCTCAATAGCAGTTGCACTGACTCTTTTTGGACTTCCAGGAAGTAGGGAGCCATGTGGAGCAGCAAGCATTTTAGGTAAACAGCTAGTGAGGTACAGTACCAAATAATCCATCCAAGTTAGCCACTGCTGTTTGCTACTGTGTGTGAATCCACTCATCATCTCGAGCCACCCTCGTCTCTAGTGCTCTCTACCTCCATCGTTCGATGCAGATGTTGTTGTTCTGAATGCTGCTCCTCGTCATTTATTCTTCACTGACTTAATTTGCCTTCCAGAAACAAACAAACAAAAATGTTGCCAACAAATTAATACAAGTGGAACTCTGCAACCAAGCACCTCAATGAGAAACTGATCCCCCAATGGTTTTGACATGGTGCATAGCAAAATCAAGCGCAGAAAGCAGAACCACTAAACCCTGTATTTGGTCTTTGGAGTCACTCGCGTAGCCATATGCTGGAACATGAACAACTGTTTAGTAGCACCTAACCGGGCATTATCTTAGATTCACAACCAAACCAGTTTGATGCATGCTAGAATACGGGTGATTTGTATATGATCTGCCACTAAACTTTACACTTTATGCATCAAAGTGTTAAAAATGATGCATTCCTCTGAACTAAACCATTCACAAGTATTGGATTTCGATGCATGTGTTCCTTTCACACTAAATTAATTAGAAAAAATGTCACGTGGTGGTAATAGGTTTCTGCACCTTTAGTCCTTTACATACTAAACAATCAGACATTATTGCCTCCCAAGGTTAATGTTCAGATCATTGCTTGATTACAAACAAATCTGACCACTTACCCATGTGCAAAGTAGTGCTCCCATTGTTAATATATAAGCAGGTGCACAATAAGAGAGGGAGCCATGCACCGCACCACGGTTTTCTGAAGAAGAAGCATAGCCCCCCCCCCCCCCCCCCCCCCCCCCCCTCAGGCTGGAGCACTGAGGAGGAGCATCAACTCCCTAGCTGCCTTGTCTATCATTGTCAGCTTCATCATCTTGTTCTACAAAGGCCAGGAAGTACATGTGGCAATCAGGGTCAAGCATGAACACCAAGAAATGCAGGTCAAGATGGCAGCTGAGCACCATGAACAACTGAGAGGGAAGCTCCCAATCCCAGACGCTAGCAGTGAGGAGTGCAGTTGGTCCACAGGACGGTGGGTCTACGACAAAGTGTCCCGGCCATTGTACTCTAGACTCAAGTGCACCTTCATGTTCCCCGAGGTTGCTTGTGACGAATATGGCAGGAAGGATGTCATGTACCAGCAGTGGAGATGGCAACCTCATGGATGCAACCTTCCAAGGTATGATAATCATAAACTTTCCTAGTACAGTTGGGAGTATTTAATTTCTAGCTCAATTTTGTTCTTCTGAACCCAAAAGTTCCACTAAATATAAAGTTGCAGAACTAGAACAAGAAGCTGTGTCAGTGTCAGGATTTTTAAACAGTAACCTTTTTTTTTGTTGAAGCAGGGAAACATTCAGATGCTCCATAACTGGAGCATAAAACAAAGGATAGTATTACAGACAGAAAAAAAAAATCTATAATGTTTACTTTGTTCAAAAAATCTCTGCTAGTTAAGATTGGAAATTTTATCTGATTGCGGTGGCCGGTGGATAGCTGGGTGGCCAACTCTTCCATGAACATACTTTAGCTGGCCATCACATAAGGGTATTGGCAATGAAAGACCAAAGACGAAGAAAATTGCATCTCTTCTTATTTTATTATTAATTACATTTCATAACCTTGAAAGGCTAGAAATGGGATCAAATCTAGCATAAAACCCAGTAATTTACCAAATTATAGAGTGCGTTCAAAGTTTTGAAAAAAAAAAGGTATATGGTGCAAGAGGTTGGTGTTTATGACACATCACCTGGATTTGGGTTTAAACAGATTTGATGCCATCAGGCTACTTGAAAAGCTGAGGAACAAGAGGTTGGTGTTTGTGGGTGACTCTCTCAATAGGAACCAATGGGTTTCCTTGGTGTGCATGGTGGAGGCCTCTATACCTGACGCTAGGCACAAGATGCACAACACCAATGGCTCACTCCTTTCCTTCAAGGCATTGGTATAATGTTTTCCTTGATAAATCTACAGGTTACAGAAACCAACAATTTCGACTAGCATATTAAAAGCAGTATTACTTTATCATTAGGAATACAATGCAACCATGGACTTCTACTGGTCGCCACTGCTGTTGGAGTCCAATGGCAGACAACCCTACTACCCACCGGCTGGATTACAAGATCATACGGGCAGACAGAATTGAGAAGCATGCTAGCGCTTGGAGAGATGCTGATATCATAATCTTCAATTCTTATGTGTGGTGGAGGAAGCATAATACTGACATGAGGATGAAGGTCATGTAAGTTCATTCCTTTACTTCCTACTCATATCATATCTAAGTAAGGTTATGCAAGGTCACGCAACCTCATCCTAACACACTAACAATTTCAACCAGTTGAAAACTTATCCATTTATCTAAAAACAACGTTCAAAACTGCTTGTCAAACACAAGCAAACAAAAAAAAAATTAAGGCAATGAATATGAGGAGCATATTTTGTTTGGCCAGGTATGGTTCATTTGAGGATGGTGATGCAAGGTTAAACGAAGTGGAAATGATAGATGGTTTCGAGATAGCTCTCAAGAAACTGACTGAATGGCTCGGAGAGAATATTGACAAGAACAAGACTAGAATCTTTTTCGCAGGATCATCGCCTACACATTCATGGTGAGTGAGAGGAGAGCAATACCATCGATCTCCAAGAAACATGAAGATGAAAGTGATATGATATGCATGCATATATATATGTATATATGATTTTCAGGGCTAGCAACTGGGGCGGAGAAGACCAGAACAAATGTCTTAATGAGACGGAACCGATCTACAGAGTTGGATTCAAAGCGACAAGTACAGATTACAGCATGATGGAGAAGGCTAAGCTATATTTTGGGACGCTAAAGGATAAGGGCATACACATTCAGATACTGAACATCACGGAGTTGTCTGACTACCGTAAGGACGGGCACCCAACGGTGTTTAGGAAACAGTTTCACCCTCTAACGAAAGAACAGATCATGAACCCAGCGAGTTATGCGGATTGCATTCACTGGTGCCTCCCCGGTGTTCCTGATGTCTGGAACGAGTTTCTGTATGGCTACCTCATATACAAATGACATACTATGATGTAGCCTATGATGTACAAATGGCATAATGTGTCAGAGTATGTATTTTAGATCTTATATAGATGGAAACAATCATTTGTGATTGTTCACCATCCAATTCATTCCATACCATACTGAGTCCACTTCCGAACAAAAACATCGCAACAACCATCTGAACATTCATGTGGCCTCCCTCCTGCCCCACATAAACGGGAACAGTACGACACAGTTCATGTTTGATCCCTTGAAATCCCAAATTCAGTTTGCAATCAAAGGAAATAAAAGAGACAGCACCTACCACCCTTCCTTACAAATCCATGAGGCACTCAATCCTCGCTTATCCACCTGCCCTGTAGATTTCTAATGTTATGCTTTTTCTTTGCAGGAAGATCGATCAGTCTCTAAGATGCGCCAATTTACGTCATCGTAAATTGCCAATTTACAGCTTATACATCAGTCTCTGAGGCAAGAATTTCTGGCTGCGAGAACATCATCCTAAATTGCCAATTTACAGGCTATCATTATAATTTGCACCGCAACGTGCTGGGTATCATATAGTCACAAATGGAATACTCCATCCACAGGTTACATTACTTGTAAAGAGAGGACTCGAGTTAGCAGTGTGAATCAGATTCGGACCAGTTGCAGACAGAGCAACATACATTCAGTTGATTATGTGAATAGAGGAGGACCCAATCTAGTGTGAATCAGACCAGGCCAGTTGTTTGTACACGACAGATGAGATAGAGACTGAGAGACAGAGCAGAGCAACGCGACTCTGAACTTCTGAATATTCCACATAAATTGTGCTAGATAAAGAAACAAATTATGAATCATAGCCGCGGCTGTCCTAGATCACAAAATATATGATCCTGACATTAGTGCCTCACTGAAGCTGAAGCTAAGCAAGCAAGATGCCCACCATATATAATCAGAAGGATAGCAGTGGAGCAAGCAAGCAAGCCAAAAAAAAAAAAAAAACGTACACGTTTCAGCACAGCAGTGGGATCAACGAGAATGGTCTCACCGAGAGCGGAGTGCGCTCCACGTCGTCGCCGGCAAGCCGCAGGAAGCAGCCTGCGCCACGCCACGCCACCGCAGAGGTGGTAGCTCGACCCTCGGCGGTCGATTCCATCGCCGTCGAGCTTAGCTTAGGCTACCCTACGCTGACAGATGAATCGCGCCGCGACATGGGAAGGGGAAAGCTACCGGCCATGGCCGCCACTTCCCAAGCTGGTTCGCCGTCGCCGCCGTCGACGAGAGTTTCAAGGAGAGCTAGCAGAGAGGAGACAGGGAAATGCCCCCCAGGCCCATTGATGGGAGGGAGGCCCTGGCGGGCCTGGAAGCAGTGGTCTAACCAGGCCCATGGCCCATGAAAGTATCTCCACGCTTATCAGCCCACACACTCCCTTTGCCTTAATAGTCACTATCATCGTCATGACACCGAAATCAGAAACGTCCCACGCAATTGCTCCTTTTATGCAAACGAATCTGAACGCAGACAATCACTGTCACCGTTCACCCTTTGTGTTTGTTTGTTTATATATCTTTGTGTGGTTCCAAGGTTGGTTTGGTACAAATAGCAGCAGGCCTTGGTCATGCATGCCTCAGGCGTTTGTTTTAATTTATCTCTTGTATGAAATTTGAATTCTTAATAACTTGGTGGATGGTATGAGCCTCAAGTTTACTACTGGTACGCAGCGGTAAACATGGTCAAAGAATTGAAGTAAAATATCTCACAACGGATGGAACTAGTAATGTTTCTCATTCGATTCCATAAAAACGTACGTTGGTCTCCTTTTCTGTAAACATGATCGAACTTATTAGAAGAATAAGTTGATTTAGAATTAACGAATTAAACAATAAAAATTGCCTATATTTTGGGATGGAAAGAGTAGTCAGTCGTATGTACACATATTTCCTTCGGTTGCATGCATGTTCAGACCTCTAGCTAGTACTCCCTCCGTCCCAAGATATAAGGCACGCACGTATTTCAAAATTCAAACTTTCTTATCTTTGACTAAGAATTAGTCTAATCATATAAAAAACTTATACTATAAAAGTAATTGTATTATATTTGTATTTAGAAATACTTTCTAATGATTAAACTTTTATTTCTATAAATTATATATTATGAGAGAAATTATAGGTCAAAATATATTTTTGAAGACCGTGCCAAGTCAAATCGCGCCTTATATCTTGGGACGGAGGGAGTAGAAGAGAAAGACCATTTGTTGCTAAAACAATCTTAATTTGCAAGTTGAGATTTTTTAAAAAAAATTGGGAGTCCTAATAATAAATTAACCATCAGGAGGCTGCTGACCAATAACAACTCTAGAAGTAAACTATACATACCATTAGGGTCAACTAACATGCATGTGCACAACTGTACAAGATGTAGAGAGTAGTTCTCGCAAAAAAAAAAAAAAAAAAAAAAAAAAAAAAAGATGTAGAGAGTAGTACAGTACACAGTAGATGTTTGATGTATGACGTAGAGGATATATAGCCAGGACTTGTGTAATATTTGTCAGCCGGTTGAACAGGAGGATCGAGCCGCCGGCTGCTTGAAAACATGCAGCAACTATAGCAGCGGCAGCTGTTTTCACTCCTAATTACAAAGACAAATGTGTAATTTGGTCTGAAAAAACAAATAAATTCGTAGTCCTATTGACATTCACTCCGCCCCCTCATGGGATTTTTTTTAAAAAAAAATGTTTTTGCACTCTGCTTATATATATACATGAGGGACAAAGACGGCAGAGAGCGTGATTCGATTTGCATGTGCATATATATTTTTTCGAAAGATCCAAAATTTCTGTCTTGATTGATAAGAAGAGCAAAATGTGCCAGCGGGACACAAGAGATTTTACAAATTGCTCAAACCATGGTACATACAACTAGCAACTCTAGGCTTTGTTCGGCCGATGGTTTATACGGATGATAAACCGGCTAACCTTGTTTATTGTGTGAGAAAAAACTATACTTTGGCTAATAATGACTGCATGCTTTATTGTTACTTTGCAGCGTCATTTTGCTTCACTTTTTACGCATAGTAGATTGCGTCTGGTTCTCAATAATAACTGGCTCTGGATTCTTCAATTGAGACCTCAACAGAGCCAATTATAATTATACTTTTGCTTGATGCCTTCTATAGGTGCAATAGGAAACTTCCTCCTTGTTAGGCACATAAATTTGCTTAGAGGATTACCAGAGTTTTTCTTTATGAGACGATTGATATACTTATTCAAAAGTTAGTGAAAAACTGATTGTAATTGCACCTTCTTCCTGGAATTCTTGACCTTATCTATCTTGCATGTTTGAATCTCGTGTTGCCTTGGTTTCTTGGTGTGTGGTGGATCTTTGATCCACCTTTATTAGGTCGATTCCAGAAATGCACGTTCGAAAGCTGTTTTTTTTTTAGAAATCAATATAGTCCCATCTTCTTTTTGCTCTCTAGAGTGAGTTTTAACTTGCCTTCCAAGCCTAGAAGACTTGAACGTGATTTTGATATTTTGCCAACCATATGTGGATCTCTCGAACACGATTTCACGGTCAAAAGTCTTTTCAATCTTACCGTCTCTCATAGGATCTCTACCAAGGGTGTTACGTCATACATCACCATCTTTTGAACCGATGGATCAACCTATCGCGTTTGGCATTATATTTATACAAAAATCAGCTTATTTATTATACAGTGGATGTGAAGCCACCATTTTCGTTATTTGTCGAAACGAATAAACCCATCATGAAATATGTCCATGGTATTGATGTGCATACAATATAATTGTTTGTCTACAAACTTGGTCAGAATTTACATTTTGTTTTTTTAAAAAAAGAGGTCGAGTTATTATAGGGAACGTATCTAGTGCAAACCACAACCTCTGTAAAAACCCGTGCAAACCATGATAAAAAAATTGTCTAAATTCACCAAAAAATCACACATATAGATGGTATGATGATACACAACCTTGTCAAATATTTTGTCCAAAATCGACTTCGTTTGTGAGTTATAAAAATAACAAATTTTAAGCCAGAAAGTTTTCCACATAATTTGTTAGAAATTTGTTATTTTTATATCTCACAAATGAATTCGATTTTTGACAAGATATTTTATAAGGTTGTGTATCATCATATCATCTATATGTGTGATTTTTTTTGGTGAATTTAAACAACTTTTTTGTTGTGGTTTGCACGAGTTTTCACGAAGGTCGTGGTTTGCGCTAGATACGTTCCCGTTATTATATATAAAAACAAGAGCAGCTGAAACTACATAGATAGAAATGAACTTATTATTATATTATACTATTACTAAACAGGAAAGCTCAGGTGTGTATAAATATAGGCAGCGCCATGGATTGATCGAGCAGGTAAGCCAGGGGAGGGAGAGAAGGGGAGCGATTGGTTGGTGCGGACGGACACCGCGCGGCGGGGCGGGGACGGCGGGAGCGAGCGCGCCATGGAATCCATCGTTCCAGAACCAACCAACCAAGCAGGCATCATGGCGCAACAACCGGGCGGCGGCGGCCGAGGTGGGGAGGAGGAGGAGGACGGCGGGGGCCGGCAGCAGCAGAGGAGCGACGACGACGGGGACGGCGAGGCGTGGCGGCGGTGGGCGGTGCTGGCGGCGACGGTGTGGATCCAGGCGGTGACGGGGACCAACTTCGACTTCTCGGCCTACTCGTCGGCGCTCAAGTCGGCGCTGGGGGTCTCGGAGGAGGCGCTCAACTGCCTGGCGACGGCGTCGGACCTGGGCAAGGCGCTGGGCTGGTCGTCGGGCCTCGCGCTGCTCCACATGCCGCTCCACGCCGTGCTCATGGTCTCCGCCGCCATGGGGCTCGCCGCCTACGCCGTGCAGTACTGCTGCCTCGTGTTCGCCGCCGGCCCTGCCGCTGCGGGAGGCGGAGCGCCGTCGTCGTCGGCGTCGGCGTCCGTCGGCGTCCCCTATCCTCTGGTACGTGCGTGCGTGTCGTCATCGTCATTGCTTGATTAATTGGTTGGTTCCGATCGATCGACTTGCGTTAATTTAGGCGAGCTTAATTAATTAGCAGCTCGCTAGGTATTATGGTGCGGCGTGTCCAGCTGATGTGCACGTGTGAGGCGTGGTAGGTAGCGCAGGATGTTAGAGCGTCTTTGAATCGCTGCACTAAACGTTTAGTCTGTTGTCAGATAAACAGGCTAAGCGTGAATTAATTGAAAATTTCTTTTTTTTTTCAAAACATTAAGGAGCTGTTTGGTATATCCACCAGTATCGTGAACGTAAACGAATTTAGTTCAAATTGTATCTCCCGCGGTAACGTCCGAAGGCATAATTTGTTTGCGTTTGCGATACGAACCTGAGAACCAAACAGTTTGTAAGTTCCACGGCTGATTTACGCCTTCATCCAAAACATGGAAAACCTTAAGTTTAGTCCATTCAAATACATTTTATTTACAAATTGTCACCACATGCGTCTAGGAGCACATCCGAGGAAGAACTAAATTGGACCGACAAATCTCGAGATTAACAAAATCACCATGTTTGTTGATAGACACATCACTTGCCACTGAAAGAATAGCGACGTTAGTCGCCTTAGTGGTAGATGTTTAGTCCATCCAAACACACACACCCTTTAGTCTTCCTTAATGGGTAGATGATGTGGAGTCTATCCACCTTGTCACGTCGGATTTACAAATACTAATTTGGAGTATTTAACACAGTCTAGTTACAAAACTGATTGCACAGATTAAGACTGATTTGCGAGACGAATCTATTAGGCCTGATTTAGTCCATGATTTGATAATATTGTGCTATAGTGAATATGTGCTAATGATGGATTAATTAGACTTAATGGATTCGTCTTGCGAATTAGTCACGGCTTCTGTAATTAGTTTTATGACTAGCTCTTGTTTAGTCTATCTAATTAGTATCCGAACACCCGATGATTGATGAAGCACAAAAGAAAAAGAAGATAGGAATGAACATATGACGAGACGACGATGGTGACTGATGATATATAGCAGCAGGAAATTGAAGCAGAGCGAGGACGCCACGCCATTATTAGATAGAATAGAACGATCGATTCATCATCCATGGCGTATCGGTTCGCTTGAACTTAAGTTGAAGCCAACGTGCCCGAATGAAGCAGGGTGATAGCCGGCGCATGCAGCTAAACTGAAAGGCGGGGACGACGGCCAGCCAGCTAGCTGCTGGAGACATGCATTTACGTACAATTGTGTAGTGGTGCATGTCTCCTTCCTTGCTTTCCTTTCCGATCCAAAGTTCCAAAACAACGAGAAGCAGGCCACCGCCGGTGGTCCCTTGCTCGCTCAGCCAGCAGCTTCTGTTTCACCTCCTTCCTTACGTTTATTATCCGTTCCGAATCTCGCCTTCTGATTCTTTTTATTATTAACAGCATTTTATTCAACCTGGGTTTTTTTTATATTTTTTTTATATATTACAGTAATTTACATTTTATTACAGCATTTTATATTTTTTTATTAACGGTAAATTTTAGAGCCATTGCATTTAATTATTATATTTCAAAAAAAAAAAAACACTCACACGCTGCTCATCTTATGGTCGTTGTGAAGTCTATCGTCACATGCTGTTCATCAAGACATTGACAGTGTACTACTACTACTATAATCGGCTGCCAACATCGGTCATCAACGGTTAACAAACTTCACCAACAACCAACCAACCAGAACCAGACATGCGCTTCATGCCATCTGACGACCCTTTCCAGCCCCTCTGGGGCTGCCACGTGTCTGCTTTCCTCCTTCCTACCAGTCTGCTTTGACTGGTAGACGAGGCAGCTACACACTGCACGCACGCACGCTTCTCCTAGCTAACCTATAAAAAGACCAAACAGTGTGTCCCACTCTCACCCTTCCAAACTGTATACACTTGGTTTTCTGGTAATCTATACTATCTTGTTTGTCCAATCCGAAAAGCCTTCTCCATCCATCTGCCAAACAGTGGCCACCACATATTCCATCAACTGGCATCAATATCCTGGGGAAGTGTAGAGCTGTGGCTTCTTCTGTTTTAAAACAAGCAGACCATTCACAGATTCATTCCCCCTCCCCCCACAGGGCACAGCACCAGCAATACAACATCTTATCTTTATCCAAAATATAAACACGCCCTACTGTCCGTACACAAACCACAAAAGGCATCTAGGTTCTCAGCCACTCCGAAAATATTTAACTGTCACCACAACAAAAGCATTGCAATCACATCACACCAGCTAGACTCGACACCACAACATCCAACAAGCAAGCATCACACACGCGGCTGGCATGGCATGCCGTTCCATTCTCACAAGTCACAGCTGCATCATCCACCTACTCCAAATCTTCCTTCCACCTTCCTTCAACAAGGAGCAGCAGCATGAGAGATACTCCCCTACATGGCACTGGCATGTCACGCACAAATGGAATCACAAAGCTTAACGTCACAGAAAACGCCACTGTACCATACGGCCGTTAAAAACTATTTATCCCTCCCCTCCCCAGATGCATGATCAAACTACTCAATGTCAACAACACATGTCAGTCTGGACAGCAACTGGGAATTGTTCAGCAAACTGATCTTAGATGTCCGCCTTCCAAGCACATTTTCAAAGCATTTCTTACTAAATCTTCATAGTAAAAAAAAAAGATGTACTGCATTGTAGTCGTGCAATGTATTTATTCCATATCATACAGGGCTCCAGGTATACAGATCCATCCTGCAGTTTTTCAGTAGACAAACTATATTAGCACAGAGTTGTCTTGACTGAACTGACTGCAAACACTATCCTCAAATGTATTTAAGTCAAGATATAGAGACAATAGAGGTTAAGCTGTCAAGACAACATGCAACTTATATTTAACTTAATTATTTGATCAAATTCTGATCCATATGTTGCCTCTGCAGGTGTTCTTGGTCTGCTTGATAGCAGGGTGCAGCATCTGCTGGTTCAACACAGTCTGCTTTGTTCTCTGCATACGCAGCTTCTCTGCAAGCAACCGCTCCCTGGCCCTCTCCCTCACAATAAGCTTCAACGGGCTCAGCGCTGCCTTCTACACTCTCTTTGCGAATGCCCTCTCCCCTTCCTCCCCAGCTGTTTACCTCCTGCTCAATGCAATCCTCCCACTTGGTGTCTCTATTCTTGCACTCCCAGCGATCCTCCTCTGCCACACAAATGACAGCCACCTCCAAAGCGCGCCCAAGCATGACAGGCGTGTCTTCCTAGGTCTCTACATCCTCGCATTCATCACCAGCGTATATCTGGTGATCTTTGGATCATTCACCGCAACCGGCTCTACTGCATGGGTCATCCTCACGGGTGCCATGGTCCTCCTCGCCCTTCCTCTAATCATCCCTGCCTGCTCCAGTTTCTCATATGTGGATACAGCTGGTCCTGACCCTGCATTGCCACTAAACCATGATGACCCACATAAGCCACTCCTAATCAGTAACAATCGTCAGATGGAGTCCGATGCCACGACGCAAAGACCAATGGAGCACCAGATGCAGGGCAATTGTTGTGGAACAATAGTGGGCAAGGGCCGCCTGGCGGCGCTCGGTGAAGAACATAGTGCAAAGAAGCTCATTCGCTGTGTGGACTTCTGGCTCTACTACACAGCCTACATCTGTGGAGCCACTGTTGGCCTGGTGTACAGCAACAACTTGGGGCAGATTGCGCAGTCACTCCACCAGCAGTCACAGCTCACCATGCTGCTTGCTGTCTACTCATCCAGCTCATTCTTCGGTCGCCTTCTTTCTGCACTACCTGACATCCTTCACAGGTATCCGTTTTGCTTTATATACATACATATATCTCATCATATCACATGCTTCCTAACTAAAATTCTTATACAGGAAGGTGCCACTTGCTCGCACAGGGTGGCTTGCTGCTGCATTGGTCCCCATGCCAATGGCCTTTTTCCTTATGTGGAACAAACAAGATGGAAGCACCCTGGTAGCAGGAACAGCACTAGTTGGCCTAAGCTCAGGGTTTATCTTTGCTGCAGCAGTATCAGTGACCTCCGAGCTCTTTGGACCAAATAGCGTTGGGGTGAATCACAACATCCTAATCACCAATATCCCGCTGGGCTCACTCTTCTATGGCCAGATTGCTGCCATGGAATACGATGCAAATGGCCAAAGGATGAGAGTAACGGATAACCGCACTGGCATTGTTGACACTATGATTGTGTGCATGGGGGTGAAGTGCTACTCAAACACCTTCTTCTTGTGGGCTTGCATCACATTTCTGGGGTTAGCATCAAGCATAGTTCTATTCATAAGAACAAAACCAGCTTATGCTAATGCTGCTGGTCAGTCAAGTTGTAAGCATGTTCACCAAATTTCTAGTTAACAGAGAAACACATCGATCAGCTCATTACTGCTTTGAGATCACAGTTAGCTTGTACAGATTTTGGATTAGGTCTAGTTGAAAAACGGGTAAGATGCAGTACTTGAAATGAATACTAAGAGAATCAAGAGGATAGGGAAACATCAGCTTAGGAGCATGTATGTTAAGTGCAGAACTAGTATTCCATTTACTGGGCACTAACACTAACAACTCGCCCAAGATCACATGACCTCAATTTGGAATTTGGATTATTGTTGACGGTGGAATGGAGATGTGTGCAAAGTCCTACAAATTTACCGTTGTTATGTACTACTTAACTACTCAACTTGCGCTAGGGTTCTTAGTAAATAGCTTTTTTTCAATTTTTGTCGTGGTGATACTGTATTACTGTTAAAGGTGATCAAGGAGGCTACAAAAAGTTCTAAATTTTTTGAAGGGCTGGCCTAAATGACCACTCCAGTGAGCTGGAATTGGAGAACTATACTTCAGTAAGCAATCCATGAAGCATTCAATTATTATGCAAAGAAATGGACCTCTGTCACCTTTTAACCTATAATTTCGCTTTTATATTGTTTGTTAAAATAGCATATATCAGCAAGCAAAATCCAGTGTGGACGTATACAGGCTGGCACAAATTCCTAAAAACCTTTAAACACTCCCAGAAGCTACCATTCAGCAATTTTACAGAGATAGAGAGAGATTATTCACTAAATGCAAAAAATATTGTTCATATGAGATCATTTGAGTTACACATGAAATCAGTTTGGACTGTTGGTACAAGTTTTTTTGAGAAATGACTGTTCGTACAAGTTGAATAGAGTTTTGTGCAGAACCATCCATACTTTACTCTGCTGTGTAGTAATACTTAACGACTTGCATAAGGCAGCCGGACTTTGGAAGTTTGCATATTGCATCTGACTATCATGTCAGCTTTCTACCAAAAAAATGAAAATCAATAGCACAGACTAACACACATAATTATATAAATTTTGCAAGGATGGTTTAGATGGACTGTTCCAGTCAGTGGAAAGGGAACTGTACTATAGTGAGCAATCCACCGAGGACGTAGCCATCAATTATATAATACAAAGAAACAGATAGCTTTCACCCCTTTGTAAACCTATAACTTCACTGCTGTACTGTTAAAACAAAATATAGCAAGTGAAATCCAGTCTGAACGTTTACAATTGAGCTCAATTCCCTTGATATTTTTTTCTTCTTTGAAAAAAAAAGTTTATGACAATTACCTATAGCCTTTTAAACTTTTTTGGAAGGCATCATCCATCCACGTATCAAGCAATTTCAGAGAAGTAGGACAAATTATTCACCAAATGCATAAGCTTCACATTCATATTACCTCATTCATCAAGGGTCTACGAATGGAGGATACAATCACTTGACAGGACGCATAACTCATGACTATTTCTTCTGTTCTTCGTCATGCTTTCTCCATGGATTGAGCGCTTCCCTCATAGCTTGGGCCTCTGGACTGCTTTCCCAAGCTCGTTTTTCTGACTCCAAGACAGTTACTTTCTCATCTGTCGCATAGAACAACAGAGAGAAAAAATAACGTATATGTAAGAGGCATTCCTGTGCAGCAGTGGAACAATAGAGAACCTGACAGGATAAATGGTATCTGAACTAGTTGTGTGGCCACCCAAGTATCAGAACTTTGATATGCTGTTAAACAGGAAGATGCACTGAACCATCCAATTGAAATAGCTATGCTTTTTTTTAACAAACAGTTAGCTATTCCTATTAGTAGTGATTAGTGGATGGTAATTTTGGGAACTTGCCACTTAAACAAGCCCATTAGTTCCAATTCACGGCCAACCATCAGCTGCTCTGAACTTGGATGACAGGAAACTGCAAGTGGCAATTGGATCTAGAATAGCAGCAATGCTGCAGCTGAAAACTTTGCAATCTGCCTAAGGTTAAAAAAAACTGAGGACTGGATGCAAGCTCTCAGATGGACAACCAATAATAATTGACTCAAGTGCGATTGATTATTAGAGATCAGAAATAGTTAAATACAAGGGTGAGGGGCGGGGGGGTTGGATGCTGAGCAGAGCAGAGCAGGGAGGGAGAAGCGTACAGAAGCCCGTGTGGATCATGAAGAGCTCCATGGCGGCGCCAATGGAGGCCCCGACCGCCGTGATCTTCAGGTACCACCCCGCGAACCTCATGCACGCACCCTCTGGATTCGTCCCTCCGGTCAGGGGGTGTTTCCTCCTAAAAACTGCAAGCTGCGACCGACGCACAACGCGGCACGAACTCAAAGGCCAATCCCATGGACGGAATGGATGAATCTCGCATCGAGTACTAGTGTGCTTGTGGGGTAAGGTAGGGGCGAAGGGGCGTTGGTACTTACGGGACGGAAGCTAGTGGTGGTCGGAGACGGGGACGCCGGGACGGAGACCAAAGCGGCGGCGGCGGCGGCGGCGGTTTCCGATGAAGACGACTGGGCGGCAGTGGCAGCGCTCCGCGGCGCCGATGTTGGGCTCATCGAACTGATCCCATCGCAGCAGTGTGTTGCCTCGGCCTACATTGGCCCGTGGGCCCATGGCGGATTAGCAGGGAAGCCCACCACAACATGTACGTAATACAACAACATACTAGTACGTACTACTATGTTTAATTTTTTTTTCTCCGATCAATGACTCTTTCAATATTTTGATTTGAATCAACTTCTCAGAAAAAAAGTGACACTGTAGATTTTTTGTCCATAAAATTTTGAAGTGTTCTAAATTTTAATAATGTGTTAAAAATTGTACGGTTACAATCCTGAACACGTTTTTGCCATCAATTATCAATATGCTTATACTATTATTAATTACTCCTCATAGCTATTTATAATACTAGTACCAGTGTAGTGGTGACCGGAGGGAGCATATACGCCTCTTTTATTGGAGTGCAATTTAAAATCCGATATCAAGGGGCACGGTGACTGAAAATATTTAAAATGGTCATTTGGCTTAAGTTGAAGGCGAGTAGCAATTTTGAAAGATCTATTTTGGCAGACTTGCTCCAAGAACCACACATGTCATCTCACTAGTGGCGGGTGCGCGCCCTCGCGCGCAAAAATTGAGGACTGTAGCGTAGACTTTACCGGTAATAGTATGAGCGGAATACGAATTTGTGGATTATATAGAAGCATGCCAGGCTATGGCATTCTATTATTACATTACACAAAGGTCCGGATCATCTTACCCGAAGGAGTATACGTACAGAGTATTAATACGTACATGAGAGAATACACGTTACTCTACACTACTACTATGCAATGGTAGCGTCTCTTGGACTGGAGGCTCTATCGCAGTTTGGTAGTGCTGTTGGAAGGAGGTCAGTAGTACTTGTAACTGCGATCGGATTCCTAGCCAGGTTCAGTGTCGTGAAGTTATCCGGTGAGGTATCTGTATCTATATTTGAAAAAAGATAACCAGGACCTATGATTCTTGCTTTGAACACAGTTCTGTTGTGCCAATATAGAGAAGGAGAAGGATGCAAATATGCGTATGTACTGTGTCTGAGATAATGGAGCATATAATTTTTTTTTGTAAAACTAAGGGACCGAGTGGTTTGGAAAAATTCATTTATGGAACTAACCTGATTGGCTTACCAATAGGATGACGTTGTTAACAAAGTATTTTAGAAATTCCAGAGCCTGGGTCATTGAAAGTTTAGACCTGAAAAGCATGTGAAGTGAGTTGAAAAGTGCGGGAACCCATAAAATACATCTGAAATGGAAGCCTAAGCAGATAATGGGTGGCCACATTTGGAACATGAGGAAACTCTAAACATAGGGATGTGTACTCACCTTTCATTATGAATCCTGTTGATAATTTCAGAGATAAGATTAGAACCTTACAGTGTGCTATGAAATATATCACTTTCTAAAACCACATGTGTAATCAAGTAGTCACCTTCTTTATGATTCTTTTGCTATTGAGCTGGATTCAGAAGGTAACAAAGAAATATGTAGTCCATCAGTGTAGATAGAGATAAAATTGGCAGGGCATTAAAAAATAGAGTATCATTCTGTTTGAAAACTCATTGCTTTTAGCTGAAACAGGAATCTGAATCATGGAAGGAGCATATGAAAATATGCACTAACCAATTACTGCCATAAATCACACAATGGAAAAATGACATAAAAAGTTTTGATCTTGCAAACTTGAATTAATGGACACAATCCATTCTGAGGAGATGGCAAAAACCAAATAAGCCTTGGCATCAGAGTCCTAAACCAGGTAGCAGCACCAAACTTTTTTATAGCGAATGTATCGTGCTATAGTCAACCTAATGCATTCCAACGAATTTCTAAGGAACTGCAGAGGAACAAAAAATATGTAACTATAAATTATGATTATCGTGTTGCAATACCCAAAGGATTGAAAAGGGAACATCACTCGTGGGGTTGGTGGCTCTTGTCAACACTCAAAACATTGGCCAGACCTTCTCCTCGCATGTGTGTGCATGGTCGCACCCTCCACTCGGCACAGATCATGACACTGCAATATTGTTAAAATAGCATGGCGAGGTATTAATTATATCCACAGTCAGGTAAAGAAGATATAATTAAAGTCATTGAAAACAGAAAGTCTAGTTTCACTGGGAATGCTCTCTAGGGTTAGGGTTTAGGGCCTCAGTGTGTGTGTGTTTGCTGCATTGTTTATCTGAATGATGGTTGTGCATCCTTGTTGTTTACGTTATATGTTGTGTGGAATTAGATGCTCTAAGCAAGAGCTAAAAAAAATCCTTACAACAATGTTAAAGCTGTTGTTCCAGTTTAAAGAAATGGACTCCTTTTTCAAATCCATGAAAAAGAATTAGATAGCCTTCACAAGGCTAACATTTTTTTAAAAAAAAATAAAAATTAATTCGTTGGCATGGACGTTTGGCCAGTGAGAATAAAATTCAGTCAAAAACCAAATATCCCAATAGAGAAAACTGACATATATTATTTTTGTATTTAAATATGGCTACTGGATAAGCGTTCTGTGATCTCTAATTGCAAAACCTGTTATTACTAAAATGTAAATAAACCACGGCCTTAGGTAAGGCTTCTTCCCTTTAATGTGAACTGATGCAAACACCTAAAACAAGCATTTCCGAAGCGCAATGAAGCATTCCTAACAACAGATAATCTAGAAAATTACTTTTACTTACCTCCAATTTGTTGGCATAGCGGATTTGAGCTCTTTAGACACTCACTCATGAGTACCTCGTTGATCAATCATCATGACCATCCAAGACTAAGTTCGATATTTGACAAAGAAAAGGGAGCAGCAGGGAAGACTACACTCTATACATAATAAATTTTGTCTATATATTGCACTTTTTCTTAGAAAAATTTAGCAAAAAATTTAAAATTTTCATAATCAATTTATAATGACACAGCAACATAGCAGCAGGGAAGACTACACTCTATACACAATAAATTTTATCTATACATTGCACTTTCTCTTAGAAAAATTTGGCAAGAAATTTAAAATTTTCATAATCAATTTATAATGACACAGCAACATAGAACTAAGACCTTATAGCATTCATTATAATTACTGGCACTTACTGTTGTAGCAAAGGAAATTGCAGTGCATATAATAGACTCGAGGTTGTGTCTTTAGAAAAAAAATGTCAACTTAATGTTACCAGATTAGACAGTGGTGTGGCGTAGCGTCTGTTTCTTTTTGAGTTGCTGTCGCAATCTATACAGGAGAATTGGGGAGCAATATAAATGTAGAGAATTTCAGTATGTGATATTGCAAATAATAATAACACTGCATAATAAAAATGGTGAATTTTCTGTCAGCTACAACAACATTAATGCATAATAAAAATTCATGATGTTGTGAGCTCTGAACCTATTCCTACAGGTAAATTGCAATCCATGCAGATGCTAACATTTTTGGCTTACAAAATAACAAACAAATAAGAAGCAAGCATTGGACCAAATATAAAGATTTCGGTTCTAAAAACACTGGATAAATAATGACATTAAAAATAGCAGCATGGTTAGTTACCTGCAAAGGCCTGTACCTACAGATTCAGAACACGAAAATCCACGTCAAACCAGTTCAACATGTCTGGCATCTGCAGCAAGCCAGAATTTCAGAACTCTGTATAACAAAAAGTAACCCAAACCTAAGATGCCATTTCTCCAAGTAACATCCGGCTACCTTTTTTTCCCTGTGAGCAAACGTCTGCAAATGGCTGTCAACAACTCTGCAGCGCCAAGTTGATCGAGGTCGTTCCGTGAGCAAGGAAGTTGCAGTCAACAAATTTAATCAGGAAGATAAATACAACATGTCTCATAATAATGGACTAAAATAAAAGAACATTGTAAGAAAGAGAAGACATTGACTTACTTTTCTTAACTTGCGATCACCTTGAATGGATCCGATACTGCAACATTTGCGCCAACATGTTCTGGATCTATCGATTTGTGCATCACTGTGTAATAAGCAATGGGACCAATAGAGATAAGAGGGAGGATTTTGCTTTACCTGGGCGACGCCAAGCGGATGGAGCAGAGGACGGTACCACTATGAGTAGCCAGAGAGAGCAGAGCAGAGCAGGCCAGATTCAACCCTTGGCGTAGTGAATGGGAGAGGGGCAGCCGCGGCCACCGACGGGGTCTGCTCGCGACGCGCCGCCTCGCACGCCAACAGACTCGCCAGACAGTCGCCGCGAATCCATTAGCGCCGTCACGTTGCCTGACGGCTAGGGTTTGGTGCATCACAGTAGCAGAAACAGAACGACCAGATGAGGTAGCGGGGGAGGGGCGGAGGGGAGGGGGCGGTGGTGGCATCGACGGCGGTGGCCACCGGCGGGGCCCGGACGCGCCGAGCTGTTGCCGGTGATGGCCATGGCGGGGGGGGGGGGCACGCGGTGCCGCCGCGACCCCCGGCGCTTGGCGGGGTGAGCTGGCACGCCGACGAGAGGGGAGCAAGGAGGAGGGCAGTCGCAGCCGTGCCTCGCGGGAACATGAAATTTTTACCCCTGGCTTTTTGTCGGAAGCGAGAACGACACTTGTTTAGAGTGGGAGGGAGTAACTTCGTAGACCTGGCCAAGACGCAAAGCTCAGTTTGGAGATGGAATATTACGTCGTATTTGTCTTGACTGTTTGGAATACCAGGACCTATAATAAATCAGGACCTATAATATAATATACATTATGAATCGAATCACGTTGGGCCTGGCCTGTCGGCCACCCAGAAGCCGACGGGCTCCCTGTCAGCACCGACAGCCCGGCCAGCCAAGTGTGAAGCCACATATCGGCCGCTCAACAGCCGATAAGATCCCTATCGGCCCTCCAACTGCCGAAAGGTCCCTAGTCGGCCGCTGGCTTGCCGACAGGGCCCTAAAAACATATTTTTTCCAAAGCAGCTACTACTTTTGCAATTACAAATAAAAAAAATATTATTTTTTAAAAAAATTCTCACTTGCCGAAAGAAGATGCTTTACGGTGTAAATCACAGGAAAATTATAAAATAAAAAATATAATTTTGCTAGAGTTCACATGAGTAGATCTACACATTGAGCATATAATATGGTATGGTTTAGTACAAAGTGTTTTGTTGGAGCTTTAGATAAATGTTTTTCTATAAATAAAATAAATTTATAACTAAGTTATAATGATCCAATGAGTATGAAATTTTTATTATAATTTAAGCACATAATAATTAGCCAACCATAAAAATTCCACTACAATTGAACTATAGAAACTATAACTATGAATTATTCTAATTAATTACAGAAAAAACATATTATTGTATGAAATTAATTGTAA
Organism: Coix lacryma-jobi var. lacryma-jobi; assembly: GCA_009763385.1. Lineage (NCBI taxonomy): Eukaryota > Viridiplantae > Streptophyta > Magnoliopsida > Poales > Poaceae > Coix > Coix lacryma-jobi. The sequence continues at coordinate 412,340 of VDCT01000115.1, read as the reverse complement.
TAATTAATCGCTGCAGTTTCTATAGTCCAATTATGGTGAAACTTTTGTGATGGCTAATTATTTTATGCTTGAATTATAGTAAAAAAAATCATACTTATTGAATCATGTATAACTTAGTTATAAATTTATTTTATTTATAGAAAAAATAGATCTAAAGCTACAACAAAAACTTTGCACTAAAACATACCATATTATATGTTCACTATGTAGATCTTCTCATATGGAGTCCAAAAAATTTAATTTAACATTTTATGATTTTTCTATGATTTACTATATTTTCAAAATTCAGTAAAAATAAATAAATAAAAAGATAAAACTATTGTCACTGTAGCAAAACCACCATCTAAAACAACTTATAACTGGATCAGAGAGGGTAAGATGCATGATTCTAAAAGTCGAGCGAGGTATTTTGTCCGGACGATAAAATGGATTTTCGTAAAAATTAAGCCCAAGGAAAAGTATATTTTCTTTCTTTCTTTTTTTGAGAGGACTAGCATTTGATAATCTGTGAAATTGGCCCATTGGAGGATCGTAAAAGGGCCCAGTAGGCTTTGAGAGCCCAAAAGCCCACACAGGTCTTCGTCTTCTCTTCCAGAAGAGAGAGGGCGGGCGACGAGCGAGTGGTCAGGGTGTTCCCTTCTCTTGTGTGTACTGGACTCACTGTGGACTAGTAGTACATTCTCTAGCGCCGGCGGAGAGAGGGGGAGGAGAGCGCCGGAAGCGGAAGCGAGGGACCGAGGATGCCGTGCCTGAACGTGTCGACCAACGTGACCCTGGAGGGGGTGGACACCTCCGCCATCCTCGCCGAAGCCTCCAAGTCCGTCGCCAACATCATCGGCAAGCCAGAGGCCGTAAGCATCCGCCTTCCCCTTCCCCTTCCCCTTCCCCCGGACTTCGCTCTTCCAGTCTTCCCCTCTTTTCCCCTTCTATCTCTTGTTGTTTGTGTAGGCTCGTAGATTGTGGGTCTATTTGGTTGGTGGAGATTATGCTCCATTTAAAAAAAAAAATTTGGCACTGAGCAATCTGTTAGGGTTTTGAGCAGGACGTGCATCGCTGCATGACACCTTTCTGCATCAATAGATCGTGTTTATTGATGTCAGTTTAAAGATAACTCTTGTGAATCAGTGAATGTCCCAATATTTCTAGTCTTTGGTAAATACTGCAATGGGGAAATTTTGGGATTTGCTATATTTCAGGCGCGACGATGACTACAACCTTCAGATCTTCATCCAATAAGAAACAAATGACATTTTTTTTTTTATGAAAGGACAAAGACAAAACTGTTCAGGTGCCTGAAATATAGGAAATGTTGGAAATTTTCCCCCCTCTACTAGGCTTTTATTTTGGAGGAATATTCTGTAGGTGCATTATGGACGCCCTGATGTTGATTCTCACTAATTCAGTTGAAAACTTTGTAAATATTCACATGAGTGCCTAGAATCCCTGGATGGGACTGCAATTTCCTGCATATCGTGGGCCTCGTGGCCATGCTTAAATTGAGTTCATATATAACTAAACTCTAGTTTTTTTTTTATAGAGTATGAGACTGCATGCGTAGTGTCTATGTAGAACTGATATATTGAACATTGTGATCGCGCAGTAAAAGAAATGCCAAACCATTGGCCTTCCATTTTCGCTATCCTGACAATCTGATTATTGAATGGAAATGTGGTATATTAAGACATTGATGAAAGTCTAAGCTCAAAGTTTTTCTGGACCAGATTTCTATCAAGCAGCAACCCCTAGTGTATACCATTCTTCAGCACTAATATCAAGTGGTGTTAAATATGTAGACTATGGGCTGCATGTTCTTTTCCTTTATGTTACCCTAGTACTACAGCCATCAATTTTACATGGATCAAATTTGAATATTCATGTTTATCGGTCACTTGATGTTTGTGTTACTCAGGCATCTGCTTTTGTTCAGCATCCAAATTTGTACGCCATGTACTGGATGTCACAGCTTTTCATCTCCTGTTAGCTGTGTAGTCCATTTAGTGTTAGTCAGGCAGCTGCTTTGCTATTTCAAGGACAAAAATGACCCCTCTGAATACATTGTGTTCATAACCTGACCATGATAATCTCTTTCTCATACCAACATTATTTGGATTCCTGGTTGGTGACTTGTGGTGCTAGGCTCAAATTACTGAACTTCAGCCTTTATTGTTTCTCTGTTCTTGACCTACTGTATTTGGGTAAAACCATTTCTCTTGAGTACTATCATCATGAGGAACTAACTGGAATGGTTATCCTCCCACAGTACGTGATGGTTGTTCTTAAGGGTTCAGTGCCTATGGCATTTGGAGGTACCCAGGAGCCTGCAGCTTACGGTGAGCTGGTTTCCATCGGAGGCCTGAGCCCTGGTGTGAATAAGAAGCTTAGTGCTGGCATTGCTTCTATCCTGGAGTCAAAGCTGTCCGTTCCCAAGTCGCGCTTCTACCTCAAGTTCAATGACTCAAAGGTATAGTATAGGCAGCCAATATTTCTTATCGAGTATTCGCTCACGGGCCCTTTTAACCTTCACCAAACTCCTCATATTAATTTTGCTGTTTGTTAGGCTCATCCCGCACAAGAAAATGCTCAATGTTTGCATGCTTTGCATCAAGAATAGATCATGTAAATAACCATCTGTTGTTTGATCCCATCTTCTTTGTTTTGCATCTTCTTGTCTACGTAGTAGATGGTGTTAAGATCTTCGCTGTCAGCATATTCTCAATGTCATCCTAATCGTGAGCACTGATACATTCATTGTAATGAATCATGCAGGGCTCGGACTTCGGTTGGAACGGCTCCACCTTCTAGATTTGGGGCCCTTTATCTTTAATAAAGGAAATTCATGGTACCTAATGGATGGCTGTTGCCAATTAAGAACAATGTCATTAGATGTGTGTAAATTGGTGCTGAACTGAGAATCGGTAACTGTTGTTGTGGAACTGGAAGTGGGATGCAGGCGTGCATAGTGCCTCCTAGCATGCTTGTGCTATCTTATTATTATTGGCTTGAGATCAGTCAATATTATCTTGGTTGGTTCTTCGGGTATGGTAAACCGTAGCTTGAAATGGTTTGTTCTTTGTTAACCCAGCGAAAGTCTGCCAAAGCTAGTGTTGCTTTTCAGACTAGCCTTTTTGCAGTTGTGATTTGTTGTCCTGGTATAGTACTAGTACATTCAAGGAATGGTGCAAGGGGAGGGAGGTTTGGTCCTTGGGTATGGTAGAAGAGCTTTGCTGGTGTGCCGGCTGTTTCTTCTTCTAGATCCAAGCAAAGTACATGATGGTTGCTTGATATTGAAAAAAAAGAGGAAGATGCATTTGCAGACTTGTTGCTGTTGGTGCTGGACCTACTCTTTGTTGCTGCCTAACCTGGAAAGGGAAAACTCCTCTGCTGCCCGAGCAATTGTTTCTTGTGCATCACAATTTCAGAGCACACTGTGTCGTTACCTTACCTAACCATCAAAATGTTAGCTGCATAACGGCACGTACAACGGACGCCGGAGTGCCGTCTCTAGAGATACATTTGCAGAAAAGACCTTCTCCGACGGTATTCAATGAAGTGCGAGAGGGAAGCCGTCCTTTCGTGAGGCGACAGCAGCGACGTGTGCTCTGAGGCTTACGTGACGACTGAAGCGCGGTTGTACGCGATGTATTCTTTCAGCAGTGAACGCATCTTGGCCCCCAGTGGTTTCGGTGATTGGATGAAACACAAGATTACTGTGACTAACGTGTGTTTTGCAGTAACAGGATTGAGTTAGGTCACGGTAATGGCGACGATACAGGCATATGGAGTTCATGTCCTCTGGCGATGGATATCGTTTCGGTTTTCAAAGGACGGACGACGAAGACGGTGGTAGACTAGGCTAAGTGTCATATAGTGTTGGAGGACACTTAGGTAGTCCTAGGTCTTTGTTTTTCTTTTGGCCGTACTATAAAGGGGAGCGTGAATCAGTAGCTTGACCTAGATGAGTCTATTGAGATAGGTGTGGTGCACACTTGTTATTTCATAGCCCTAGGTAGCTCAAAGAGATGCCTTAAGTTGAGAGGATCAAAAGTCATTTAGGCCGCGTCGCGATCCGAGTTGAGTTTGTCCTTGTTATGGGCATCGGACGCTGGCCAAGTGGGCATCCGATGCCCACCCCGACTAGGGTTTAGTCTGGTGCATGGCATCGGACGCGCCGATGTGTTCACATCGGACGCGTCCATGCCACTGTTCACGTGGGCGTGAACTGGAGGCCGCATCGGACGCAGGCATCGGACGCTGAGGGCCAGCGTCCGATGGCCATCCAGAGAGGTTCCAGAGAGGGTAAATCCACATCGGACGCGTCCGATGTGGTGGCATCGGACGCTGATGTCCCTTTAAACAGTCTGACAAGAAGGTACAGTAGACCGTTGGACGAGGTCATCGGAGCGTCCGATGCTAGGCATCGGCGCGTCCGATGCCCCCGCAGAATGCCTGTCTTGTGCTGTTTTTGGATGGCCGGTTGGGGGAGTATATATACTTCCTTCCCTCCATCCATTTGAGCATTCTTGCCACTTCCATCTGCTGAGAAACACATTGTGAGTGTGAGTGAGTGCAAGAGCCCTAGTGAGGTTGAGTGATTTGCTAATTGTGAGAATTAGACACCTCCTAGTGAGAATTGAGTAGCAAGTGTGCATCCATCCATCTCTTTGGCCTTGTGTTGGTCAAGTGAGAGTTCTAGCTTGTTACTCTTGGTGATCGGCATCACCTAGACGGCTTGGTGGCGATCCGAGAGCTTGGTGATCATCTAGAGGCTTTGTGGATGACTCAAGTCAAGTTGTGACCGGTAGCGAGCGATTCACCGGGCCGGAGTGGCGAAGAATCAGCTCGTAGTGAGCACTTGATCCTTGCGCGGATCAAGGGGGAGCGATACCCTTGTGCGGGTGCTCCAACGAGGACTAGGGGGTGTGCCGACACCTCGATACCTCGGCAAAAAGATCGTCGTGTCATCTCTACTCTCTTTACTACGCATTTACCTTTGAGCAATTTAATTCCGCATTTAGTTGTTGTTCATTCAAATTGAATTGCCATGCTAGAGTAGAAATGGTTTAGCGATTGTCTTTTGTGCGGTTAATTCTTGTCATACACACTTCTAGGCACTAGGGGGCTAATTGGGCTTGATAGGTTTTAATTCTTGCAAGAAGTTTTAGAAAAGCCCAATTCACCCCCCCTCTTGGGCATCTTGATCCTTTCAATTGGTATCGGAGCCTCGTGCTCTCGATTTAGGCTTAACCGCCTAGAGTTAAGATGTCCGGAGGTGATGGACCACCTCCCATGTTCGAGGGAGACGACTTTTCATATTGGAAAATCCGTATGGAGTCGTACCTAGAAGCGGTTGATGTGAAATACCGCGATGCCGCCATAACCGGGTTCCCCAAACCCAAGGAGGGCACTAGCCTCACGCCACATGAGGAAGAAAATGAGAAGTGGAATGCAAAGGCCAAAAACATTCTTTTTAGAGGCATTTGCAGGGATGTGTTCAACCGCGTCCGGAACCACATGAATGCCCATGATCTATGGGATAACATTTGTGCTCTCCATGAGGGGACCAAGAGTGAGCGTGAGGAGAGATATCATTTAGTTATGCAAAAACTTCATTCATTTGATATGCATGCTAATGAAAGTGCAAATGAAATGTACTCACGCTTGAATGTTCTTGTAGAAGAACTCAATGGACTTGGCCTAACACAAATGCAACCCTCCGATGTTGTGAGGAAAATACTATGTGTCCTTCCCATTGACAAGTATGGACACATTGTGACGGTGCTACATCAAGGTGATCTTTCCACCGCTACACCAACTCAAATCTTGGGAAAGATCAATGCTCATGAGATGTACATGCACATCACACCAAGTGGTGGCTCCACCACCGACAAGAAGAAGGACTTGGCCTTCAAATCTAGCCATGACAAGAAGGGCAAGTCCAAGGCTATTGAGGTGCATCATGAGAGCTCAAGTGATGAAGAGGATGATTCCAACATCGCTCTCATGGTGAGAAGGACCACCAAGATGTTGAAGAAGCTTCACAAGAATGGAGTCAATTTTGACTCAAGAAAGAAGAAGTTCTTCACAAGTAGCAAGAGGAGGCCAATCTCCGAAATGGATTGCTACAATTGCGGTGAGCTTGGCCATCTTGCTCATCAATGCACCAAGCCCAAGAAAGAGAGCTACAAGAACAAGAACAAAGGCAAGAAGTATGACTCATCAAGTGAAGATGAGAAGAAGAATGAGAAGCCCTATTACAAGAAGGATGGCAAGAAGAAGAAGCAATACCACAAGAAAGGTGGCAAGGCTTACATTGTTGGTGATTGGCTCACCGACATTGACTCCTCCGGTGGCTCATCAAATGAAGATAGTGATGATGAGAAGGAGAAGGTGGCCGCTCTAGTCATTGGCTCCTCTACACCACCACCACCACCGTCACCATCATCATCTACACACCTATGCCTCATGGCTAAGGGTGACCGGAAGGTATAAAACGATGATGACTCTAGTGATAGTGATAGTGATGGTGAATTTGAGTCACCTACTTATGATGAGCTTGTTACATTGCTAAACAACTATACCAAAATCATAAGAAAGACTAGAGCTAAAAATGAAAAGCTTGTTGATGAAAATGAATCTCTTGTTGAGAAATGTAATCATGCTATTCATGCTAGTGATGAACTTGCAACTATGTCATCCACTATCAAAGAGCTCAAGTCCTCCAACAAAGAGCTCAAAGCTAAAAACGAGAAACTTGATAAGATGCATAGTGACTTTACCACTAGTTATGCTTTGCTAAAAGAACAATATACTCAAGTGAAAGTTGACTATGATGCTCTCACCATTACTTATGATATGCTTTCACATGAGACACATGATGCTCCTAACCTTGTTGTTAAGTGTGACATAGCAACATCTTGTGAGGACTTGGTTAGTGAGCATGATGAGCAAAGAACTAGTGGCAAAGGCAAGAGTGTGGTTGTGGCCGATCACTATGATGATTATGTCAAGATCAAGAATGAGAATGCAAAGCTCAAGATTGATCTAGAGAAGCTAGCAACCACAAAGCAAGTCATCATTGAGACCCAAGATGATGAGTATAGCATGTCACTTGAGCTAGACATGCTAAAAGAAGAGAACAAGAGATTGAAGATGGAGAGGGATTACAAGATGACACCATCTCAATTAGAGCTCCAACAAGAGAATGACAAGCTCAAGAGAGAAAAGGAACACCTCACCACCGGGTTGAAGAAATTCACCAAGGGACAATGTCTTCAAAGTGAGCTACTCATGAACACGGTCATGAAGACAAATAGAAATGACATTGGATTCCTTGAGGAGAAGATGAAGCAACGCAAGAGCATCACAAAGCCGAAGAAGAAGAAGATTGGAAGATGCTATGAATGTTGAAAGGAAGGTCACTTTGCTCATGATTGTGAAGAGCCAAAGCCCACACCCTTGGCCAAGCATGCTAGGCCCTTTGCTTTCAATGCTCACTACATGCTTAGACAAGACTCTAGTGGCAAGATGAAAGTCATGTTCATGGGGCCTCCTAACAAAAATAGGCCAAAGCAAATTTGGGTTGCAAAGTTACTAGTAGAGAAGGTTAAGGGACCGCAACAAGTTTGGGTCCCAAAAGCTCAAGCTTGATTTCTTGTGTGTGTAGGTGAACTACAAGACCGGTGGATCTCATTGGGTGATTGATAGTGGTTGCACACAACATATGACCGGTGATCCCCGGATGTTCACCTCACTAGAAGAAAATATCAATGACCAAGAAAAGATAACATTTGGTGACAATTCAAAGGGCAATGTCAAGGGATTGGGCAAAGTGGCTATATCAAATGATCATACCATCTCCAATGTGCTTCTAGTTGCATCATTGAGCTTCAACTTGCTATCCGTTGGGCAACTATGTGATCTTGGCTTTCAATGTTTGTTCACCGACAAGGAAGTGGTTGTGACCAAGAAAGATGATACACAAGTGATATTCAAGGGCTTTAGATACAACAATCTCTATCTGGTGGATTTCACCTCTGAAGATGCCAACTTGAAGACATGTTTATTCACTAAGCAATCACTTGGTTGGCTATGGCATAGAAGATTGGCACATGTTGGAATGAACACTCTCAACAAGCTATTGAAGAAGGATTTGGTTAGGGGCTTGAAGGATGTCAAATTTGAGAAGGACAAATTGTGTAGTGCATGTCAAGCCGGCAAGCAAGTTGCAAATACACATCCAACCAAAGCCTTTGTATCAACATCAAGAGAGTTGGAGCTACTTCACATGGATCTATTTGGACCAACAACATATGCTAGCTTGGGTGGAAATCTCTATTGCCTAGTGATTGTTGATGACTACTCTAGATACACTTGGGTATTCTTTCTTCATGACAAATCCGAAGCAACCCCTTCATTCAAGAAGTTTGCCAAGAGAGCCCAAAATGAGTTTGACTTGAAGATAAAAAAGATTAGAAGTGACAATGGAAGAGAGTTTGACAACACCCACATTGAGCAATATTGTGATGAAGTTGGGATCAAGCATGAAGTTTCCGCAACCTACACACCACAACAAAATGGGGTAGTTGAGAGGAAGAACCGGACTCTAATCACCCTAGCAAGGACAATGCTAGATGAGTACACTACACCGGAGAGATTTTGGGCGGAAGCAATCAACACCGCTTGCTATGCATCAAATCGATTGTTCCCCCATCGTCTACTTGGCAAGACCCCCTATGAGCTACTCAACAACAAGAAGCCGGATGTATCTTTATTTAGAGTGTTTGGGTGCAAATGCTACATTTACAAGAAGCGCCAACACCTAGGGAAGTTTCAACGCCGATGTGATATTGGTTTTCTTGTTGGTTACTCATTGAAGTCCAAAGCATATCGAGTATTCAACCATGCCACCGGGATGGTAGAAGAAACATATGATGTGGAATTCGATGAATCTAATGGCTCTCAAGGAGAGCATGAAAATCTTGATGATGTAGGTGATGAACCATTGAGGCAAGCCATGAAGAACATGCCGGTTGGAGCCATCAAGCCTAAAGATGATGATGATGATGTGCAAGTCATTGACAAGCCATCCTCATCCAATGTACCACATGATGATGACAAAGATGGGAGGGATCCAAATGAAGATACTCATGTCTCCCATGATCAAATGGTGGTACAAGCTCAAGATGTTGGTGCTCCACAAGCGGCCCCTCAAGTGGTTGATCGAAGGACTACTCCTCTACTTCAAGCTCATCCTCAAGATCTCATCATCGGGAGTCTGACAAGGGGTGTAATGACTCGATCTCAAAAACTTGCTTTATTTATGGAACATCACTCCTTTGTTTCTCTTGTTGAGCCTACCATTGTAGATGAAGCTCTAGGTGATCCGGATTGGGTGAATGCTATGCATGAAGAATTGAACAACTTCACCCGCAACCAAGTTTGGACACTCTTTGTAGATTGCGAAGTGAGCTTAATGTGCTTGATCTAAGTAACTTTATCAAAAGGTGAAAGGGGGTTGTCTTTGCATTGTATTGTATAATATGCCATGTTTAATTTATGCTATGCACATAGGCTTGTCAGACGTGGTTAAGATAACCGCCCTAAAAAGCGTGTGAAGAAGCTTACCCATGAGCAAACTTGACAAGCAACCTAGATTCAAATTTAGTATTGCATTGCATATGCATGGTTGTTACTTTGTCGTTTCTTTCCAGTTAAGCTTTGAGCAACCGCTGTGTTCGTCCACCGCTAGGGGGAGCATTTGAGGCTCCTAATGGTTAAGACCCCTAGTTTTGGTGGCCACATGTTGTCTCCTCGGATTTTATTGCCTATTTTCTCTAAAAATGATATGTCGCCTATGGCAAAATATTTATAAAATTGAGGGTTTATACGAGGATGCTCATTCTAGGTTCCAACTGGTGTTTATTTGCCTCTTTTTTGAGTTGGAACTTGGTTGGGAGAGGGAGCCGCAACAGAAATCTTCAAAACTGCTCAAAATGCGGCATCGGACGCTGCATCGGCGTCCGATGCCCTACACTGTAGACAGCTCCGACTGAAACAGTGTCAGGGTAGCGTCCGATGTATTCTCATCGGAGCGTCCGATGCTCCATCGGACGCTGCTTAGCGTCCAATGCACAATGGGCGTCTCTGGAGCTCTCTGGACCGGCATCGGAGCGTCCGATGCGTAATCATCGGCGCGTCCAATGCCCCTTTAAGCGGCACAGTCAGGTCTTTTCTTTGACAGACGGGTCCCACACATCATTCCCCTCAATCGTCTTCTTCCTCGAGCGCTCGCACTCAACTGCCCGAGCGCGCCGCCACCAACCCTAACCCTGAGCATCCCCACCCACCCGAGCCCTCGCCGTCGGCCGCTCTGGCTCCACCGCGCCCTTGCTCGCCCCCGTAGCTTCCTCGCACCCGCGCGCGCGCCCTCGCCGGAGCCCCACCTCTCCACTCGGCGGCGCCCCACCTCCACCATCGCCGGCGCCCCGCGCCGTCGCCGGAGCTCGCCGGCGTTCGGGTATTCGCCGGAGAACGTCTTACTCGCGCTCCATCACCTCTCCGGCGACCTTCCCCGGCCAGCACAGCCCTCCAGTGAGCTCCTTCATATACTTTCTTAACCTATGCGCTCCGGGTGTTCGACGAAATGCGTCAACCGCCGTTCCACCATGTTTTGACCCCGTTTTGATCCCATCCTTTTGCAGACCCCTCGGTGTGTCGTGTGGACCTCGGAACGTCAGTACTTCCCTCGTGCTTGGTCGTTTCGTCGATTGCCAAGTAGCAAAGCCATCTTCTATCTCTTATCCACTTGCTTTGCTTCCGATAGGATCTCTTATCTCTAGATTATATGTTTCTTATATATCCTATCTATTCTCGCAGCGAGTCAGAGTCCGTGGCAGTTGTCAGCTCGTCAGTTGTCAGTTGGCAGTGGCAGATAACCCGGGGCCAAGCCCGCGGGTACGGATCGAGGCCAAGCCTCGCGAGTGACAGCGCCAGAGGATCAGTGACAATTGGGGTTGTTTGTCAGGATTTTCAGCAGATCTTTCAGTGGTAGTTGGGTCCTTCAGCGCCAGTCCAGACCTCTTTCAGCGGCAGTGTGTCTTGTTCTTGTCATCTATGCGCTGCAAGAACGTTGGTGGTGCCCCGGGGGACTCTCCTCCGCGTCCCCCCTTCTGGTCAGAGGCCCGGCAAGGGGAAGCTGATTACGCGCAGGAAGCGTACCAGGGAGCAGCGAGAGGCAGACCAGGCTAGAGAGGTTGCGGCCGCCGCCGAGCGTGCTGAGCGTGGTGGTCGTACGGTGAAAGGTCCTTGTTTGGTTTTGGTAATTGAGTGACAACTTAAGTGGACTAATATGTGTTTGAAGTGAATTACACAGGTGATTAGTCCACAGGTGATCATGTGTGAGCAACATATGCCATAGAGGAGAAATGGCTTGGAATATGTTGCAAGGCTCACACATGTGATGGAGGAGCTTAAGGCACATGAAACATGACATGTGGTCATGTGGCTAATATGGTGAAGATCAAGGCAAGACTTGGCTTGATGGACCGGTTGCGAAGGTGAAGGGCAAGTTGAGGCTTTGAAGCCGTTGGTACCGAGTGTCGGGAGGCTTAAGCAAGACTTGGCGCCGAAGGACCGAAGCGATGGTGAAGAGCAAGTGATGTCAAGATCGATGGACCATGGAGGCCATGTGATGATATGAAGTGGATCATATCATTTGATGAAGAGGTTGGTGCATGTGTTGCATCAACACCGGAGGAGATGGAATGGAATGCGCAAGGCAAAGGTATACTTGTAGGGCATTTCATTTCACCGGTCATAGGTGTGTAGACAAGATTATGACCGGGTTTAGGATAGATGGCCGTACTATTAAGAGGAGCAAACTTGTTTGCATATCGGTCATCTAGTGCCACTTGAGCAATCTAACTTTGCGATGTTGCTAGGATCGAGTGGCGTGGTGAGAGCAAGTGAAAATCCTTTGGAAAATGATTGTGAAAATGCTAACACACATACACATGTTGTTGTACACTTAGTGGTGTTGGCACATTTGCAAAGGAGAAGTTGGTGGAGAAGAAGTTGTGTTGAAAGGAGGCATGGAGAAGTGGGAGAAACTAGTGTATAGTCCCTCTCCCTCCTGCCGAGCTTACGAGGCAGGATTCAGCGGTTTTCGGAAGTGAAGTGTTGTGCTCGAGGAGCATCGGACGCTGGTCCGAGGAGCATCGGACGCTGGGCCGAGCGTCCGATGGTAAACCCTAGTTTCTGTCAGAAGTTGAAGGAGCATCGGACGCTGGCAACAGACGCTGAGGAATCACTGTTGCAGAGTCCGATGCAGGTGATGTGGTGCGAGCGTGCTTTCCAGGGAGCATCGGACGCTGGCCTGCGTCCGATGTGGAACCATCGGACGCGTCCGATGTGTTTCTGCCCTCTCTGGAACCTCTCTGGTGTGTCATCGGACGCTGGGGTCGAGCGTCCGATGCTAGAGTCTCGGTGCGTCCGATGTGAGGGCGATCTTGCACAGATTTGAGCAGAGGCATTGGAGCGTCCGATGCTAGGCTTCGGCGCGTCCGATGCCACTTTAACTGGCGCGGGAAGTAATATAGCTGTTGGGATCGCTCGACCGGAGTTGAACGTGGGGGACATGTGGCGAGCATCCGTGCATCGGACGCTGGCCCCAGCGTCCGATGCCCCCGATCCGGAGCGTCCGATGGTGGCGCAGGTTGCCCAGTGAAGGGGCAACGGCTAGTTAGCCTTTGGGGCTATATATGTCGTTGGTGGCCGGCCTTGGGCTGGGCGCTGAGCACTCTAGAGCCTTTGTGGCTTGTGTGGATGTGCTAGGGAGCCCTCTAACTCGCTTGTGCTTGCTAGTGTGCGAATCGATAGCGAGTGAGTGATAGCTAGTGCGTTGCATTGAGAGATTGCATCGAGTGGCACTAGGTGATCGTGTTGCAAGCCGGTGGTGCTTGTTACTCTTGGAGGTTGCCACCTCCTAGATGGCTTGGTGATCGAGTCTCCGTCGTGAAGCACGCGTGAAGATTGTGCGTGGCTCCGGAGAAGCTTTGTGAGGGGCACTGTGCTCGCCCCGCGGGAGATCGCGAAGAGCAACTCTAGTAGAGAGAGGCGCGAAGAGCGCCAAGTGGACCGGCCGGATCAAAGCTAGAGCTCTTGGTGAGCACTCCATCGTGGAGAGTGTGACTTAGAGTCACCACTAGCAAGAGGATCGGCGGCAACCTTGGGCTTGCCTCAACGGGGACTAGCTTGGTGGTGACCAAGTGAACCTCGGGATAAAATCGTCGTGTCAACCTTGTTCATCCCATTGGTTTGCATTCCCCATACACAAGCTTGTATTCACTTTCATATATATTGTTCTTGTGTAGTTGCTCTTGTAATTAGTTAGCTTGTGTAGCTTGCTAGTTACCCTCTTTGCTTGTGTAGCTTAGAAGTAGATCTCTTGCGTGACTAATTGGCTTGAGTAGCCTTGTTAGTCACATTGCTTAGTTTGTGTAGCTAAGTATTTTGAGCTCTCTAATTTGGCTTGTGTAGCCTTGTTATTGAGCATTGCTAGTGAGCTTAGGCTTTATGCGCTTTGCATCACTAGATTGATTAGGAGCTCTCCGGTTTGATTAGAGTACTAGTTGCTTAGGTTCGCGTAACCTTGCAAGCTAGAATTGTTTAGGTGAGCTCTATCTAGCCCAACACCTTATTTGCATTGATTAGGATCTTTTGTAAGGTGTCATAGAGTATAAGTAGAGGGGTGTAGTCTTGGCTAGACCGATAGTTTTAAATTCCGCATTTGTTTCGGTTAGCCGGTAAGATTAATTTTAGAAAAGACTATTCACCCCCCTCTAGTCCGCCATCTCGACCCTTCATGTGGTACCAGAGCTAGGTCTCTCATTTGTGGTCTTTACCGACCCGAGAGGATGGCGACTTACGGGCTAGACATTGATTGTCCACACATTTTTGATGGCACTCACTTTACACGATGGAAAACTTAGATGATGTGTAATTTCAAGTTTATTTGCCCTCAAATGTGGTGGATCGTAGATGTAGGCTTTTCTCATGTGTTGGATGAAACGAATCTAACTCAAGCACAAGAGAAATGCCTAGATCTCGAGTGCCAAGCTACTAACATCATTTTTAGATCTTTGCATGATGATATCTTTAGTGAGATCATGGATATGAAATCCTCCCATCACATGTGGAAGTTCCTCAACGACAAGTATGGGAGTGCTCCAAAAGATGATGATGTTAGTGAGCCCAAGGAAGAGGCACATGAGGGTGTTGAGCATGACCACAACATGATAGTTGTGGAGGATTGCTCCACATCATGGTCAAGTGATGATGATGATCAATCCACAAGATCACTTGACAAGGATGATGGTGACCATAGCCGGAGCTCAAGTGGTGCAAATGATGATGTCATTCCATGCACACTTGATAATGATGATGATGATGACGGCTATGAGAGTGATGTCTCTTCAAGCTCTTCTACTACACCACATTGCTTCATGGCACATAGTGACACTAAGGTATCAATTGCTAATGTGGTAGTTGATTGTGATGATCCAAATTTTGAGCTTGTATGTAGACTGACTAAAGCTTTAGAAAATGAGATGGCTAAAACAATAAAATTGACAAAAGAAAACTCATTTCTAAAGAATGCATGTGAACAACAAAAGCATCTACTTTATGTTACTACTTGTTCACATGACGAGCTTAAATTGACTCATGAGGAACTTAGTGTTGCTCATGATAACTTGGTACAAGACCATGCTTTTCTCACTAAGAAGCTTTCTAATGAAGAAACTAAAACTAGTGAGAGCTCATCATTTGAGTCAAATGATCAATCACATATTTGTGCTAACCCATGTGATGTAGAGAAGAAGCATGTATCCACCTCTTGTGATGATTTATTATCTATGCCATGTTCTTCACATATAGATGCTTGTTCTACTTCTATGTCTTGTGAGACTAACATTTTGAAGGAGAACAATGAGCTCAAAAGTGAAGTGAAGAATTTGAGCAACAAGTTAGAGAGGTGCTACAACTCCAAAGTCACCTTTGAGCACATGTTGAAGAATCAAAAGAGCTATGGTGACAAGAGTGGCATTGGCTTCAACAAGAGCAAGATCAAAGGCAAAAGATGGGGAAAGAAGAAATATGAAAGAGAGATAAAAAAGCAAGAACAAGAGAAGCTATCTCATTTCATGTGCTATCGGTGCCATGAGATGGGACATCTTGCAAATGCTTGCCCCAACAAGGAGAAGCTCAAGTTGAAAAAGGAAGAAGAGAGGCTCAAGCATGTCAAATGCTTCAAGTGCCGCACTAGAGGACATCTCACCTCTATGTGCCCAACCAAGCAATTGGTGAAGCAACAAGATGAGCCTCAACCAAAGCCACAAGTTGAGCAAAAAGGGAAGCCCCAAGTTCAAATCAAGAACAACCATCATGATGGTGACTTGATAAAGAAGAAGGATTTGGCTCACATCAAGTGCTACAAATGTGATGATATGGGACACTTTGCCTCGAAGTGTCCTAACAAGCTTGAGAAGAAGGATCAAGCAACTCATGAGAGGCAAGGCAATGAGAAGCAACAAATGAGCAAGGAAGAGAAGGCTCAATCAAAGAGAGTTTGCTACTCATGCCGGGAAAGGGGACACATGGCTAATTCATGTCCCCTAGGTAACACTTCTAAGCCCATTTCAATTAATGATAATCTTGTGCTTAGAAAGGATGGTGATGGTACCTCTAAGACTACCATTGCAACTCATCCCGCTATTCATACTAAGGCTATGCCAAAGTATGTTGCACCTAACTTGAGAGGACTCAAACAAGTTTGGGTACCATCAAAAAGTGGATGATTGTGTAGGTACCATGGCATTGGAGACTTGATTCAATTGATTCTATATTGTTCATCATGTGATTGAGTCAAGTAATGAAGCCTAGTGCTATCCAAACCCAATGCCAAGATAAAAGAAGTGAAGTCCAAATGCTATAACATACAAGTGCAAAGTTCAAGTTGTGGTGACTGATTGGAATTTTTGAAGGCTTGCAATCGAATTGAGTAGAATCTTTCTATTTGGATGATCATGAGCTACTAAGGTATATCTCTAGTTGATCATGTTCTTTTAGATGCATATGAGATGATTGAATTGGATATATATGCATATGTTGCTTGCTATAAGATGATTGAATAGATTTAATGTTTAAGTGATCAAATTGAGTTAGTTTGAATGGATATATGTCTTGTGAGAGTATTCAAACAAGTTAGCTCAAGTTTGATTCAAATTGATAGAGTATAGCTCAATTGCTCAAAGTTGTTCAATATTGCAAAATCTGAGTGAGCTAAGAAGATAGCCATGTTTGAGTGACCAAATCTTTTTGGATTGGCTTGAAATTTGGTACACATGCTCTACACTTATGATATTAGTTGCTGTGCAAAATTCATGATTATTGGATAAGATGTACTTTGGTTTTGGAGTAGATCTTGTCAACTATAGTGCAGCAGTTTTCAGCATGTAGTACTATGGAAAGAATTGAAATCTGGTAGCAATCTAGAAAGCCAATGAAGCTCAAATTTTTATGGCTGCTAGAACACTTAGAGAAGCACATCTCCACCAAATTTCATGGTCTTTGGACTTATATCTTGGGAAATATGCATGTTTCTTTGAGAAGGACAGAATCTACCAGAAAAAGTGACAATTATTGGATTAATCTAGAGTCACTTTGATTGAAAGGCCCTCAAGTTGGAATCATGTTTATAAGTGGTTGAGGGACCTATGTTTGGTTTTGAGATGAGCTAGAAGTATGACAAAGATGAGTACAAGTTCATTTGATTGAAGAGTGTATTTGGCACACATTTGGTACTCAAATTGAAGATCAAGACCAACATCAAGATGAAGAGAAACATCAAGTCCTAGTATCAATTGAAGATCATTTGGAAGAAAGAAAAGGACTCAAAGAAGGAAGAGTTGAACTCATGCAACCTTGCAAGAAGCTTCCATCATGATGAGTTCACCATTGGATCAATCAAACAAAGGCATTTCGAGTAAGGATCAAGGATGTTCTTTGGAGAGAGGTCACTTCTCCCTTATGTAGGGGCTGCTGCCTTTTGTAGGTTAACCAGGTGTGGTACTTGGAAGGCTAATATGGAAGTGGTGATTCAAAGGATATTTGAGATGCTTAGTTGAAGCAATGAAAGGATTGACCAAGTAAAGGAAGCAACATCCAAGATAGAAAA
The DNA here is from genome assembly GCA_009763385.1 of Coix lacryma-jobi var. lacryma-jobi. Taxonomy (NCBI): domain Eukaryota; kingdom Viridiplantae; phylum Streptophyta; class Magnoliopsida; order Poales; family Poaceae; genus Coix; species Coix lacryma-jobi. Next base: position 395,107 of record VDCT01000115.1, on the reverse strand, counting down.
GCAAATCTTGCCAACTCAAGTGGTATTTATATGCAAGCAAAGGTCAAATGAAGAAGCAAGCCAACCACAACAAGATAGTGCACTTGATCATATGGGTGAAGATTTGATTCTTTCAATTGGTATCTATTGGTCTTCACCATGGACTTCACATTGCTATTTTCGGAGTTGGAATCAAATGACTAACCTCTACTCCAAGATAGCAAGGTATCATTGTTTGTCATATGCATTCGTACTATGCTTAGGACTTGATTAGAGCATATAGACATCCTTGTGATACTATCTAGGAGCATCCATGAAAATCAAATGTTTTGATGTTTATATGATGCCACTATTGCTTCTATGCTTCACATGATCTAGTGGTAACATATGACATGGTTATGGGCTTGCAATCCTAGTGTTTAATCTAGAGAATGAGCAATGGAACTTTTAACCAACGTGAGTAAGATAACCATTGCAAAATGTGTGAAGAAGCTTACTCTAGAGCAAACCGTGTTAAACATTTCATGCAAATGATCTAGGTTAAACCACAAATGAAATGAAACAAACATCTCTCTCTTAACAATTTGAACCTCCTTTATGCAAACCTTTTATGGAAATAGATGACAAAGGGGGAGAAAGAGTAACAAAGATAAAATTAAATGGGGAGAGACAAAGATAAAATGAAAGGGAGAGAATGAATGTAAAGATAAAATAAAAATGATTTTTGAGCACACAAGTAGGGGGAGCAAGCTCATAAACTTGGTTGTTGCATTTGATATATGCATAATCATGTGCTTGATTGCATTGCATAAGTTTTAAAATTTTATATGCATGCTTGTGTGGTGTATGCTAGTTGTAGGATTTAATTGATGATTTGATAACTAGCATGCATAGGTTGATAGCTAGACTTATGCTTTTCATGCAAAACTAGACCCTTGCTTTTAATGTTGATCTCACGGGTTTTCTAGTTTTTATGATGTCTAGCTACTCATTGTGCTAAGGAAGGTGTACAAGTATAAAACTTCATCGATAACACGCTTCAAAGGTTATTCTATACACCTTAGCACCTTTTGGTAGTAATTACTCTCCCACACTTCAATATCTATGCATATGTGCAAGTTTCATTTCCAAACACTTTAGCACATATGTAAGGGGAGCTAATACTACCAATTCGGGTTTGTGCTACTTGTCCAAAATCATTTACACATGGTAAAATAGCTTGGGCAAGCAACATGAACCCAAACCAAGTTAGCAATTTACATTCTTGTGAAGTGCTAGCTTGGAATAAGCATAATTTCCATATCTTTGTAGAGTTGTCATCAATTACCAAAAAGGGGGAGATTAAAAGGTCTTTGTTTGGTTTTGGTAATTGAGTGACAACTTAAGTGGACTAATATGTGTTTGAAGTGAATTACACAGGTGATTAGTCCACAGGTGATCATGTGTGAGCAACATATGCCATAGAGGAGAAATGGCTTGGAATATGTTGCAAGGCTCACACATGTGATGGAGGAGCTTAAGGCACATGAAACATGACATGTGGTCATGTGGCTAATATGGTGAAGATCAAGGCAAGACTTGGCTTGATGGACCGGTTGCGAAGGTGAAGGGCAAGTTGAGGCTTTGAAGCCGTTGGTACCGAGTGTCGGGAGGCTTAAGCAAGACTTGGCGCCGAAGGACCGAAGCGATGGTGAAGAGCAAGTGATGTCAAGATCGATGGACCATGGAGGCCATGTGATGATATGAAGTGGATCATATCATTTGATGAAGAGGTTGGTGCATGTGTTGCATCAACACCGGAGGAGATGGAATGGAATGCGCAAGGCAAAGGTATACTTGTAGGGCATTTCATTTCACCGGTCATAGGTGTGTAGACAAGATTATGACCGGGTTTAGGATAGATGGCCGTACTATTAAGAGGAGCAAACTTGTTTGCATATCGGTCATCTAGTGCCACTTGAGCAATCTAACTTTGCGATGTTGCTAGGATCGAGTGGCGTGGTGAGAGCAAGTGAAAATCCTTTGGAAAATGATTGTGAAAATGCTAACACACATACACATGTTGTTGTACACTTAGTGGTGTTGGCACATTTGCAAAGGAGAAGTTGGTGGAGAAGAAGTTGTGTTGAAAGGAGGCATGGAGAAGTGGGAGAAACTAGTGTATAGTCCCTCTCCCTCCTGCCGAGCTTGCGAGGCAGGATTCAGCGGTTTTCGGAAGTGAAGTGTTGTGCTCGAGGAGCATCGGACGCTGGTCCGAGGAGCATCGGACGTTGGGCCGAGCGTCCGATGGTAAACCCTAGTTTCTGTCAGAAGTTGAAGGAGCATCAGACGCTGGCAACGGACGCTGAGGAATCACTGTTGCAGAGTCCGATGCAGGTGATGTGGCGCGAGCGTGCTTTCCAGGGAGCATCGGACGCTGGCCTGCGTCCGATGTGGAACCATCAGACGCATCCGATGTGTTTCTGCCCTCTCTGGTGTGTCATCGGACGTCGGGGTCGAGCGTCCGATGCTAGAGTCTCGGTGCATCCGATGTGAGGGCGATCTTGCACAGATTTGAGCAGAGGCATCGGAGCGTCCGATGCTAGGCTTCGGCGCGTCCGATGCCACTTTAACTGGCGCGGGAAGTAATATAGCTGGTGGGATCGCTTGGCCGGAGTTGAACGTGGGGGACACGTGGCGAGCATCCATGCATCGGATGCTGACCCCAGCGTCCGATGCCCCCGATCCGGAGCGTCCGATGGTGGCGCAGGTTGCCTAGTGAAGGGGCAACGACTAGTTATCCTTTGGGGCTATATATGTCGTTGGTGGCCGGCCTTGGGCTGGGCGCTGAGCACTCTAGAGCCTTTGTGGCTTGGGTGGATGTGCTAGGGAGCCCTCTATCTCGCTTGTGCTTGCTAGTGTGCGAATCGATAGCGAGTGAGTGATAGCTAGTGCGTTGCATTGAGAGATTGCATCGAGTGGCACTAGGTGATCGTGTTGCAAGCCGGTGGTGCTTGTTACTCTTGGAGGTTGCCACCTCCTAGACTACTTGGTGATCGAGTCTCCGTCGTGAAGCCCGCGTGAAGATTGTGCGTGGCTCCGGAGAAGCTTTGTGAGGGGCATTGTGCTCGCCCTGCGGGAGATCGCGAAGAGCAACTCTAGTAGAGAGAGGCGCGAAGAGCGCCAAGTGGACCGACCGGATAAAAGCTAGAGCTCTTGGTGAGCACTCCATCGTGGAGAGTGTGACTTAGAGTCACCACTAGCAAGAGGATCGGCGACAACCTTGGGCTTGCCTCAACGGGGACTAGCTTGGTGGCGACCAAGTGAACCTCGGGATAAAATCGCCGTGTCAACCTTGTTCATCCCATTGGTTTGCATTCCCCATATACAAGCTTGTATTCACTTTCATATATATTGTTCTTGTGTAGTTTCTCTTGTAATTAGTTAGCTTGTGTAGCTTGCTAGTTACCCTCTTTGCTTGTGTAGCTTAGAAGTAGATCTCTTGCGTGACTAATTGGCTTGAGTAGCCTTGTTAGTCACATTGCTTAGTTTGTGTAGCTAAGTATTTTGAGCTCTCTAATTTGGCTTGTGTAGCCTTGTTATTGAGCATTGCTAGTGAGCTTCGGCTTTATGCGCTTTGCATCACTAGATTGATTAGGAGCTCTCCGGTTTGATTAGAGTACTAGTTGCTTAGGTTCGCGTAACCTTGCAAGCTAGAATTGTTTAGGTGAGCTCTATCTAGCCTGACACCTTATTTGCATTGATTAGGATCTTTTGTAAGGTGTCATAGAGTATAAGTAGAGGGGTGTAGTCTTGGCTAGACCGATAGTTTTAAATTCCGCATTTGTTTCGGTTAGCCGGTAAGATTAATTTTAGAAAAGACTATTCAGCCCCCCTCTAGTCCGCCATCTCGACCCTTCATACGGGCGGACTCAGGATTGAGGACCAGTTGTCCCCCGAGCAGCGCAGGGCGATTGAGGAGGTAGAGCGGTTCCACCACTCTCCGACTGGCACGCTTATGGCTGCCGTTCGTCGGACGACGTTCACCTCCCCGGGAGTCGAGCCCCAGAGCTCGCAGCACGGCCAGGCAGAGGCCGAGGCAGCTGAGGCCGCAACAACACCAGAGGCAGAGGCCGAGGCAGAGGAGGACGTTCCTGAGGAGGTTCCCCGGCGCCGGTCCACGCGTCGCAGGACAGCGGTGCCACCCCGGCCCGATGTCCCTCTGCGGGGAGCACGTGCTCCATCGAGGCGTGCGCCCCCGCCGATCCCGCGACTGGACCTCCGGGCGGCCACCTGCTCACAGATTCAGGCACTCCGGCTCGTTCCAGTTGACCAGTGGTTCCCGAGGGAGCGCCAGGCACAGGCAGGGGCAGAGTTCTTCACTGTTCTGCAGGAGGATTTTTATCGAGGATACAAGAACGCTGGGATCAGTCTTCGCTCTCAGCGTGTTTGTCCCTTGGAGGCAGTTGTAGCCGCAGCAGGAGAGCAGATCCGCCCCATTCTCACCTATCTACCCGGTTTGGCAGACCTTCTGGGGCGGTCTGGCTCGTATATCGAGGATTGGGTCTTCCAGTTCTACGCGTCACTGTGGGTGCACCCGGACCGCAAGACCATAGAGTTTGCTTTTCAGGGGGAGCACTACAGGCTTTTCTCGTCAGAGATCCGGGGTTGGTTCGGTCTGCGACACTCTCAGACCCGGATCCACGACTTGTGCTATGACCGGACGGAGCCACCCCGCCGCCCTCACGGTGGTGCCCAGCCGACGACAGACTTGGTCCGCCCCTGCCTCAGTGAGCCCTTCGGTGAGGGTTCGAGTCGGGCGCCTAGGGATCTCACCCCTACGACTCAGATCCTCAACGAGGTTCTCTGGCGGACCTTGCTTCCTAGGGTTGGTTTCTGCGAGGGTCTGTCTCGTCTTCAGCTCTAGTTACTTGCTTACCTGGTCAGACAGCATGAGTTTGACGTCTGGGACGTGATTTTGTGTGAGATGGAGGACACCATGGCAGAGGGCATTAAGGCCCGCAGGCAGCTACCATACGCTCATTGGATCTCTTATATTCTTTGGAAGGTAGCTGCCACGACAGGATCTGACCCTGGCCAGTCTCTTACCGGGTCCGCGACCGTGTTCCCTGAGTACAACATGAGTCAGCTGTTGGGACACGGTCGAGATCGTAGGCAGCTGAAGGGTCGAGATGGCGGACTAGAGGGGGGGGGGGTGAATAGTCCTTTTTTTTTAAATTAAACTTAATCACAGCGGAGCGGCTAACCGAAACAAATGCGGAATTAAAACTATCGGTCTAGCCAAGACTACACCCCTCTACCTATACTCTATGACACCTTACAAAAGATTCTAATCAATGCAAATAAGGTGTCGGGCTAGCTAGAGCTCACCTAACCAATTCTAGAAGCAAGGTCACACAAGCCTATGCAACTAGTACTTCATGCACGGGGGAGCTCCTATGCAATCTAGCAAGCAAAGCACAAAGCCTAAGCTCACTAGCAATGCTCAATAACAAGGCTACACAAGCCAAATTAGAGAGCTCAACTTAGCTACACAAACTAAGCAACTAAACACTAGCACAAGGATTAGTATTGCAATACAAGCTAGTGTAAACAGCAGGTAGTCGGTACTACCGGGCTATAGGCCGGTACTACCGACGCCGGTACTACCGGGCTTCTAGGCCAGTACTACCGAGCACCTGTAGGGAGCTACGAAATCGAAGGGGATGAGATGCAATCTCAGATCTAGCAATTACCCCACTTCCCTAGATGATGTAGATGACGAATGTAGCTTCCCCACGTCTTGGTTCCTTGCCAAAAAGGTAGATCGAGTCTTCCCAACCTAATATAGAGTGAAGGAGGGAGGAAGAACACGAAGAACACAAACAAGCGTAATATGCAAGGAACAAAGAACAATAAGAGCAACAAGAGACGGGGACACAAAATTTTATCCCGAGGTTCACTTGGTTGCCACCAAGCTAGTCCCCGTTGAAGCAAGCCCAAGGTTGCCGCCGATCCTCTTGCTAGTGGTGACCCTAAGTCACGCTCTCCACGATGGAGTGCTCACCAAGAGCTCTAGCGTTTGATCCGGCCGGACCACTTGGAGCTCTTCACGCCTCTTCTCCACTAGAGTTGCTCTTCGCGATCTCCCGCGGGGCGAGCACAATGCCCCTCACAAAGCTTCTCCAGAGCCACGCACAATCTTCACGCGGGCTTCACGACGGAGACACGCACCAAGCCGTCTAGGAGGTGGCAACCTCCAAGAGTAATAAGCACCACCGACTTGCAACTCGAACACCTAGTGCCACTCGATGCTATCTCTCAAAGCAACGCACTAGGATCGCTCTCTCACACAATCGGATAAGCACTAAAGCATATGTGTGTTAGAGGGCTCACAAGCACATCCACACAAGCCACCAAGGCTTTGGAGTGCTCCAGCAGCCGGTCCCAACGACTATATATAGAGGGGAGCGGCCAACTAGCCGTTTCCCCTTTTCTGCGCTTCGGTCGGTAGTACCGACCCCCTGGGCGGTAGTACCGACAGTGTCAGAACTAGCCGTTACACACGGCGCGTTGACCAAAACGAACAACCGACTCCTGGTCGGTACCTCCGACGGTCGGTAGTACGGGCCCTATGGCGGTACTACCGACAGGCCAACTTTGGATCTACACAGAGAGCATCCAAAACTCCTCCATACCATGGTACTACCGACCCCCTGGTCGGTACTACCGAGCCCGGTACTACCGGCCCTATGGCGGTACTACCGGTAGGTCATCCTGGGACTACACAGAGAGCTCCCAGAACTCCAGGCCTCGGACACATCAACGGTCGGTAGTACCGACCCTATGGCGGTACTACTGGCAGGCCAAACTCAGCTCAACACAGAGAGCTTGCAAAACCCTTCAAGGCCACGGTACCACCGACCCTCTGGTCGGTACCACCGCCGGCGGTAGTACCGAGGTTATGGCGGTACTACCGCCAGGCCAAATCAGCCCCAACACAGAGAAGGTTGCACGCAGCACCCATGGGCGGTACTACCGAGTACCGACCCCCCTGGGCGGTACTACCGGCCATACTCAGAAAACTTCTCTTTTCTTCCCTGTGTTGATCCAAATCAACTCCAACAACTCCTCCTTTGCAAATGTGCCAACACCACCAAGTGTACATCAACATGTGCATGTGTGTTAGCATTTTCACAATCATTTTTCAAAGGATTTTCACTTGCTCTCACCACGCCACTCGATCCTAACAACATCGCAAAGTTAGATCGCTCAAGTGGCACTAGATGACCGATATGCAAACAAGTTTGCTCCTCTTAATAGTACGGCCATCTATCCTAAACCCGGTCATAATCTTCTCTACACACCTATGACCGGTGAAATGAAATGCCCTATAAGTATACCTTTGCCTTGCACATTCCATTCCATCTCCTCCATGTGTTGATGCAACACATGCACCAACCTCTTCATCAAATGATATGATCCACTTCATATCATCACATGGCCTCCATGGTCCATCGATCTTGACATCACTTGCTCTTCACCATCGCTTCGGTCCTTCGGCGCCAAGTCTTGCTTAAGCCTCCCGACACTCGGTACCAACAGCTTCAAAGCCTCCAACTTGCCCTTCACCTTTGCAACCGGTCCATCAAGCCAAGTCTTGCCTTGATCTTCACCATCTTAGCCACATGACCACATGTCATGTTTCATGTGCATTAAGCTCCTTCTTCACATGTGTGAGCCTTGCAACATCTTGCAAGCCATTTCACCTCTATGGCATATGTTGCTCACACATGATCACCTATGGACTAATCACCTGTGTAATTCACTTCAAACAAATATTAGTCCACCTAAGTTGTCACTCAATTACCAAAACCAAACTAGGACCTTTCAGCAGCAGCAGCAGCAGGAGGACGCCCCGTCTAGTTCGCGCCAGAGGCCAGTGGTTCCAGAGTCACTCCAGGAGCAGGACGAGGCCGTCCGAGCACTTGCAGAGCAGGAGCTAGCAGAGCTCGAGGGTGGTGACACTTACGTCGCAGAGGACCCCACCGACAGCTCAGACGAGGACTACCAGCTCCCGCCTCGCTACCAGCCGCGTGCTCACGACTCACAGGTCGGGTCCAGTGGTACTGCTTCCTCCGATCCCGCTTTACTTGCTATTCTTGCACGGATGGAGGAGCAGCAGAGGACAGTCACTCAGGATGTCCAGCGGCTTGCTCAGGAGCAATAGAGGTTAGCCCAGGCCCAGGCCCTCGCACAGCAGCAGGCACAGGAGAGGTCTGATGCCCTTCAGCGCCAGATGATGGCTTTAGAGCAGCAGACATTGAGCTTCATGGAGAGACTCGCCAGTGGACCTCCCCAGTGGCAGTGGCAGCAGCCTCCACCTCAGCAGCAGCTTTAGTGGCAGCCACCTGTCCCTCCTCAGTCGCAGCCACAGTTCGGACAGCCTCCGCCGTTTCCGTAGCAGTTTACGGGCCCCAGCTCCTCTCAGTTCACGAGCTTCTCCACTCCTCCAGGCGGGGCCCCGCTCTTCAGTCCACTGCGGACCGGCTTCACACCTAGGCCGACAGAGTCTCTGTTTGCGACGACGACCTCTGTGACTCGAGACTTATCCGCCACTTTCAGTGAGCTTACCGGATTCCCCACTCCAGATCTTCCGGATCCAGTGCAGACATCGACAGCTCCAGTGACCTCCACCACAGAGACCCTCCCGAGCTCAGTCACGTCTTTAGAGCAGACAGAGCCTGTGCAGTCCGAGACGACCACGACAGTTCAGCCTGAGTTGTCAGTTATCCCAGAGCTTTCGCACTCCGATACTCAGGTTGACACAGTTACCGTGACTGCGACAGCTTCCGAGCAGGCAGAGCAGACACCGCTAGAGCAACCAGAGCAGTCAGTACCCGAGCCGACCCAGACCGCTTCACAGCAGCTTCCAGCTTCAGAGGGTCAGCAGGCTACCAGCGCTTCGTCTTCCGACTCCGAGGAGTATCTTCAGCAGTTTGAGTTTACTCAGCGCTCTCCGGAGACGGCACCTGGCTCGTCTGCCCCACCTCCGCCCTCCGACGCTTAGTTTGGCGCTTGATGCCAAAGGGGGAAAGTGGATGAGTATAGTGATAGAGGGAGCGATGTGAGAGGGTTTTGCGTCTTTTGATGTGTTCTGTTCACATACGCTCTTTACCTATCGTATCTTTTGTGCATATTTATGTGATATACTTATGCTATGGACCTTTATGACATGTATGTGCTCACTTTGATATATGATATGACATGTCATTTCACCTTACTCGTTTACTTGTGCTCAATTCTCATTTGTTATGTATTCGAGCTCTCTACTCTTGCACTTGTTATTCACTCTAACTTGTTTAGTGAAGGATGATGGCATGACATGTTTGAACTTGCCCCTAATCAATTTCTCTTATTCATTGCAAGTTCATACATGTCATGATTTAAAAACCTCTTCTCTCTATACTCGGTCTCGTGTTGTTATCAATCACCAAAAAGGGGGAGATTGAATGCATCTTGGCCCCTAGTGGTTTCGGTGATTGGATGAAACACAAGATTACTGTGACTAACGTGTGTTTTGCAGAAACAGGATTGAGTTAGGTCATGGTAATGGCGACGATACGGGCATATGGAGTTCATGTCCCCTGGCGATGGATATCGTTTCGGTTTTCAAAGGACGGACGACGAAGACGGTGGTAGACTAGGCTAAGTGTCATATGGTGTTGGAGGACACTTAGGTAGTCCTAGGTCTTTGTTTTTCCTTTGGCCGTACTATAAAGGGGAGCGTGAATCAGTAGCTTGACCTAGATGAGTCTATTGAGGTAGGTGTGGTGCACACTTGTTATTTCATAGCCCTAGGTAGCTCAGAGAGATGCCTTAAGTCGAGAGGATCAAAAGTCGTTTAGGCCGCGTCGCGATCCGAGTTGAGTTTGCCCTTGTTATGGGCATCGGACGCTGGCCGTCCGATGCCCACCCCGACTAGGGTTTAGTCTGGTGCATGGCATCGGACGCGCCGATGTGTTCACATCGGACGCGCCCATGCCACTGTTCACGTGGGCGTGAACTGGAGGCTACATCGGATGCTGAGGGCCAGCGTCCGATGGCCATCCAGAGAGGTTCCAGAGAGGGTAAATCCACATCGAACGCGTCCGATGTGGTGGCATCGGACGCTGCCCAGCGTCCGATGTCCCTTTAAACAGTCTGACAAGAAGGTACAGTAGACCGTTGGACGAGGTCATCGGAGCGTCCGATGCTAGGCATCGGCGCGTCCGATGCCCCCCGCAGAATGCCTGTCTTGTGCTGTTTTTGGATGGCCGGTTAGGGGAGTATATATACTTCCTTCCCTCCATCCATTTGAGCGTTCTTGCCACTTCCATCTGCTGAGAAACACATTGTGAGTGTGAATGAGTGCAAGAGCCCTAGTGAGGTTGAGTGATTTGCTAATTGTGAGAATTAGACACCTCCTAGTGAGAATTGAGTAGCAAGTGTGCATCCATCCATCTCTTTGGCCTTGTGTTGGTCAAGTGAGAGTTCTAGCTTGTTACTCTTGGTGATCGGCATCACCTAGACGACTTGGTGGCGATCCGAGAGCTTGGTGATCATCCGGAGGCTTTGTGGATGACCCAAGTCAAGTTGTGACCGGTAGCGAGCGATTCACCGGGCCGGAGTGGCGAAGAATCAGCTCGTAGTGAGCACTTGATCCTTGCGCGGATCAAGGGGGAGCCATACCCTTGCGCGGGTGCTCCAACGTGGACTAGGGGGTGTGCCGACACCTCGATACCTCGGCAAAAAGATCGTCGTGTCATCTCTACTCTCTTTACTACACATTTACCTTTGAGCAATTTAATTCCGCATTTAGTTGTTGTTCATTCAAATTGAATTGCCATGCTAGAGTAGAAATGGTTTAGCGATTGTCTTTTGTGCGGTTAATTCTTGTCATACACACTTCTAGGCACTAGGGGGCTAATTGGGCTTGATAGGTTTTAATTCTTGCAAGAAGTTTTAGAAAAGCCCCATTCACCCCCCTCTTGGGCATCTTGATCCTTTCAAGCAGCGTGCGTAGGGATCTGGCTGCGCCTGCGGTGCTGTGTGCTCAAGGCCAGTAGGCCATCCCATGTCACCTTGCCACTTTCCTGTTGAAAAATAAAAGAGAAAATACACTCAGAATACAATTATACTTACTCCATACGGGCAACAAGCGTGAAACCATCTGTTTTCTTGATACTTCGGTTAGAAAATACAATGGTGTATAGAAATGATATTCATGATTGATCATGAGAGCACCCACAGTGTGGGGTTCTAGGGTGTGTCTATGCATTAAATGCGAGTATAGGACCCGGTTCTATACACTGTGTACCTGGGTCTATGAAGAACCCGATTCCATGCATAGAACCAGGTTCTATCTTCTCTCTTCTCTCTCAAATCAATGAATACAAAGATCCACCCCTGTGTCTATACATTGGTGGCAAATTATCAGGTGGTGTCTTGTTATCGTGGGACCCAGCTGAAGCCATAACCCTGTGTCTATACACTGCGGATGCTCTGACTAAATATAAGCATTAAATGATCTCTGAACTGCTAAATAGACAACAGTTGTCTGTGAGTTGTATGAGGTGTTTATTTAATCGTCTATATTGTAAATTTTAAGAACTTAGAGACAACAGCTTTCTCTCTGTTGTACGTGCCGTAAGCACTGGGCTGCTTTTCTTGGCAACTCGAGCCTGGAGTTCCTGCCCATGTGACAAGTGGCATTGCTTGTATGAATTTTGAATGCATGTAATAAAAAAAGGAACTTTTGATGGAGCCAAAGGGGAAAAATGTCTTCTTTTTAGCTGTTGTTACAATTGTCAGCTAGCCACAATTCTGAGTGTAGAATAAGGAACTCTTGATGTAATGGAACCAGCCAAGGAAAACAACAAATTATTTATCGACAAAAAGAGGGCAGATCTCTATGCCATTTTTTACGAGAAAGAAAACGTGCTGCGACTATAGAGGTTACAATTGCAGTGAAATTAGATCATACTCACTCTGTCTATGAAAGAATCAATTCCTACAATCTGTGTCAGTCATTTTTTTTTAGCTTTGACTAACTTTATAGAAAAGAGTAATAACATCTATGGTACAAAATAGACATATTATGAAAATATATTCGAAGATATATCTAATGATGCGAATTTGGTACCATCAATCTTGATAGTTTTTTTAAAAAAATTAAACAAAGTTTAAAAAAATTAACTTAAAACAACTCTATAAATTGATCTTTCGTCGACGGAGAGGGAGTACCAGAAAGATATACCACGGGCTGAGTGCTGACTAGTGAATCGTTGACCGTTGACCCGTGTGTCGGTGTAGCGCGGCAACCACGACGGACGACGGGGTCGGTCACCGGTCAGGCACACGGCAGCATTTGTATTCGCGCCCATCTCCTCTGCCTCCGCGTCCTCCTCCCCCTCCCTTCCCTCCTCAGATCCGCGAAACCCGCCGAGCGAGACACAGAGATCGGCCATGGCCGCGGCCTCGCCTCCGCTGCTCCCCACCACGGTGGTCCCGGCCGCCGCACCCTCCGCCACTCCCACTCCCGCGCCCGTACCCACGTCGCTCTCCTCCGCGGACGCCGCAGCCACCGACGCGAACCCAGCGGCGATCCGGGCGTTCCTCTCGCGCCTCCTCGCCACGACCCGGCGCGCGCTGTCCGGCGCCCGGCCCTGGTCCGAGCTCGCGGACCGCTCGGCGCTCTCCCGCCCGGACTCCCTCGTGGAGGCCACCTCCCGGCTGCGGAAGAACCTGGCCTACTTCCGCGTCAACTACGCCGCGGTGGCCGCGCTCTGCCTGGCCGCGGCGCTCCTGGCGCACCCGCTCTCGCTGGCCGCGCTCCTGGCGCTGCTCGCCGCCTGGTGCCTCCTCTACGTGCTCCGCCCCGCCGACGCCGCCCCCGTCGCCGCGTTCGGCCGCGCCTTCTCCGACCGCGAGGTGCTCGGCGGGCTCGTCGCCGCCTCCGCGTTCGTCGTCTTCCTCACGTCCGTCGGCTCCCTCATCTTCTCCGCGCTCGCGCTCGGCGCGGCGCTCGTGTGCGCGCACGGCGCGTGCCGCGTGCCCGAGGACCTGTTCCTCGATGAGGTCGACCAGGCTGCCGCCGGCGGCGGCGCCGCCAACCCGCTGCTCTCGTTCATCGCCTCCGCCACCGGAGGAGGTCGTGTCTGATGAGGTGGTCTCTGCCTGAGATCTAGATGCGCACTCTCATGAGTGTGAGAGGTCATTATCGTCATTTCTTTAATTTCTTGATCGATTACGCGACGAACCTTTACTATATACACTCCTCCGTACAACACCAAAAAAAGTACTAGAGCTAGAGTACACAAGGAAAGGAAATGAAACATTACTGGTCGATCGAGTGGTGTCCCGTGTATGATCTGACAAACCTGATGAGCAGAAAATTATGTCTTGTTATCCGTAGCATTATATTTGTATTTTTTATTATTATATATATTACCTGTTATTATGTTAGTAATCTTGTAAACATGATCAAATCTGTGTCCAACTCGCACCAGAAAAACATAGATATTGGTTGCATGCATTTGATTATGTTTTTGTCGAAAGTTGCTAAGGAGATTGGTGGCCGTCGTGATGTCGAGCTCTCTAAGGAGAGAGAGAACCAAGGCAAGCGAGCGAAACCACCTCAAGTGAATATGCGTGCGTGAGCAAATTGTCTTCAACATACAATGCAGCCAAAATTCAACAAACAACCAAATTCTCGTGTCAAGTTAAACAAATCATTAGTTATTTGTTGCACGGTGGATGTAATTCACTTTCACCAAAAAAAAACATATCGAGCAAAGTAAGCAAATAATAATAATAATTTAAAACTAATATAACTTCAATTTCTATCTGATTTGATAAATAATAATATATAAAAATCACTCGGAGCGAATTGTCACAAAAAATAATTTCTCATATATTTTCCTATTCTATTTGCTGCAGGTCTCACGAGGAGCCTCACGTCACGGCAGTACGGCAGGTTCCCTGAAAGAAATCACGTCACTGTGTACGTCATCCACGTCACGGCACTACGGCAGGTTGCCTAACGATACATGGGCCCACGTCTCAGTCTACGGTACCCCCATCGTAGCAAGGGGAAGGGGAACACGGAAGGCCGGCCAAGCCGATACAACTTCCATATCGCCTCCTCCTTTCGTCCACTCGCGTTCCCCCTCCCCCTCTGACCACGGCGGCGGCGGTCTCGGCTCCGGAGCCCAGGCGGGCCATGCCTGCCCCCCTCAGATCTCGCGCGCGATTGGTATGCCGCCTTCCCCCTGACCTCTCGGCTCTCGCTCTTCGTCTCCTCCCCTCTCTCTCTCGTTCTGTGGTGCCGTCGGAGGATGAACCGATCTGTCCCGTGCCTGCAAATTTCTCTCGCCAGGTTCACGGATCTTCATGTCTGCGGCCTCCTCGGGCGTCCTGGGACTGAAAGGCGGCATCTTTCGGCGCTATGCAGTGTGTTTTCATTCAGTTTCTCCTCTCCTCTGTTGCTACCCTATGTCATGAACCACCTCGGAGGATTTGCTCACACCCGTTGATTTACGTGCCCCAGGTCCGTGAGGAGGTGCCAAAACAACATATGTTCAGATCCATGGCGTACCCCTGCTTCTCATCGGATCTGATCTCTGATCTGAATGGAAGAGGCCCTCCCCAAAACAGGTGAATTTCCTCTTTTTTTTTTTTGTTTGGCTTGTGCTCTTACGTGTTTCATCAGCTACATACATACATGCCATCGTTAATTCTCATGTTGTCTTAATCTCTGCATCTAGCTGCCTTCTCTGGATGCGGCCGCCAGCGCTGTCTTGTGCACACACAGTTCACCTCAGGCAGCGGCGGCGGCAGCAAGGGCGCTGGCTCCATCAGGAGTACAAGAGCAAGGGGCGGCTTCTGAGCTCACCAAACTTTTGCCTACAAACGGGGAGAAAAAGAACTAGGCAGCTGGGGCTTTGTGAAGTGCCTGCAGGTTTGGCCCACCAAGCAAACAGAGGCTAAGCATAGGCGCCTCGTGCGGTGGTGTTCTCTGGATATGAGAACCAAACAAGCGATACAGCCCTCAATCGCCAGTTCCATCTGCTTTTTGTTTCAAACAACGTGAGTTATCTGTTGCCTTTCCTTTTTTTTTGCCCCAGCAGCTAGGAATCTGCTTGCACGAAACGCTTCGTGGTTTACTCCCTCTTGAACCATCTTACAGAATGTAAATAATACTTATCTGAACTTACATTTCAGGCTGCCTGGAACGGAACAGATACTTGCTTCATGAGTTTTATGGCCTCCTTGGTGATCCTCATACTGAAAGGCAACAACTTTCGGTGTGCTGTGGTGAGCTCTCAGATTTTGTTTCGGTTGTTACCCTCTGCCATGCCACCCCCCTGAATGACATGTTCCGTCACTCTAGCTGTGGTGAGCTCTCAGATTTTCTTTATGGTCGTAGATGTTTCCAGCGGACCAGCGGCAAACGACGGCGGCGACAAGCACACAGGAACACCCTGGTACCTCGCCGGAATTGCCAGCCGACCAACCTTTCCAGGCAAGCGCTTGCCGGGAAAAGTGGGCCGATCAGGTTCCCGTTTAGCGCGGCTTCGTCAGATCGGTCTCGTTAGGTACTCTATTTCCCTCTCTTTTCCTTTTCCTTGAAGGTTGTTCTTGTTCGGAGGGGACGTGGATTTCTGGGAATGAATTCCTCTGTTTCACATGTTGTGGAGATCGACTGATTGAGGGCAAGGATTCGCCGGGGTTGGCGAAGCTTTTAGAGCATCGGGATTGCTGGCGTGAGATGAATGTTTTTGGTTCATCATCACGTCCTGATATTGGGGATCTCGATTCACGAAACATGGAGGGACAGAATTGGTCAGAATGGTAAGGGATGAACACAGGGACCCTCCCTTCCGGCTGCCGCTCGTCTAGGCACCGCGCGGCGTCGCTACCTTTTGCGTGCGGCCGTGGTGACTGCTGAACAGCCGAGTTGGCCTGCAACGAACTGAAGAAGAGCAGGGCCACAGGGGCACGCACGAGGCGGGGCCTTTTGGGTCCTCGCCTCGCCTCGCCTCGTGGGGAACAAGAACAGCCTGCACCTCCTTTCGGCTCTTTTCCCACGGAAAGCGGGGCACGATGGATCAATTGCTCTTGCATGCTCCAGCTCCACACAGGCGATACGGTCTCGTCGTCTCGTCTCTAGCTATTCTCTTTCTCAATAGGTGACGGCCGGCGGGTCGGAACGAAAAAGTTGCGAGCCTGCTTCTGCATTGCATTGGTATGCACTGGAAAAGCGGCAGGGGGGGGGGGGTGGGGAGCGTGCCCGTGGATGATGATGCGTGTCCGTGTCCGCCGGTTGCCCACCCCATGCATGAGCTGATGAGTGATGAGCGGCCTAGCTAGCTCACTTCCGCTGTGGGTGTTGTCTCTTCTTGCTCGTGCCAACAGGGCTCCACTGTCTGCTGCGTGGCCTGTTGTCTCTTCTCTTGTATGGAAAGTTGGAGACGTACGGTACGAGAGCTGCTGAGGTGTTGTGTTGGTCCTTCTACTAACCTTTCCTTGTCCGGGACAACATGACGTACAGAATGTAGGCGATGCGGGACAACATGATGTACACAGGGAGCAAGATGTTTTTAAGGCTGAAGAACTAGCCAGTGCTGCTATTGCCGAGGCTAATTTCAAATGCTTTATGGAAAAGCAGTTACAAAAAACTAGTCCTGTTGATGAGGAACAACTTGTGGATTTGACCATGGAGGTCATTTCCAACCAGCAGAGGGACTTTTCTCTGACAACCAAGGAGGTTGTATCAGGAAGTGTTGGAAGCAGGGGAGGATCTAATCAAGGGGGACGTTTTGAATATGTTTAATGATTTTTGGAAGGGGACGTTAGACATCAGGAGACTCAATTATGGTGTGATCACTTTAATTCCGAAGACCAAGGAGACAAACAACATTAAACTGGTTTTGTTCAAAGCCTCTAGTTAACTCCATGCAATCCTCACTGAAGTCCTCACCTCTGAAACACGGATACGTGAGGATGGCTGCGTATCTCGTATCGGATACGTATCCGATACGGATACGCGGTGGATGCACGGTGGATACATATCTGTGACGTATCGGGAAAAAAATAATTACAGTAAATTCTGATACTTTGGTCTGATACGTATCGGAGAGGTTTGGACGGGCATTTGGCGATACTGCCCACCTGCCGAGATGGAAGGCGGCGCCGTTGCCTATCCGCTCGCCCGCATGTGCGAGCACCAACTGCGCAGCCAGCACAAGGCATAATGCCTCCACCCGTAGGCACAGTGGCGCAAGCGCCGCTGCCTGCTCGCAAGGGCCGATGGCAGAACCCGCCTGGCCACCCAAGCGCCTCATAGCAGCCGTGACGACCTCCGAGGCTCCGACACTTCCCAATGGCGATTCAGCGATGACATCCGGTGATTTTCCCCTCTTGATTTCTTTCTTCCCCTTCCGATCTAATCACTAGATGCTTGATTTTTCTTTAATGGCTACCTTCGCCCTCCAGTCAGCTCTTGTTCTTGGTGAGGGAAGCAACGAAGTGGAATGAGTTTATAAGGAGATTGCCGTAGCTGCGTCTTTGTCGATTGCTAATAATTTTTAATATGCTCTAACATTATTTTCCTAAAAAATAATAAAACGTATCCCCGTATCATGATTTTTAGAAAAATGACGTATCGCCGTGTCCGTAGCCATCCGATACCGATACACGTATCCGTATCCGGGTAACTTAGGTCCTCACTGAGAGATTAGTCCCTGTGGTTGGTGACGCGGTCCCACAGTCGCGAGCCGGTGTATTTGAGGGGGCGCGGTGACAGGTGGGGCCCACCTGTCAGTGGGAAGGAGTTGAGCAGCCCGCCCACCGCCTCGCCAGCGTGTCATACCAGTGTCCACGGTGGCTGCCACGCCAAAACCACCCAGCCAAACCGCCCTGGGGGGTTTTCTGCCCTGGTTTTCAAAGTTTAATGTGTAGGTTAGACGGTTTTGTAGTTCAGGGCCTAGATTAGACACACCTCCATAGTTCAGGGGGGTAAATAGACTTTTTCCATGTTCATGTCTTCATGAATCTTTCTATTTCCCGGATTGCTTTGGCTGGTCGATCTATACTGCTATTACTTAGGGGCTACTTGGTTGGCTTCCAAAATTTGCGAAGTCAAAGATTTGGCTATCAAAAGCTGGGCAAAAGTATTTGCCCTGATTTGTCAAGTTAAATCGGAGGTATTGGCAAACCAAATAGAGGCCAAATCCTGGCTTGCCCAAGTTTTGGCAGCTAAAATTTGGCTCAACCAAACAGCCTTTTAGCCTGCTGCTTTCATGAGTTTCAAATAATACCAGCTTGCAGATCAAACTGGTTTGCTTTTGCTTGTATTGATAATAGAAGGTTTAGTTGATTTTTTTATTAGTCCTTGCTATTTGTTTTTCCTCTCATATAACTTCCTGAGTTTCTTGTCTCAGTTTTTCTAATAGATAGTAGCAACGTTAGATTTCATAATGGTTGAGGCTCAAATTGGTTGCACCTGAGAGGTGACATATTAGTGCTCTACTAATTGTGTTTGTAGCCATGCTATTGCTGTTCTTAAATTCCATTGCTGAACCTACCCTTCAATTACAAAATGGGTAGAATGATCTACACACAACTATAAGCTAGGATGTTCAAGGGCAGTTTTGTTTGGAATGGATATGCATAGAGCAGTTTGTGCGTCTTAGAATATTATAAGGCTATTAATGTGGCTATCTGCTCATGAGAACCCAACAAATTTTATGAAATATAAAGCAATATGTGACTCTTAGGATATTAGGCTAATATTTGTTAATGTGGCCATCTACTCATGAAAAAAGCTATTTTCTTTTAGATTTTTTTTGACATAGTGTCATTGATGTGCACCGTGCTCCAAGTGCTGGGCTCTAAATACCATCTATTCACAACCTTGTCATTAGAGATAATGTTTTGTATCCATTTGATTGTGCGATTTGGTATGAACTTGGAGTATGTGATCACGCCTTCATTGACTATTGGCAGCTAACACTTTCTTCAAAAAACAAGATTTATTTGACTAGACAGCCTCTTATTGTCAATAAGTTATTTTCCATAATTGAATTTACAGTCATAACCTATTTACTGCAACAATTTAGGCAAGATATAGTATTGCCTTTTTTATTTTGGTCCTAGATGCCTTTTAACTATTGGTTTTGCCTTGATTATTTAGGATCTGTGCGTATGTAACTTTTCATTTTCTGTGCTATTTGTGCTATAGCTACTTGCCTTGCTTATACTTCAACTTTGACAACATAGTCAACAAATTCTGCATGGCCTTTTGTTATACTTGAAAGCAGTTTTGATGTTGCCCTGGTTATGCGTGTTGCAAAATGCAAACGTGAAATATATGCTCCAATTTAATTGTTTATACTGAAGCTTCTATACTTTTTGCAGGTTATTGAACCACTCACAGCTCATTATGCGTTGCTGCTTAGTGTTGCAAGTTTCTAGATGTGCACACTGGTTCATTTCAATGTACAGTCAAAATGATGAACAATATTTGAATGGTTGTACTGTATCCATTCAGAGGGCATAAGGGTGAGCAATTAGCATGACCAATGCATTTATAATAATCTGCTTTTTACATGGATGCATAACGCCTCTAATTTTTCTTTTACTATTGTTGTTACTTTATTTATTACGGTTTAGACCTTGATATTGCCCTCATTTCTTTATTGATGTTGAGAGTAGTTGCGCAATAGCGAACACTGACCAGACTGATATACACTGCCCAGATTGATTCTAGCATACAAGATTACTATAGGAAAAGATAACTTAAAGCTGCATCTCACTCAGTTACCAAATCAATCTTACCAACTTTTTGCACAATGCAAATACTGAGAAGGATTTGTTGAGAGCAATGTAGAAACAACAATCTAGTTTTTTGCACAATGCAAATACTGAAAGAAGGATCTGTTAGGCTGCCTAGAAAAATAGCATTATGAACAAAGTGAACATGTTTTTTTTTTGCCTCAGTACTCTCCATATTATGCTGCTAGCATCTCAAGCATTCAAACAGGTCCATATTATGCTGCTAGCATCTCAAGCATTCAAACAGGGGACATTTATACTTGAATAACTGCATCTCTGTTCCTCCCCAAAACTCACACATATACTTGTAACCACTTGATTCACATTACTAATTATGAGAAGTCATTACTGTATAGGAGCAACAACACTACATACTGCTAGAATAGAAAATCTTTTCCTTGAGTAACTGTCCTGCCATTCCTGACAACACTACATACTGCTAGAATAGAAAATCTTTTCCTTGAGTAACTGTCCTGCCATTCCTGGAACTCCTTTCAGTACTGTCTCTTGCCCTGCAACGCAATTGAGTATTATCAGATGAGCATATATTTTGGTAACATCTATTTGCATGAAACGCCATATTTATAGTTTCTGTATAATGCATCGGTTTTCACCTCTGTGTTTAGCGACGGGTGGGGCGACCCTTAGCATGCTTCGCCTTTTTGGTGGTAGCTGTCTTGGCCGCCTTCTTGGCTAGGCCACACCATAGGTTATGGTTGTTCATGTCCTCTAGGGACACCTCCTTGGTGGTCCCACATGCTGAGCAGTGGACCCACTTGTTGCTCCCCTTCACAGCAGGTGGAACCTCAGAGTACCGGATGGCCATCCTGTTATAATTAGTATATATTAGCATGTGCCAATCAGTGTTAGTGTCAGACTGCATTATGGTCATGTTATCAAAGCATTGGATGTGGTAAACAATATGCTGCTAATGGTACTAAAATATTAGGGGCATATTATTTTAATAATGCTTGAGGTTATTAATGTTGTGGTGGTAATGTGTAGGATCATTATATTAAACTTATTTGTTCTTGGTAGAAGCATGTGCTAATCAGTTTGTCAGATTGCATTATCAGAGCATTAGATGTGGTAAACAACATTAGCTGCTAATGATAATGAAATATTAGGGATACATTATTTTAATGTGGTGATAAGATGCAGGGTCATTAGATTGAAGATACTTATTTGCTTTTAAAAACGACAACAGATCGAATAGCAAAACACAATATCATATTGAATGAATAGGTTCAGACATTTGATTTGGTATTAATGGAATACTATTTGATCTGATAGATGGAAAAGACCAACGGTAATATTAATGTCACAGCAATATTAACAACATGCATGATACATGGGACAGCACATCTGAGGATCATGCATTTGGCTAACAATTAATTAATGCTCTGTAGCATATAAATATGTTGGGAATCGTTCGTGTTGATCGTTAAAACCTAACCCTGTCAGAGGTGGTAGAGTTGGTGTTCTGCTGGAAATCATTCATCATTAAAACCTAACCCTGGTAGCGGTGACGTCGTGTTCGGATTGTTGCTTATTCCCTCAGAATTGGCGTGTTTATTATCCCTCAGGATCGAAGCCAGCCGCGGCTAAATCCGAGCGCAAAAATGATTCCCGCAGATCGAAGCCAGCCGCAGCTAAATCCGAGCGCAAAAATGATTCCCGCAGATCGAAGCCGCAGCTTAATCCGAGCGCAAAAGGATCCCCCCAGATCGAATCCAGCCGCAGCTTAATCCGAGCCCAAAACCCGATACGACGAGAGGAAATGTGGCACCTGTTACGAAACGACGTCCGTTCGGACAAGCGACGGGGTGATCTCATCCGTTAAACATGTTTAGTGGATAGGATTAGAAGTTAACCACTTGGCTTAATAGTTAAGCATGTCGGTTGCCAACACAGGCAACTGCCTGTTACTGTTCATATCGCGTCGTACGGACGCGGCCCCTTGTATATATACTTTTTCAAAGATCAATGAAGTACACAGTTGTTCCAAATCTCTGTTCATTACATTCTCATTCTTAACACGTCATCAGCACTTTGCTCTACGAGAACAGAGAAGGAGATCGACGCTTGACGCTCTGGTAAGTCACCATGGCAAAAATTGACTTACCGACTCACGTCGCTCGTCACTTGTACTTTGCTCTTCGTCACGCTGGTGGAGTCCGTCGAGGCCCTGTCCGCCACCACGGCCATCACGGTCCGCGCCGCAGTGTTTTCGAGCGCCTCGGGCCTCGCATTCGCCGCGACGCCGCTGATGGAGGCCCTGGGCGCTTCGGTCGCCTCTTCAACTCTGCCGTGCGCGATCTTCATGGACAGGCAGTTCCTCCCCGTCGTCGATGGGTCCCTCGCTGGCGCCGTCACGCTTCTCCCAACATTGTTCGTCTGCAGAGCCAGCCACCGTCTCCTCACCGCGGTGAAGACGGCGCTGGCCCCAGCAACCCGCCCGTGGAGGATGTCGTGGCGCCGCCCGTCGCTGCAGCACCGGTTGCGGTGCCGGCATACGCTCCAATGGAGCCCATGTCCCCGGCACCGGTGACGCCGCCTCCGCGCTTCTGGTGCGACTTCTGCAAGAAGTTCACACCAACCCCGCACTCGCTGGAGTTCGCCGCACCACACCTACCTCCGCTGGACTCCTGGCTGCTTGCGACGGAGGCCGCCCCTGCGCTGAACACCGAGGAGTCCAAGCCTGCCCTCGGCCTCGGCGACTACTTCAACACCGCGGCGCGCATCGGGGCTTCTCCGTACTCACTGATGGCGGGTCCTTCGGCTCCACCTCCACCCTCTCCGCCACGAGCCCCACCGGCGCGGGCTCCTCCGACGACCCGCGCGGAGGCCGCGGCGAGGATGAGGGCGGCGGCCCTCCCTCCATCTCCAACCCCACCAGCGTGGGCTCCTCCGGCGACGCGCGCGGAAGCCGCAGCGCGGATGCGGGCGGCGGCGCTTCCTCCACCTCCACCTCCGACTGAGGGAACCGCCACCACCCCGGACACCATTCGCCGGCTGCTCGGGAAGAGGGTCGCGGCGGTGGATCGACGCCCAAGCGTCCATGGTCGCCCGGTGCTCGGCCTTCCACGCGAGGAGGCGCTCGACGACGGCGACGGCGCCGGCAGCTTCAACTCCCCTGACGGAGGGGAGTCCTCCTCCACCTGATCCCGACGAACGGCGGCGGCACAGGAGGCGGCTCGGAGGGCGGCGGCTGTGCGGTCGCGGTGGCGGCTGTGCGGCTGCAGGGCGGCTGTGGCGGCTAGGGTTTGATGAAACCCTAACCGCCCACCCACAAGCCGGCTTATATAAGCCGGATTCCCGATGGGCCGCCGGCCCAAAAGCCCCCACCTCCCCCTGCTGTGCGCCTACGAGGCCGACTGGGCCCAAATTCACAGATTTGTTTTCCCTTTGCCCTGGCCCAGCTAGTTTTAATCCCTTAATTATTTATCTGTTTAGCCTTAATTCGTAAAAGACTCTGTTAGTCCTTATAATTAAGTGCTGTTAAATTAGTACTTTTATGTTGAAGTCGCTGACTTTATATTGAGTACTCTTGTGGTATTTTATAACATTGTAAAATATCCGCCTGTAATATTGCCCAAAGTATTTGTCCCCTTGTGTATGACAAATCCAATATGCAATATTTCGATTACGACCCTTTTGATCTTGCAGTTATTAATTTATTTCGCAATCGATCATATTATTATTTAAGCCCTTATATGCTTTGAAATTAAAAAGCTTTATGCGCTTAAATATGGGATGCAACATTTTATGTGTGGATTATCTCATGAAATATATATAACGCGCATGTTCTATACTTGTTTGTTGGCCACTCCACAAGGTAGCACCATAGTTGCTACTGCGGGATCTACACTAAGTCTACAACTTAGTGACTATCCTCAACGTGCGTACCCAACATCCCAAGTTAGAACATTTGGTCTACATCTTTTCACAAAGATGATTACCATTAATTTGCATTCCTATTGGCCACTCCACAAGGTAGCACCAAAGTTGCTACTGTAGGGTCTACACTAAGTCTATAGCTTAGTGACTACCCTCAACGTGCGTACCCAATTGGTTTACAGATTAACTAAGGTTTACATCAATTTTTGATGATTACCTTCAGACGCGTTCATACAACATGCATAATTACTGGGCATCTACTGTTAACACAAATTATGCCTATTTAGAGGTCTATGCCCCCCTTTGGCGACTACCTTCTAAGTTTTATGATTATGCATATGAGATTTTTACACTATTATTAATACAAGTTTAACTTGTCTCTATTTTGCATCCCATATTACAACACACCACGACATTTTAATAACTTAAAATGTTTCGATGGTTTGCCCCATGTAGGATCAATGACCGTCAAAGAGTTTGATTTGTTAGCTCTAGATGGCCACAACTATCCCACATGGGCCGTGGACGTAAAAGTGAGCCTTGCGTCCCGTGGACTTTACCGAGCAGTGTTACCACCCGAAGAGGGTGTTGCGCCACTCGAAGATCAACATGTATACACGGCTCTATATCTCATTAGGAGCCACATTCATCCTGACCTTAAGGCTGAATATTTGTTGGAGGAAAATCCACGAAACCTATGGAATTCTCTTAAGCAACGCTATGAACAGCAAAAGGCCCTCGTTTTGCCTGCGGCAAACTACGAATGGACCCAACTTCGCTTACAGGATTTCAAAACTGTAAGTGACTACAACCATGCTGTCCATAGGATTTGCTCAAAATTGCAATTCTGCGAGAAAGAACCTTCAGATGCGGATAAGATAGAAAAAACTCTGTCTACTATGCTTCCCGCTGAAAGGATTCTTCAACAACAATACCGTGAACGGCGTTTCCAGGTTTATTCTGAGCTTATACAAACTTTACTTGAGGCCGAAAAACATTCCGAACTTATGGTTTGGAATAATCAGCAGCGCCCAATTGGGTCTGCTCCATTGCCTGAAGTACATGCATATACTCAGAATAAACCCAAAAACAATGATAGATCCCCCAAGACCTATCAGCAGGGAAACACCAAGAAGGGTAAGCAACAACGCAGACGCAATAAAAAATTCCAAAATCATGTCACCAACAAGGGTAAGAACATTTCCAAGCACAAAAATGACAAACTTGTGTGCCAAAAATGTGGTTGCTATAGCCACATCACAAAGAAATGTCGTACCCCGAGTCACCTTGTTGATCTATACTTAAAGTCCGTGGGTCGTGAACGCGTTGCAAAAGGACAGAAGTATGAAGCCCACTTCAATCTTCGACCTGATGATACCAGGGGAGAGGCTGGTTGTTCACGATCAGTTCCAGTGGAACCAAGTAACAACAACATACGTAAAGACGAGGATCTCAACAACTCAGGGAATATGATTGTGGAATACGCTTCCAACGACATATTTGGAGACTTTTCTTAAAGCTCCCAATCTCTTAGATTCTGAAGTCCATAGTCCTATGTAACTATAGTTATTATAACCTTTTTATGTCCTAAGTGTTGTAAATAATTTATTACAGTGCCACTATATTTGTTCGATATCCAATAAATGTATGATATACATTCGATATTCGATCAATAAAGTATGTGTTCTATATATTGTTAGAGAATTTCATATTAAATTCTTTATTCATATATAGTTTTTCTACGAGGGTCAAACCGATGGAGGAGGAATTATGCCTAGTGGACAGTGGCACCACTAATTCTATTCTTAGGGAAACAAAATATTTCCAAACTCTTGTTAAAAGACAAGGAAATGTTTTGACAATCGCTGGGCGCGATGCAACGATAGTTGGTTCTGGTCGTGCCACTATCGTACTACCTATGGGTACCCAAATTACAATCGAAGATGCACTATTGTATCCTGATTCAAAGCGTACCTTACTAAGTTATAGAGATATCCGTCAAAATGGTTTCCATATAGAAACCCATTATGAAAATAATGAGGAAATCCTCCTTGTTACTCAAACTAGCGGATATGGCAAACGCATTGTTGAAAAATTTCCATCTTTTCCGTCTGGTTTGTACTACACATACATTAAACTCGTACCACATGTTGCATACAAGGTAATTTTTCAGAATGTTGATGCATTCAAAATATGGCATGATCGCCTTGGTCATCCCGGAGTCGGGATGATGCGGAAAATTATCAGCAATTCTAATGGTCATGAGTTAAATACTGCTAAATTCCCAAAATCTTCAGATTTTATGTGCACTTCGTGCGCTACAGGGAAATTGATTTTACGTCCATCGCCCGTTAAAATCCAAAATGAGCCACTCAAATTTCTTGAACGCATTCAAGGCGATATATGTGGCCCCATTCAACCAACGTCTGGACCGTTCAGGTATTTCATGGTTCTAATAGACGCATCTACTAGATGGTCTCACGTGTGCCTTTTGTCCACACGCAACCATGCATTTGCAAAGATTATTGCCCAAGTTATTCGACTTAAGGCTAATAACCCTGAACATCAAATCCAATCGATTCGAATGGACAATGCTGCCGAATTTTCCTCTAAAGCTTTCAATGACTATTGTATGGCTCTTGGAATTCAAGTTCAGCACTCTGTCCCATATGTCCATACACAAAATGGTTTAGCAGAATCTCTTATAAAGAGAATTAAGCTCATTGCAAGACCCTTATTACAAAATTGCAACCTACCAACTTCTTGTTGGGGTCACGCAGTCTTACACGCTGCTGACTTAATACAATTGCGACCAACTGCATATCATGTAGTTTCCCCAATGCAATTAGTACGTGGGAATATGCCTAATATTTCCCATCTGCGAAAATTCGGTTGCGCTGTATACGTACCGATCTCACTGCCTAAGCGCACCTCTATGGGTCCACATAGGAAACTTGGTATCTATGTGGGATATGAATCTCCATCAATTATCAAATACCTCGAACCCCTTACAGGGGACTTATTCACGGCCCGGTACGCTGACTGCATATTCAATGAGGATCATTTCCCGGCATTAGGGGGAGACTACAAGTACCAAAACGAATGCCAGGAAATCGACTGGAATGCCCAAGGCATTTCCCACTCAGATCCACGTACTCAAGAAACTGAACAACAAGTTCAGAAAATCATAAATTTGCAACATATTGCAAATAACCTGCCAGAAGCATTTACTGATTATAAGGGCGTCACTAAATCCTCTTATCCTGCTCGAAATGCGCCCGAAAGAGTGGAGGTACCAATAAAAACCATTCAGCCCCCACTTCCAAAGAAGAGGGGGAGAAGTACGGCCGCTCCCAAGGATAATGCTTCAAATAAGCGTCCGAGGATACCGAGGACTAAATCCTCGAAATCAGTAAATCCAAACCAACCTCAAGCTGGTAGACACCCGACGGTGGATAAAAGTTCAACGCTAGGACCTAATCCACAACCCGGATCAAAGGTGCACCCAAACACTGATCCTGGGACATCGGAACACCCTGACTCCATAGTTTTGGGAAATGTTGAGTCACTATATGGGGTGAAAGAAATTTCCATCAATTACATTGAAACTGGAGAATCATATGACCGTAAGACTACTGTTGTCGACATGTACTTCTCCGCAGCAATTGCAGAAATCTTTCTCAATGACCCAGAACCTAAGACCATGGCAGAGTGCAAAAAGCGCTCGGACTGGGCTCAATGGAAAGAAGCAATCCAAGCTGAGATAGCCTCGCTCACTAAAAGAGGGGTATTCACATCTGCAATGCCCACACCTTCTAAAATTTTTCCCGTAGGCTTTAAATGGGTTTTCATCCGGAAACGGAATGAACACAATGAGGTGGTGAGATATAAAGCAAGGCTAGTAGCACAAGGGTTCACGCAGAGACCCGGCATTGATTACAATGAAACATATTCTCCAGTAATGAGTGGAATTACTTTCCGATACTTAATATCATTGGCAGTTCAAAATCATCTATCTATGCAGTTGATGGATGTAGTGACAGCATATCTATATGGGTCACTTGATTCGGACATATACATGAAGGTTCCCGATGGAATCCAAATTCCGAATCCAAACGCAAATCGCAACATGTATTGTGTAAAGCTACAAAAGTCATTATATGGCTTAAAGCAATCGGGTCGGATGTGGTACAACCGACTGAGTGAGTTTCTCCTCAAGAAGGGATACTCCAACAATGATGATTGCCCATGTGTTTTCATTAAGAAATCTCCGACGGGATTTTGTGTTATATCTGTATATGTTGATGATTTAAACATCATTGGCAATCCAAAGGATATAAGTGAAGCACGTAATCATCTCACGAAGGAATTCGAGATGAAGGATTTGGGTAAGACCCGGTATTGCTTGGGCTTACAAATTGAGCACCATCCTACAGGGATTTTAGTGCATCAGTCAGCCTATGTCCAGAAAGTTTTGGAGAAATTCAAAATGGACAAATCATACCCCATCAAAACACCGATGGTTGTTCGTTCCTTAGAAGTAGGGAAAGATCAATTCAGACCACCGGATGTTGGTGAAAAGATTTTGGGACCAGAGGTTCCATATCTCAGTATCATTGGCGCACTTATGTATCTTGCAAATTGCACCAGGCCTGATATCGCATTTGCAGTAAACTTACTAGCTAGGCATAGTGCGAAACCCACTCGCCGTCACTGGACGGGAGCGAAGTGTATCCTCAGATACCTTAATGGCACAAAGGATCTTGGTTTATTCTTCAGAAAGAATCATGATCCCAGTATGATTGGCTACACAGATGCCGGTTACTTATCTGATCCTCATAACGGAAAATCCCAGACAGGCTTTGTATTCCTTCGTGGAGGTACGGCTATTTCATGGAAGTCATCTAAACAGACCATGACGTCCACCTCTACTAATCATTCTGAAATCATTGCTCTATATGAAGCATCACGTGAATGCGTATGGCTTCGCAGAATGATTAACCACATACAACAATCATGTGGCATTGGTTCTATTGAATCACCTACAATTATCTATGAAGATAATTCTGCTTGTGTTACACAGATGCAAACAGGTTATATAAAGAGCAATATCACTAAGCACATTATTCCTAAATTGTTTTATCCCCATGAACTACAAGAAAGTGGGGAAATAGACATCTTACGAATCAAGTCTTGTGATAATCTTGCAGATCTTTTTACTAAGTCCTTACCATATTCTGTATTTCATAAATTGGTACATGGAATTGGTATGCGGCGACTCAGAGACTTGCAAGAATCAGGGGGAGAAATCTCCTAGATATCACCTATACTCGCATCATGTTATACTCTTTTCTTTAACGAGTTTTACTCACAAGGTTTCTTGTTAAAGTTTTTAATGAGGTAATATTAACATAAGCGTGTGTCATGTTTTCTATTTTCCCCATCGGGGTTTTTATAGTAAATATCAAAGACACATATTGCCCTCACAACTATTCATGTTTTTCTCCGGAAAAGGTTTTTCATGAGAGTTATCTTAGAGGCAATACAAATGATATGTCGTCATATTTTCTCCTGAATTTTCCCACTGGGTTTTTGCAGGAGTTTTAGCGACCTATCCATATTATAATGCTCCTCATATTTTTCCTAAAATGGTTTTTGGAGGAGTCATTAATATGTCGTATCTCCAATATTTTTCCCGCTGGGTTTTTAATTGGAATACCAATGACATAGTGGTTTATTTAATCACACACATATATGCTATCTTCTCCTTATTTTCCTACAAGGTTTAAAGGAGTTTTATAGCATATCTATATATGCATATTCCTCAGATTTTTCCCACAGGGTTTTTCGAGGAATCCAAGCTTACAACATCATTGATCTCAAAGAAGATTCGATCAAGGGGGAGTGTTACGAAACGACGTCCGTTCGGACAAGCGACGGGGTGATCTCATCCGTTAAACATGTTTAGTGGATAGGATTAGAAGTTAACCACTTGGCTTAATAATTAAGCATGTCGGTTGCCAACACAGGCAACTGCCTGTTACTGTTCATATCGCGTCGTACGGACGCGGCCCCTTGTATATATACTTTTTCAAAGATCAATGAAGTACACAGTTGTTCCAAATCTCTGTTCATTACATTCTCATTCTTAACAGCACCAATTTTATCCGTGTTCCTTCAACCCCTTCCCCCCTTCCGAAATTGATTTAATCGGGTTCAAATCCCTCCCAAATTGCATCTAAGCGGGTTCAAAACGCCCTCCCAAATTCGAAATCAACCGCAAAAGCATGACGAGTTTAAGGGGGTGGGTTTGGATTAGAAATGCGGTCACCTGTCGCCTGCGATCGGACGGGAGAACCCGGCGGCGGCGGCGGGTTGCGCGGGCGCGGCGGAGCAGGTGAGACGTGAGCGAGATGTGCGGTACGAGAGAGACGGGGGAAACGAGAAGCGTAACTGGGCCTGCTTGCCTTGCGTATTTGTATTGGTGTCTCTAATTTTCTGCCTTGCTTTCTTGGCCAGCAAGTTGGCCCGTTTCAGCCCTTTGGGCTTGAGCTCGAGACAAGCAAGTTCAATTTATTTGATATAAAAAAAAAATCCAATTTATCTCATTCAATTATCGGTCGTCCGATTTTGTTCCCTAGACTATAAAACCAGTTTTTGACCGGCTCAACTTTTAAAACCATTTGTTTTTACATATCAGATGGTTTTGTTGATGTGATGCAATAAAAAATCCTAACATAGTTCAATAAAAAAACATTCTATCTCCGAAAATTATGAAAGTTTTAGATTCTTTTTTTTTCTAAATAAAACCAAAACCCATCTTACTGTGTCTAGTTTGAAATTGTTTGAATATTTATAAACTATATACTCCCTCCATATTCATAAAAGAAGTCGTTTTGGACAAGATTTGAGTCAAACATTGGAAATATAAATCATGAATACTTTTAATTTGTTGAGTTTGAAAATGTGACAATTATATGAATAGATTCACCTAGAAAAGAAATGTACTTTCATAAAAATATATTGTCGGCGAAAGATGGTTGACAGTCTACCGATGGGTATGCCTAAGGTAGTAGATTAGTTTTAGGGGGCGTGTGAGACATCTACTCAAGCGTTAACACAGGGACAAAAGACGACGATTTAGACAGGTTTAGGCCGGCAAGTCGCTGAAAGGACCGAACGGACCTAAGATGCCGCCTAGAGAGAGGGGGGGGGGGGGGGTGAATAGGCGTTTCTGTAAAATTAACACCTTAAAATGCGGAAGCGATTAGTAAGTGAGCTTCCAATTTCTTGGAAGCTCTTAATCGGAGTAAATCAACCCCACAAGAGACAAACAAACGGTATATGAAAGATATACAGTGAATATAGAGTCAGTCGGCTGCACCACAAATGGTTAGAACAATATAGAACAAATCCTGTGCAGTAAGGTAATACCGGACACGTCCGGTAAACCCTAACTCGTCGAGCCCTCAGGCAATACTGGACACGTCCGGTATTTGCGATTTCAGCACCGGGCTCCAAATCGTCTCCGGTTTCTTCTCAACTTTGTCACACCCTGCAGAGATACAATCTATATATATGCACAACGCACAGAACCTGCAGAGATAGCTCGAGCCACACAGATATCGAATGGAATAAAGAGAGAAGACACGATATTTGTTTTACCGAAGTTCGGCACCCCCTCGAGTCCTACTCTCCGTTGAGCCGGCTGCGAGCTACCACAAAGGTGGGCTCTAGAGGACACCACGGGTCACTCTAGCCGCGGTCTATTTCACCCGCAATGCTCCTTCCACTAGATGATCTCTTTTGAGGAGAGATCGAACCTTCACAAACTTTCCGAGGCACTCCACTGTGGCAGAACCTCCTAATAATGTGGCCCACCTGCACACGTCATCGTCATAAGGAGCCCAATGACTGTGCAAATGAAACACGTTACTGGAAGAGATCCGTCGGGTGTCCCCGAGAGGACCCCGAATTATCCACGAGCCACAGGACCATCATCATGAAGGTTGGAATAATCACAACATTACAACAGTTGATACAAAATTACCATCGGAGTGCGGAAGCAAGATAGATAGACTTTACAAATTTTGAAGATGTTACTTTTTACAATAATAAAACTGGTATTGCGGAAACAGAATAGTATTACAGAACCACACTTAGGCGGAGTACCTAAGTTGGAGATGAGGAACAACCAGATCACGTCAAGCCCACTGACATGATCATGATCAACGCCACCTATTAGAAACCTGCAACAGGGGTTAACAAACCCTGAGTACTGGGGTACTCAACAAGACTTACCCGACTAAAGAAAAAGGGAGAAGACTCAGGAATGAAAGGCTTAGGTAAGGCTTGAGCAAGATCAAGAATTTTGCAGAAAAAACATTTTTGTAAAAACTTGTTTTTATTTTGGAAAGATTCAAGTATCTCTCAGTTCTTCATTGTTCATGATTCATTTTACCACTCAAAAACATACCTAGTTGAGAACCACTCTCCGTTGACAGTCAGTGACCAAGTCTCCATAACCGAGGAGCAACGTTAATCCGGATAAATAATACTCAGCTGAGGATCCCTATTCACACTGCATATGTAGCACCCAAGCTTGCATATGCCAACTCGTCTACCACGATTCCTCCAAGATTGGGCCCGGTCCTACGCCACCCGGAAGTACAGTACACCACTCCTATCCAGGTACGACGACCACGTGGGTACATGCTACTTCCGCCATCTCTCCACTCCCAGTGCGCGGTTGTCGGTCCAATAAAGGATTTCTCGGAGCCGGAGCTTTCCGTAGTATGTGAATAGTTGCAAGTCTTGGCCAGCAGGCCCCCATACGGATGGTCCCTACATTTTTCCGCCAGCGACAAGCACCTTGGGACTCTAACCCAAGAGTACAGGTCCTGTCGATTTTTCAACCATGTCCCGGTCGGTGTCAACTGTTGAGTCCTGGACTACAACATGACGGCACCGTACGCGCGGACAACCTCTTCTCACCATCGACTAGGTACAGATCAGATGCCTAGCCAACAGTCGGGAAGCAAAGCCAAATTCCCATAAATATTCTTAAAGTGATCACACTTTTGAAATTGGCATTTTTGCAAATCTATTGTATAGCATCACTAAGCATTTTGCAAATAGTTTTTAAAACAGGGCAGGTGGATCTTCTGGTGGAGGTAAATAATGCAGGTAATAGGTCATCACACAACTCCTATAACCTAATGGAGTAGTTTAACTCAAAAGTATTTAAGGAAAACATTTTATAAATCCAAGGAAGGGTTAAATGCACCGGGGCTTGCCTTAAAGAGAGCAGGCTCGAGGTCGGACTGCAGGAGTCGGAGCTCGGGGTTGCTTCGGGGGTCGGTTCGTCAGCGGCTGGCTCGACGTTGATTCCTTCTGCTTCGGTTACTATATAGATGCAATGATGTATGCTTATGAGGATGCTGACATGAACAAACAGCACAGGACAAAACTTTCTATTGCGTAAGCAACTTCTAGGGTAGACACAAAGTTACCTATCTTTACTATTTTTTTATTAGCAAGATTAACCAAACCTATTAAGCTTCATTTACAAACTATTGCAAGGCATCAATCATCATAGACCAGATGGGTGGGGGTCTATGCACAGCAAACAATCCAAAAGGTCACACCAAACAACATGATTCCTAATTATTTTTCTATTTTTCCTAATTTATTTTAAAAGGTTGTGTTGTACAGTTGCTCCAAAATTTACCAAATTAATCTCATAGGTTCATCATGGTGTAACTAGATAACAGAACAAATTTCATAACCTATGGAGCTATACAAGTTTTACTAAAAACCTAAAACTATCCATTTATTAATTAAAAGGAGGATTTTTCATATTTTAAACTTTGCAGAAAGGTAGAATTTCTCATTTTTCTAAAATACTACACAGTGCAAGGAGCATACCATAATTTTCTCAAGATTTAAGGAACAACAGATTAATTCTCACAAAAAGGAGAAAACAGAACACTATTCACATCCATCCAAAAAAGAAAAAAAAGAGCACTGCGCTCTTTCCTCGCAAGGCTCGGGCGAAACGGGCTCGGGCGAGACGGAAACGATCGCTTCGTTCGAGGCCTGGCTTGGAGGCTCGGGCGAAACGCAGGCGAGGCGGACGGCGGACCTGCCGCTCGGGGCTCGCGCTGGGAAAGCAGAGGGTGGAGATGGCTTCGCGGGCTCACCGGAAGTCGGAAGCGAGGCTCGGCGAGGCGGTGCGAGGGTTGGAGGCGGGAGCTCGATGGTGGCGAGGCCTTGGCGAGGCTCGGCTACTTTTCGAGGGTAGCCTCGGCGTGCTTGAGGCTGCTGCGATTCGCCCGAGGCTGAGGGTGGTCTCGGCTGCTCGAGGCTTACAGTCGAGGGCAGCTGCGACTCGCCCGAGGCTGAGGGTGGTCTCGGCTGCTCGAGGGGTGCTTGTTCGGGGTTGGCCTCGACACGTTCGAGGGGAGGCTCGAGAGTGCTGCTCGAGGGGTGTGGCTTGAGGGGACGCTCGAGGGTGTGCGGTTCGAGGGTTGGGGTTCGAGGGTTGGCTCGAGGGGTTCGCCGGAGTTGGAGGGGAGTTGCTGTACCGGCGAAGGAAGGGATGGAGGGGTGAGAGCGGTGGTTCAGGGAGGTGGAGAAGCTCAAGGCGAAGGCAGTGGCGGCCTCGGCGGGTGCTGGGATGGTTTGGAGGTGTGGGTTGGCAAGGAAGTGCTGGTGGTGGCAATGGGGAGCTCGGTGGCTTTTATAGGCGCGGGGTGATGCCGGGGTCCGGGCGAAGGACGGTGGGGGGGTCCGGGCAAAAGGACGGTGGGGGTCTGGGCAAAGAGGAC
The DNA here is from genome assembly GCA_009763385.1 of Coix lacryma-jobi var. lacryma-jobi. Taxonomy (NCBI): domain Eukaryota; kingdom Viridiplantae; phylum Streptophyta; class Magnoliopsida; order Poales; family Poaceae; genus Coix; species Coix lacryma-jobi. The sequence continues at coordinate 360,542 of VDCT01000115.1, read as the reverse complement.
GGTGGGGGTCCGGGCAAAAGGACGGTGGGGGTCGGGGTGTTCGCGTGCGGCGTGGCGGCTTACTGGCGGCTGACAGCTGCGCGCTGTCCGCGGCCGAGGGGAAAGAGGAGGAGGGTAGGGGGTGGGCGAGGCGGCGGTAGGTAGGGGCTCGGGGAGGTCGAGCGCGCTAGCTCTGGCCTCGGACGACACGGAACGGGTCAGCCGGGCTCGGTGCTGCGCGGGGTAGGGGTCCGAAGAGGTCGAGCGCTTAGCGCTGGCCTCGGGCGACACGGAACGGGTTAGCCGGGCTCGGCGCTGCGCGGGGGTGGGGGTCCGGACGAGACGGAGGTAGGGGCCGGGCGCGCGAGCGCTGGTTGCGCGCGACACGGCGCGGGTTAGCCAGGACCGACGTGACGGCGCTGTGCCTTGACGGCGGCCGGGGCCTTCTCGCTGTGCACAGAGACGACATTTAAAGCAAAACTTCCCCTTTCTGAAATTTTGAAATTACTCCCAAAACTTGAACTACGCAAAGAAAACTCAAAACACCAAAGTTGCTTAAAATTTTGAGATCTACAACTTTGCCAATATAAACTTTTTCTGAAACTCAAAAATTTTTGAGATAATTTTGAAAACCGAAAAAAGGGACAAAATTGAAGTTTGAAGGAATTTGAAATTACTTCTGATTTTGTATTGAAACTTGAAAATCTGCAAATACCAAAGTTGTTTCTCTTGACAAGATCTACAACTTTGCTAAAAGGACCAACCTCAAATTTTGAATCGTTTTTAAATTAAATAAAAGAGGGGTAAAAACCAGGGTTTGGAAATCAGGGTTTTTAAAAAAGGAAAAAGAAATCTGTTTTTGATTTTGGTTTTTGAACAACACAACAAAGCTTCAAGACACTAAACTGCACAAGAATTACACAAAGCTAGGCACAGAGGTGAAATTACCATTTTGCCCTTAAAGGAAGATTTGGACCTTAAGGGTTTTAGAGAAAGGAAACCACTACACACAAAAATACCTTAAGGAAAGGTAAAAGGCAAGCAATCAATAGACAAACATTAATGCATGACAAGAATGATTAATGCTTAAGATGATGATATGTCAGGTTAATTACATATTAAACACCAGAGGTGTTACATCCACAAATCTCTTGGGTGCTCAACGGCGACGCCTAACCGTCTAGGACCGTAGAGTCCAAGAGTAACGAATGCGCACAACAAGATCGACGATTTGCACAAGTGCTCAAGAGGTGGCTTGCTCTCTAATTTGAATCTTTCTCAACCCACAAATGGATTTGGCAATTAGAGGTTAATCACTCACTAAGAGAGGGTTGGAAAGTGTTTTGGAAGCTCTAGAATGGGTGTGGGAACCAGCAGAATCAGCAACCTCCAAAAGTGGAGGCTTGGGGGTATTTATAAGCCCACATTCGAAACTAGCCGTTTTCTAGCCGTTGGCTGAGTCAGCTCATACCGGACACGTCCGGTACAGTATGACTTCACTGCATGGGTAAAACCCTTGAACAGACCAACTTTCAAACTTCCCATATGAGCCCGGTAGTACCGACCATCTAGTCGGTAGTACCGCCAATTATAAAGGGGTTTCTGCAACCTCTCTGGAAGTGGCCAATTTTGGCCTACCGGTACTACCGCTATAAGCCCGGTAGTAACGGTTGGTAGTACCGCCCAACCCAAAAACACTATCAGTCAGAAAACCGCAAATACTGGACACGTCCGGTAATCATGCCGGACACGTCCGGTATAACTTTACTGCGCCGGGACTAACTGAGAGACCATAGGAAGGCTGCACTGCTGTGGACACATACCGGGTGCATACCGGACATGTCCGGTATGAACAGACAGTGCAGCAAACATGCTGAAAGTTAGTTCTAGCTCTCTCTCATGTCTCACTTAGGTTGGTTTGAGCACTTATGAAGAATCATCTACTATATGTTGCATCCCTCTTAATAGTACGGCTTTCCTATTTACTCAAGATAAATTGGAAAACAAGATTTAAACCTCTTGAGTTGATCTCTATTTGAACCAAAGCCGCTTCTCTTTATTTTCTATCTTGAGAGGAATGCTTGTCATGTTTAGAAGTAGATATCCCTCGAGCATAGCCATCTTGAGCATGTGACTTGACTCCATGCAAGTGATATAATGGAGTTCCAAATGTGCCAAGTCACTCCAATCAATATTGTTGCTAGGAATGTTGATTCTCCACTAGATGCGATCTTCAAGCTTGATTGATCCTTCGAATAAATGCAAGTACTTTCTTCTTCACTCTAGCTAGGTTCTTCGGCCGCCAAGCCGTCGCTTGCCCTTCACTCTTGCTTAGTACCTTGAAGACTCTTTCCTTGCTATCTTCACTATCTCAAGCCATTCAACCATACTTTGTTTTGAATCTCTTCTTAGCAATCATATATGAACCGTGATTATCACACAATACGATGGCCCTCTACATCAATATCATTTTCATTGTTGTCATAAGCTTGGGATGTGATTTTCATACAACAATTCATCATTTGGACTTTGTATTTCATTTGAAGTACACTGTGCATATGATAGCCTTTTTATCAATATCAATCTCATTGTTGTCTTGTGCTTGTGACATGATTTTCATACAACAATCCATCATTTTGGCTTTGCATTTCATTTCAAGTACATAGTGAGATAATCATTTTCCTGTGTCACACTTAGCAAACATATTAGATCTTTTAATCAATATTGCCATCAAATCATCCAAAATCACACTTAAGTGCAACATGCACTTTCAGTTGCCGTAATACCCTATGTCCTGTGTTTTGGTGGCTGGTTTGTATTATGAGATTGGAATATAGCGTGAGATTGGAGGGGGTCCCTGCTCGCCTTATATAGCCGGGGAGCAGAGTTATAGTTGTCGAATCGTAACATATTACAATCTGTTCCTTTAGGCAACGAATCCGGATCTATCTTCTAGGATCTTCCTTGACGAGCAAGCCTTCGGGAGAGCCCCTGGCGGACACGACGGCCTGGTCGTGAGCCGCAGGGCCTTCTGGCTGGGCCGTCCCTTGCGACGGGCCCAAGTAGGTCCATGGGGGTATACGGGTGTAATATCCCCACATATACACATGTCACTTTTTAATAAATATTTTTATAGAAATAAGGAGTCAAAGTTATGTTTTGGAGACCGTATCGTTGTTCAAAATGACTTCCTTTACGAGTATGGCGTAGTATACTAGATGATACCCTGCGTGTTGCTGCGAGAATTATATAGTTTTTTAGATGAAAATTCATGGAGTTAGAACTTAGAAATATACAGTTTTAGAAAATGAATGTTATAATATAGTTATGATAAGCTTGTTAAACTGGCAAGAAAACAAAAGGTTATAAAATGCTTGAAGGCATAAATTAATTGAAACAATATCGTCCATGTATAAATTGTTTGGCTTACCTGTCTCCCCTGGCCGGCCTATTCCTTCTAAACCTGTCGGAGATGGAAGGAGAGGGGGCGATGGCTCGGGCATGGGCGCGGGGCACCACCGCCACCACCAACCGGAGTCACTGGGAGGGAGAGGGAGAGGGCGGACCAAGCTGGGTTGTGTGAGCTGACATCGTGTGTGAAGGGAGGGGATAGTCGGTGCGCCAACTGGTCGGTGGGGAAGATTGTCGGGCGATGGAGGCCGTGTCGGCGGGGCGGAGCATGTAGATCGAGGAGGCACTAGGCGGCGAGCAGCGCCAGGAGCGCGACCAGCGAACAAAGAAATCAGACATAAACTAGTGCTTCCATTTTTATTAATAAGCAATCAAAGAAAACGGTATTACTATTGTTCAAACGAGCAGAGGTACGGTATGTCGGTATGTATCTTGTATGTGTATATCTAGCTAGGTGGAAGGATCCAGAAAGGTTTTCGGCATAGATTGAGGTGATGATGGTGGTGGACTCGAGTAATCTCTTGTTGCTCCGATTCCATGTCAAAGACGTACAAATCCACATCGTTCGCGTTGAAATTCTTCACGAGGACTTGTTTGGATGTACATGTATTTAGCTAAATCCACATATATTGAAGTGTATTTGAACTAAGTTCCACTCCAATACATATGGTTTGAGGTAAATACATATACATTCAAACAAGGCCTGAAGTAGATCCGATTCCCTCGAAGCCCGAGCGGGCTCGCTCAGCAGGAGGCTCCCATTTTTAGTAGTCAAATAAATTTTTATAGTTTGCAAATACTTGACATAAACATATATATTGATCTACATGTCCAGGTATCAGGGACCAGATTTAGCTATACAAAATTCCATATAGATTATACAATACACAACAAATAAAAAGAGAAAGAAGGACATCCTAGATTTTTATGATCACAATTACTATATATCAGCGGACATGTAGAATATTATTATAGTTTGGATCGGACAGGCTGATTAAAATATATATGACGACAGTTGAGTAATTCTCCGAGCCACAAATCGTCCAGATGATCGACCGACAAGTTGTATGCTCCGAGAGACACGACCAACAAGTTGTATGCTCCGAGAGACACGTTTTGGCCTTTTGTGCTTGTGTTTAAACAATATATATAATGTAGAAGCTACCTTAATGATGATTGTTATCCACATATATGTAGAGGACGTTTGGGAGTGTTTCACGAAACGGATTCTCAGGGAGAATCACTCCCTAACTGTTATATAATGTAGAAGCTACCTTAATGATGATTGTTATCCACATATATGTAGAGGACGTTTGGGAGCGTTTCACGAAACGGATTCTCAGGGAGAATCACTCCCTAACTGTCAAAAATATTTTTTATAGAGAAGTGATTCTTCGCTGATTCTGTGAAGTGATTCTATGAAATAAACTAATAAGAGGTTGATAGCTGAAAAAAGTAGTTTTATCTGATTTTGTGAAGTGATTCTCTATCTTGATTTTAAGAGTTTATGCTAAAGAATTAAAGAAAACCACTTTTAACTACAGAATCACTTCACACCAGAGAACCAGAAAGCACAGTTAGAGAATCAGGGAGCACAACTCTCCCAAACAAGCTAGCTTATAGGATGACACAAACAATAATATTTCATCACAGGCTGATTTATATTATATATATTGTTCATAGAACAAAGAAAGTAAACAAACACACTACTACTACTACTACTACTACTTCCATTTATTAATAAGCTACTATCTAGCAATCAAGAACACTAATAGGTACTATTATTGTTCAAACGAGCTGAGCAAAGGTATGTATCATGTATATGTGTGTGTTTATCTACTACTATCTAGCTAGGTGGAAGGATCCAGAAAGGTTTTCGGCATAGATTGAGGCGGTTATGATGATGGTGGACTCGAGTAATCTCTTGTTGCTCCGTTTTCATGTCAAAGACACACAAATCCGCATCGTCCGCGTTGAAATTCTTCATGAAGTAGATCCGGTTCCCTTGAAGCCCTAGCGGGCTCGCTGGGCAGGAGGCTCCCATGTTGCCGCCGTCCTCCAGGAGGAACACGGCGTCTCCGATGTCACGCACCCTGCACCATGCTGGTGCTGGTACTGCCGCTGCTTCCGCCGTCGCCGTCGTCGCCGAGAGGTCCATCCTGTACACGTGGATGGCGCCAATGTTGTCGGCGTCGAAGCCCACAAACATGACGCACGCGAGGTAGAGCTCGCCGCCGTGCTCCACCAGCCACGTGCACCCCGAGCTCATCCCCTCGGGGAAATCGACCATGCGGGCGTCGAAGTACCGGAACTCGGGTGCTACGACGGCGGGCTGGTGGTGGTCATGGTGGTGGTCGTCGTCGACGGTCGAGAAACTGATGGCGCACATGTCTTCTGCCGAGCTGATGAAGAAGAGCTCCCCTTGAACCGCGGCGACGCTGGAGATGACCTGTTTAGCAGGACCACTGCCGGGCACCACCTCGTCCTCGCCGATGTCGTACGTGTAGGAGCGCCACCACCCGCCGCCGCCGCCGTCGCCGCCGCCGACCTTGCAGCACCACATGTTGGGTTCGCTGTACTCGAAGAGCACGACGAGACAGTCCGGATGCGTCGCGTCTCTGTGCGTGAGCAGGCACTTGGAGCCCATTGGTGGGACGACGATGCCGCCGCCGCCGTGCTCCTCGTCGTCGAGGTCCGGCAGAGCAATCTTGTCGTTGCTACGAGGGTTCCATAGCCACGCTGTGGTCGACGACGACGAGGAAGACGACGGGGAGACTACCAGAATCCAGCCCTGCGGGGTGCTCCAGCACAGGTTCTTGTTTGCTACGAGCTCAGTCTCCATGCTGATGGTGCGCAGGGTCGCCTTCTGAGATATGCTGAACATGAGCATCTGGTCGTCGCCGCCATTACTGACGTACTGGTTTCGATGCTGGAAGACGAGTAAAGGCAAACAGGACGACATCGGCCTAGCTCTATTCTATATTAGGCTGCCTTAGTCGCTAGCGTCGTCGATCTTCTGCTTCTTCTCTTGGGGGAAGATCAGATCTAGCCGAGATTGTCGCTAGTTAATTAGCAGGACGTATACTTCTATCTCCGAGTTGATCGTCGGATATATATATATATATATATATATATATATAGAACACACGATGATAGAGAGCAATTAATTCGTATCGAATTCGTATAGTATACTCCAATACGTTAATAGAGAGGAAACTGGAGATAGGACAGCCGGACCTCGTATCGAATTCGTTTAGTGTACTCCAATCCTACTACACAACACACGATGATGATGTCCCATCCATCCATATACGTGTTCGTGTTCGTGTTGATGAATTCCCTCCCCGTCCGCAGCAAATAAAGGAAACCTAAAAATAAGGTATGTCTTAGTGCGCGGCCGACACCCGAGAGAGTGCATCAGTATGTATAGGACAACGCACTATTGCAAACTAGATCTTTCACTACCGGAATTCCTAGCTTTACCAACTGCTTGGCATTTGACACTCAGCAAAGAGACCAATATGCCGAGAGCCAACCAAGAGGCACACGGCAAAAAAAAAACACACACACGGTGAATGTTCTCTTTGTCGAGTGCCAAGTAACAGGCACTCGACAAAGAGGACAATTGTATCGAGTGCCAACTGCAGGCATTCGGCAAAGACAAAAACACTTGGCAAAGAATATCTTTGTTGAGTGCTAGACGGAGGCACTTGGCAAAGAACGGTACACCGTTAACGGCCGTTACCACTGTCAACCTTTGCCGAGTGCCGCTATTGGGCACTCGGCGAAGAAGACGCTTCGCCGTGTGCCTAGCTTTGACACTCAGCAAAATGTTTCTTTTTTATTTTGTGGCACAAATTATATTTGGTATCTGTTATATTTTTTTCTATATTTAATTAATTAATTGCATTTCAAGTAATTGTTTAAATCATGCCAAATTTAAACTAAAAGTTAAAAATAGATCATGACGATCGATCAGAGGGGGAAAGGTTCATATAATTTGAACTAAAGCTCAACTAAAAGCCAAATTTGAATCAAGCCAAATTTCAACAGAAAGGTTCATATAACTCAGGAGAGAGGGAAAAAGACAGGTCATGATTAGGCCATCATCCGAGGTTATCATTTGAGATTTCGCTTTTCGGTCTAAATAGAGTGTTTTGTTAAAATTGTTGAGAAGAGGTCACCTGTCTTGCCCCCATGCATGCATATGCGAAGACTGTACATGTTTACTATCAGAGATTGAATCAAGGTATATCTTCAGTCTTTGGTTGTCATATAACATGGAAAAATGGCTTAGCTACTTGAAATAATGTCTTTTCCACATCTCAGGAGTTGTCCCCGTAGTTAACACTGTAGTTTTTTTATGTTTATTTCATCATATTTTGTTTGATACTTTTAATCTTTGATCAATACGATCCGTAATATTCATATCGTCTATCACCCTGATTGGACCCTCAGAGCTCAAAACTAAATTACTTTAATAAATTTAATTTGCTATAGTTATATATCATTGTTGTAATTTATGACTGTAAAACTAAATTATTGAAGAATTAATTGAACCTGCTAGACGTTTATGGTTTGAGTTTTTGTTAATTGAACCTGCTAGATATTCATAGTGATACGGACATAATTTTTTTTTTGATATTTAGAGGTCTGTGTTATAGTTCAGCCCCATCTTGTTCGATTCCTGGATATGCCACTGGGAGGGAGTAGTAAATAGTGGGATGTGGCTCCAACAGAGCAGCTGCTGTAGGCTGCAGCTGAAGGTAGTGGAGACAGAGGCGTGGTCACAGGAGCACAAGTGCACAAGACAAGAATACATTGGATGCAGCACAGCTGCACATCTGATTATCTAGATGAACTCATCAATAGTCTAATGAGCTGATTGGGAAATATAAGCAAATTGATTATATTTTAACAAAATCGTATAAAAAGAAGATGTAGTACCCTGCCATATAACATGAAACCAGGAGTATGTTCTGCATGTATACTAACATAATTGTTTGTATATAGTGTTTCTTCACATAAGTTGAAGTAAATCACAAGAAATAATATACATTTGGATGTAAATAGCTAGCTAGCTAGGTGGCACAATCCAGAAAGGTTTGCGCCAGAGAATCAAGTTGTCATGATGGTGGACTCGGGTAACCTGTTGGGTGTTTGTTTCTAAGTCAAAAATGCACAAATTAGCATCATCATCCACAAAATTCTTCATAAAGTATATCTGGTTTGCTTTTAGTCCCAGAGCGCTCGCCGAGCAAGAAGCTGCCATTTGATCCTCCAAGAGAAACACAACATCTCCAATGTCATGCACGCTGCGCCAACAAGCTTGTGTTGAGGAGGAGGAGAAATCCATCCTATGCACCTCTTTGGTGCCAATGTTGTTTAGATCAATGCCGACGAAGCCGACGACGACTAAAAAGAGTTGATCTTGCGACTCAGCCAGCCAGTGCATATACATGGACAATAATCCTTTATTAGGGGGACGGGCCAAAGGGACCTTGAAATTTTGGAACGTGGGGTGGTGGTGGTGGTGGTTTTGATGATTTGTCATGGAAACGCAGGATGAGAAATCCGTGGCGCACACGCCTGTAGTCGATTTGGTGAAGAAGATTTTCCCTTGTACGGACGCCATGAACGGGATCTTTATCTTGGTACGTGGGACGCCGACGGCAACGGAGGCGCGCCTTTCTCCCCTTTGGTGGCTCCGGTACAGAAGAAGGATGGTTACCGATGTCGTACGAGTAATGTCTCCACCTGCTGCCGCTATCGCCGTCGCCGTCGCCGGTGGTGGTGTGGCAGTACCAGAGATCAGGTGCAGCATCATTGAAGAGCACGACGACACATCCTGGGTGAGTCGGGTCCTTGTGGGAGAGCATGCACGCTCCTGCAATGGTATGGGATCTGGTGCTCCTCTCCGAGATCTGGCAAGGGGAGCTTGTCGCCGGTGCTAGGGTTCCATAGACAAGCCGAGGAAGAAGATGACATGGTGGTGGTGGTGCTGCCATGGTGGTCCTGGGCGAGGAGGAGTATCCAGCCCTGGGGAGTGGTCCAGCACATGCTGTTGCCTGCGGCTAGAAGGCCATGCTCCACGTTCTCGTGCAGGCTTCGCTTGGATACGCTGAACATCAGCATCTCCTCGTCACGGTCGTCGTCGTCGTCCTCCTCTCGGCCTCCGTGAGGACGGTGGTGGAACACGAGCAATGGCAAACATGAAGACGGCGGCATGGAGGAGGAGGATGGTTCCAATCTTCTTGTGGCGTCGTCTACATGTTCCGCCATGTTCTCTCTCTCTTTCTTTTGATTGCTATCCATGCACGTACGTGGAGGCTAGAGCTGACATGTATTAATTTGTGAAATTGATCTATTCTGATGATTGTGGAGGCTTATTTGCTGGGCTTATTATGGTTTATTTCCAAATCTATGTACATCTTCTACTTCGCCTCCCTATTAACTTGGATGGTTTATTTCCAAACGGAAGCACATCGAGTTCGAGTTTGCGTCTACAACAAGCTGAAACTGCCTCGATCCGCGTCTCCGATTCACTCCATTTATAGCGATTCTGTTATAGTAGATTAATATATAGATTATATTCAATTTATTAGATTTGAGGTTTAACCTGATGTTCCATTTGGCCAGGGTCAGGGCCAATATATAGGATCTGAGGATGATGATACAACAAGTTTCTCACTGACAATGAAAACGTACGTTTAATTTGCCTTCCAAGATCTCAGATACAGTATATATATAGGCTATGGGCCTATGGTGGCCAGGCATATACTCTATGAAGCCAACTCGATGTTGGGAATACTTGTTATCTTATCTCGTGAAAATATTTTCTCTCTCGATGCAATGCACGATTACAATTCTAATCTAAACGAAAAAAAAAAAAAACACGAAACTTTGGATAATGTCATGTTGGCGTGCGACGTGGCAAAAGGGAGGTCCAAAAACTTGTTGGCTTGCCAGTCCAAGCTGAACACCTCTATCTGGGCCGTGAGCTTGAGGCCCAATGCGTGGTGGAACACGTCGCGGGCTCGTCATGGCCCAATTGCAGAACGACGGCGAATAGGGAAAACAAAACATCCAATTTACTTCCTCACCTGTCGCGTTCGTTTGATTTTGTATATTCTGAACTAAAATTTAGTTTTTTTTTACCTCCTTAACTTTAAAAATATTTCCTTTTTTCATCTTGAGTGGTTTTATGGTGCTTTTACTGATGTGGTGCCACGCTAGAAGAGTAAACTGAACGCTAGAAATATTTCATAAAGACTATTAAAAAATTCACAAATTATCCAAACATTTCATATATGTAATTAAAAATCCTAAAATTTGGATTAATCTTAGAAAATCCATAGGATTTTTTTTACCTGGAAAGCTAGCTATGAAGTAATGTGTATTTAGAGGTACATATAGCTAGCTAGCTAAGCTAGCTAGGTGGCACAATCCAGAAAGGTCGATCTGCGGCATAGAATCAAGTCATCGCGGTGGTGGACCTGCGTAATCTCTTGAGTATTTGTTTGCAAGTCAAAAATGCACAAGTCAGCATCATCATCGACGATATTCTTCATGAAGAATATCTGGTTTGCTTTTAGTCCCAGAGCACTCGCCGAGCAAGAAACCGCCATATCCGTCTCCAAGAGAAACACGACGTCTCCAATGTCATGCACCCTGTGCCAACAATCTTGTGTCGACGAGGAGGAATCCATCCTATACACCTCTATGGCGCCAACATTGTGTGGATTAAAGGCAACGTAGCCCATATATGGTGACCGCAAAGAGTTGATCTTGAGACTCAACCAACCACCTTCTGCCCGAGGAAGGACAACTCTAGCTTGGGGGAGTTCGACGAATGGGAAAAGTTGAATTTTTGGAACCTGCTAGGACGGTTGCGGTTTGTCGTGGAAGTACTACATGATGAGAAATCTATGGCGCGCATCTTGTCTTTAGACGGCCCTTTGCTGAAGTAGATTTTCCCTCGGAAGGAAGCCATTACGGTGATGACTCTCTTGATAGGACGGAGGATACTACGACGTGCCTTTCTCCCCTTTAATTTGGTGGCTTGGGGACAGTAGCACGGTTACCGATGTCGTAGGAGTGGTGTCTCCAACTGTTGGAGTCGTCGTTCTCGCCGCCGCCGTCACCGCCACCGGCGGTGAGACAATACCAGAAATCAGGCGTTCCACAACTGAAGAGCACGACGACGCATCCTGGATGAGTTGGGTCGTCTTTGTGGGAGAGCACGCGCGCACCTGCAGTGGTACGTGATTTCATGCTCCGCCGTGATGATATCCGGTAGCGGAAGCTCGTCGCCGGTGCTAGGGTTCCATAGGCAAGCTGAATACACCGCCGTCTCAGGGTCCCGGTCGTGGGCCAGGAGTATCCAGCCTTGTGGACTTGTCCAGCACACGCTGCTGCTGCCCACGGCTAGAAGGTCATGCTCCATGTTCATGTGCAGGCTTTGCTTGGACAGGCTGAACATTAGCATGTCGTCGTCAACGTCCTCCTGGCCGTCATGAAAGTGTTCGAAGACGAGCAAGGGCAAGCAGGACGACATGGATGATCCCGATCTAGCAGCGTCTGCGTGATGCTCCTCCATGCATGGTTCTTCTTCTCCCTTCGATCTAGCTGGTTGACGACGACGACGATTTATACGAAGATATTTTTGTATGGTAACTGGTAAGGCTGATTGGAAGATTATTATTATTGCCTGATACCTTCGATCGGGTCAGCTATTTATTTATATATACAGGAGGGCGGAAAAGAGCTTGATCGGACACCGTACGTGTTTGATCAAGCTTTCCCATGAATGTTCAGCGAGTATATATATTTCCAAACAAAAATTGGGTGTCTTATGCACGTACGATATCAATCAATCCAAGTGCATTACGAGGAAGCAAAGCAGCCAATAAGTCCAAGGTCGCCCAAACTTTTTGGCATGCAATCCAGTTTTTTTATAAGAAAAAAAAAATGAATCCAGTTAGTAACAATATTACAAGTATAATATAGGTATATACCTTTCTTTTGGGCCGTCAAATTTATTAGGCCCAACGACATCGTACCTGGTGGAATATATATTATATTAGATTTAATTTTCTTCTTTCTTAAACTTTTTTGAATTTCTCTAAGAATTAAAATTTATTTTTTGAAGTATTGTCTAAACAAGCTTGGATGTTGACATGGTCATATCAAACATTTTTATATGAGATCATTTAGAGGTCTAAATATTCATTTTAATTCCTCAAATTTTAATTTTGTTGAAATTTTCAAATGACCTCGGACATTTACCTGTTCTATAGGAAAGCTATAGATCTTGATGGGATCTAAAACTTTGTGGTTGAAAATCTTTTTATCTGAGATCGCTTATTAGAGCCCAAATGGTTATTTTAAGTTATGTGATTATGGAATTCAATTTTTAAACTTTTCCATATGACCACACTCTATACCAAATTTATAGTGTTTGAAGAGATTTAAAAGTTTGTAGTTGATTTTTTTCTCATTTGAGATCATTGATGACAAAAAAAAGCACCATCAAAACCACTCCAAAACTATTTTAGAGGGACAATTTATCCGGCCTTGGAAATTAAGGGGGGTAATTTGTCCACTACTCGTGTTAAGGATTTTTTTAAGTTCAACGAAAAGTTCATAGGACAAACTGGATGTATCTTTTTCCTATAAGTTCATATATAGGTCAAGCTATTTATTCAAACTCCCCTTGATAGTACGGTCAAAGGAAAAACAAAGTCCTAAACTACTCTAAGGCCCCCCGTTTGGATCTTTTATTTTGGTGGAATTGAAATTCACTCAATAAACTAGCCTATTTGCCTTACAATTTGACATTCCACCACTTTTCAAGGTTCACATATATGTCTACCTCAAATTCCTGAATTTTTTTTGAAATAATAATGTTTTTATTTGAAATTGTAAAAGTAGTAGCTATTTTAGAAAAATTGTACGAGGAGAGGACAGTCGGCAGGTGGGCAGCCGACTAGGGTAGGACCCTCATCGGCAGCTCAATGGCCGATAGGCCTGTAAATCCATTTTCTAATTGGAATGGAATGTCACATCGACCGATAGGCTCACAGGCATGTATCCCTAAATTTTTTTAATTCTCCATCACATCAATTCTTAGATACATGCATGGAGCATTAAATGTAGGTAAAAAAACTAATTGTACTTTTTAGTATGTATATGTTGAGACGAATCTTTTGAGTTTAGTTAGTCCATATTTAAACAAAGTTTATCAAATAACAACGAAAGTGTTATGATACTTTTTCCAAAAACTTCTGCAAACTAAAAACAGTCTAACCCTATTTTCTAATTGAAATGTCACATCAGCATGCACAAGTCGTGTAAAGGGAGCCTGCCAGTGCACTAGTACTTCTCGGGATTTGGATATAGGAGTAAATTTTTTTTGCGTGTCGCATCGGATATTTCGACACTCATTTAGTCTATTAAAATTAAATTATTAAGAAAACAAATTACATATTCCGTTTGGAAACCGTGAGACGAATTTATTAAGACTGTATAATTAGTTATTTTTTTAGTCTACGTTTAGTACTCCATACATGTATTCAAATATTCGATGTGATGAGTAAAAAAAATTTGCAGTGCAACTAAACAACAAGGCCTGGGTCTTATTCTCTTCTCTTGCGCGCTCTCTCTCTACTGGTAGCTGACTGCTGCTCTTGTCAGCTGTCACCCGAGCCTAGCACATGCATGCTACTCATAGCATGGAATCAAATAAAAAAGCATGTTCGGGGCCGGCCTTGTTCACTTTTCAGCCAAAAACTGGTTCCGTCACATCAAATCTTTGACATATATAGAGTATTAAATATATACTAAAAAATTAATTACATAGTTTGCATGTAATTTGAAAAGACGAATCTTTCAAACCTAATTAGTCCATGATTTGACATTAAAGTGCTACAGTAACACATGTGCTAATGATAGATTAATTAGGCTTAAAAAACCGTCTTGTGATTTATTGACGGATTCTGTATTTTTTGTTAGTATCTGAACACCTCATGTAACACCCTATATAACATTTGATGTGACATCCAAAAATTTTACAGCTTGAAATTAAATATGGTAGTTTCCACTCAATTTTTTTATCTACCACATCGAATATTTGGACATGGAAATTAGTACCATAACATTCGATGTGACACCCAAGAAATAATAAAAAGACTGGGAATATAGCTACCATTCATGATTGTATATACGCTAATTGTTTTCAGAAAAAAGAATGATACAAATTAGAATTTAGGATGAAAACATCCTAGAAAAGAGGACAAGATCAAATCCCAAAAAGCTACAATACTAGCATAGGCTTCTTTAGTGATGCTATTGATTGCATGCACCCTATATCCACCCTTGAGTGGTGGACGCATGACAAGGGAGCAGTTGCAAATTTTTTAGGCCCTGTCGGACATCCGCTGGCCAACAAGACCAAGGTGATAGGACCAATCGGCTTCTGTACGGCCGATAGGACCCTGTCGGCCCCCGAGTGGCCGATTGAGAAGCTATCGGCACTCTAATTACCGATAGGATACTATAACTACAATTTTTTATAAACAAATGCTACAACCACAATTAATCATTAAAATAATATTATTTTTTTTTAAAAAAAATCCAAATTCCTAGGGTGGGAGAGAAATGGATTCCATACATCACCATACTATATTTCTACTTTACAACTTTTAACATTCTCTTCAACTCACTCTCCTACGATATGAATGCAACACATGGGTATCTCTCTCGTATAAGCAACAATAATATACAAATATAATCCATATATAATCATATTAGCTTAATTAATATGTGATTAAATTATGATTCTTAAAATAAATTTAATTCCAAGCATCCAACCGGGCCGTAAGTGTTTCTCCAATGCTAAATGATACTTAGAAATAGCCTATTTCAACCTTATCATCCATCCTTTGAAAACTGAAACAATTTCCATCGACAGGGGACATGAATATCATATTGCCCAAACAATCACCATCATTGCGACCTAACTCTTTTTTTTTTTGCAAAACACACGTTAGCCATAATAATCTTAGGTTATTATTAATCACTAAAACCCATTAGTGGGTATTGGGTGTATGGACATCCCAATGTAAAGGTGGAACGACATGAAAACGAATAAAGAGTAGAAAATGATTTGTAATGCAAATGTGCAAGAGAGAAAGAATATGTAAAAGTGGTTGAGATGATTTAGAAATAGTATATGACTTCTGATGTAAATTGTCTTCTCTCTCTCTCTCTCTCTCTCTCTCTCTCTCTCTCTCTATATATATATATATATATATATATATATATATATATATATTAGGAGTACATTATTGGAAATTTTTGGAGGTAATATTTTTTTCCTCCTAATATTTCTTTGAAAGTTAGGAAATACCATGTTTTTAGGAACAAATTATTGTGTACTCTAAGATAGAGAGTAAAAATATGATGGGGATTTTGGGAAAAATGAAACTAATTTTATCTATTTTTTGGACTAAATCTAATATTGCACGAACTATTTAAGATTAAACCAGATTCTAGGATTTTAGATTATATATTTTATTTTAAAATATTTTGGACATTTTTTTAAAAAAATATAGTACTATTTTTCTTCTGATGAACTATTAATAACATGGTCTGCTCTACGTCCTCTCTTGATTGAAGTGGCGCCATGCATGGTCAGCAAAAAACTGGCATTAAAACCATTTAGTGTGCAAACAACAGCTTTCGGACGCGCAAATGGCGCAGTGGTTGATTGCTCCAGTGGCCAAAGGGAGCCAGCCGACTGGGGCTCGAACCCTGGTTCCGCACGCCTCTTTGAAGGCAGCGGCCAAAGGCCGCCTTTCAAAAAAAAAAAGTTGAGTGATGATGGGTTTTCTTTTCCATGTGTTTTTTTTATCATAGGTTTTTCTTTTGTTTTAGCACAAGTTGAGTGATAGATGAGGGAGGAAAATCAGATATTCTTGAAAGTTAATTAATGGGCCAAGAGGACTTTTTCTAACCTGAAAGCCCAGTTCAGTATTGTTTTCCTACTTTGCAAAAGTAAAGGCCCGCAAAGCTAGGTTTATTATCCATATTTCCTATATTTCAGGTGTCTAAACAGTTTTATCTTTATTTTTTTTCTAGGTAAATGCCCATGCGTTGCAACGGGAAAACATAATGCTACAATAACATATGAATAAACATGTGTTATATTGTTATCTGAAAAATATATTGCAACAATAATGTGTTTGTAACACAAATATTACATAAGTCTTTAAAAAGATGGATAATTAAAATAGTTCGACCAGTACAAGGTGCTAAAAGGAGTTACCATGACCTGGCTATCGCTGCTATGGTCAAGCCAGATTACCGAACACTTTCACTATGCGAATTTTGGGGCCGACATTTGGTCCCGCGCCCTCATCCCCACCTGACTCCTCGCTCGTTGCACCTGTCGAACTCATGTCGCGCGCTGTCGTGCCCGGCTTTCATGATTGTGCGGGGCTTCCCCGATTTTGATGCTGACACGGGGTTTGCCGTACCTCCGACTTTCATGTCGGTTCGGGGCTTCCCCACCCGACTTTCGTTCTCCTGTTGCGCCTGGCTCCAGACGAACTCAGCCATCGCCGCCGCTTGCACTCCTCTGCCGCTGCTGACGCAGCCCCGCCCCGCAGGAGCGGTATGGTAGCATCAAGGTGGTGGCGTGTTCGACAGGGGTGCAAGCAGATCGACGGCGGCCCATGCAATGGCATCGTCGCTCCTAGCAGCAAGGTAGGGGCAATTCCTTTTTTCCACGCGTTTTTTTAACAGCCCCTACCATCAGGAAGGGGTGTCCAGCGGTGCCACACAATTTAGGAGTCAGAAGGGTGAGGGGATTTAGGAAGGTGAAATCGGACATGTCATGATTTTAGACCAGAACCGTGATGAAGCCGCTACAAGCTCGTTGTCCTCCAGTAATAAGGTGGACATGTTGGACAAATCATGTTAATCAGGGGTCAATCACGCTAATCCCATCCGGTCTCTTTCTCCTTCCTAAATCGCTCCATACCATCCTTTCCTGACACTGACAAACTGTTTTTAGGAGGTGTTCGTTTCCTGACAAAAAATTTAGTCGTATCACATCGGATGTTGGAGCACTAATTTAGACTATTAAAATAAACTAATTATAAATTAATTAACAAGACGAATCATTAGCAAATTTTTATTGTAGCACTGTATTCTCAAATTATGAACTAATTAAGTTTAATAGATTCGTCTCGTGGGTTAGTCATCGACTAACAAATTACTTTTATAATTAACCTATTTTTAATTGACTAAATTAAGGTCGCAACATCCATGACAGCTAATTTTTTTTATCAGGGAAAACAAACATTGTACCCTTTAGAAAGGTTGACTAACAATACATACATGATACAAAAAATTATGTCCGTATCACTATGAATATCTAGCAGGTTCAATTAACAAAAACTCAAACCATAAACGTCTAGCAGGTTCAATTAATTCTTCAATAATTTAGTTTTACAGTCATAAATTACAACAATGATATATAACTATAGCAAATTAAATTTATTAAAGTAATTTAGTTTTGAGCTCTGAGGGTCCAATCAGGGTGATAGACGATATGAATATTACGGATCGTATTGATCAAAGATTAAAAGTATCAAACAAAATATGATGAAATAAACATAAAAAAACTACAGTGTTAACTACGGGGACAACTCCTGAGATGTGGAAAAGACATTATTTCAAGTAGCTAAGCCATTTTTCCATGTTATATGACAACCAAAGACTGAAGATATACCTTGATTCAATCTCTGATAGTAAACATGTACAGTCTTCGCATATGCATGCATGGGGGCAAGACAGGTGACCTCTTCTCAACAATTTTAACAAAACACTCTATTTAGACCGAAAAGCGAAATCTCAAATGATAACCTCGGATGATGGCCTAATCATGACCTGTCTTTTTCCCTCTCTCCTGAGTTATATGAACCTTTCTGTTGAAATTTGGCTTGATTCAAATTTGGCTTTTAGTTGAGCTTTAGTTCAAATTATATGAACCTTTCCCCCTCTGATCGATCGTCATGATCTATTTTTAACTTTTAGTTTAAATTTGGCATGATTTAAACAATTACTTGAAATGCAATTAATTAATTAAATATAGAAAAAAATATAACAGATACCAAATATAATTTGTGCCACAAAATAAAAAAGAAACATTTTGCTGAGTGTCAAAGCTAGGCACACGGCGAAGCGTCTTCTTCGCCGAGTGCCCAATAGCGGCACTCGGCAAAGGTTGACAGTGGTAACGGCCGTTAACGGTGTACCGTTCTTTGCCAAGTGCCTCCGTCTAGCACTCAACAAAGATATTCTTTGCCAAGTGTTTTTGTCTTTGCCGAATGCCTGCAGTTGGCACTCGATACAATTGTCCTCTTTGTCGAGTGCCTGTTACTTGGCACTCGACAAAGAGAACATTCACCGTGTGTGTGTTTTTTTTTTGCCGTGTGCCTCTTGGTTGGCTCTCGGCATATTGGTCTCTTTGCTGAGTGTCAAATGCCAAGCAGTTGGTAAAGCTAGGAATTCCGGTAGTGAAAGATCTAGTTTGCAATAGTGCGTTGTCCTATACATACTGATGCACTCTCTCGGGTGTCGGCCGCGCACTAAGACATACCTTATTTTTAGGTTTCCTTTATTTGCTGCGGACGGGGAGGGAATTCATCAACACGAACACGAACACGTATATGGATGGATGGGACATCATCATCGTGTGTTGTGTAGTAGGATTGGAGTACACTAAACGAATTCGATACGAGGTCCGGCTGTCCTATCTCCAGTTTCCTCTCTATTAACGTATTGGAGTATACTATACGAATTCGATACGAATTAATTGCTCTCTATCATCGTGTGTTCTATATATATATATATATATATATATATATATCCGACGATCAACTCGGAGATAGAAGTATACGTCCTGCTAATTAACTAGCGACAATCTCGGCTAGATCTGATCTTCCCCCAAGAGAAGAAGCAGAAGATCGACGACGCTAGCGACTAAGGCAGCCTAATATAGAATAGAGCTAGGCCGATGTCGTCCTGTTTGCCTTTACTCGTCTTCCAGCATCGAAACCAGTACGTCAGTAATGGCGGCGACGACCAGATGCTCATGTTCAGCATATCTCAGAAGGCGACCCTGCGCACCATCAGCATGGAGACTGAGCTCGTAGCAAACAAGAACCTGTGCTGGAGCACCCCGCAGGGCTGGATTCTGGTAGTCTCCCCGTCGTCTTCCTCGTCGTCGTCGACCACAGCGTGGCTATGGAACCCTCGTAGCAACGACAAGATTGCTCTGCCGGACCTCGACGACGAGGAGCACGGCGGCGGCGGCATCGTCGTCCCACCAATGGGCTCCAAGTGCCTGCTCACGCACAGAGACGCGACGCATCCGGACTGTCTCGTCGTGCTCTTCGAGTACAGCGAACCCAACATGTGGTGCTGCAAGGTCGGCGGCGGCGACGGCGGCGGCGGCGGGTGGTGGCGCTCCTACACGTACGACATCGGCGAGGACGAGGTGGTGCCCGGCAGTGGTCCTGCTAAACAGGTCATCTCCAGCGTCGCCGCGGTTCAAGGGGAGCTCTTCTTCATCAGCTCGGCAGAAGACATGTGCGCCATCAGTTTCTCGACCGTCGACGACGACCACCACCATGACCACCACCAGCCCGCCGTCGTAGCACCCGAGTTCCGGTACTTCGACGCCCGCATGGTCGATTTCCCCGAGGGGATGAGCTCGGGGTGCACGTGGCTGGTGGAGCACGGCGGCGAGCTCTACCTCGCGTGCGTCATGTTTGTGGGCTTCGACGCCGACAACATTGGCGCCATCCACGTGTACAGGATGGACCTCTCGGCGACGACGGCGACGGCGGAAGCAGCGGCAGTACCAGCACCAGCATGGTGCAGGGTGCGTGACATCGGAGACGCCGTGTTCCTCCTGGAGGACGGCGGCAACATGGGAGCCTCCTGCCCAGCGAGCCCGCTAGGGCTTCAAGGGAACCGGATCTACTTCATGAAGAATTTCAACGCGGACGATGCGGATTTGTGTGTCTTTGACATGAAAACGGAGCAACAAGAGATTACTCGAGTCCACCATCATCATAACCGCCTCAATCTATGCCGAAAACCTTTCTGGATCCTTCCACCTAGCTAGATAGTAGTAGATAAACACACACATATACATGATACATACCTTTGCTCAGCTCGTTTGAACAATAATAGTACCTATTAGTGTTCTTGATTGCTAGATAGTAGCTTATTAATAAATGGAAGCAGTGTAGTAGTGTGTTTGTTTACTTTCTTTGTTCTATATATGAACAATATATATAAGCCTATGATGAAACATTATTGTTCGTGTCATTCTACGGGCTTGTTTGTGAAAAATTTTGGGGCTTGTTTGTGAAAAAATTTGGGGGCAAAATTTCGGGAGTTTTGATACTGTAGCACTTTCGTTGTTATTTGATAAACTTTGTCCAAACATAGACTAACTAGGCTCAAAAGATTCGTCTCGACATTTACAGACAAACTGTGGAATTAATTATGTTGTTTTACCTACATTTAATACATCATACATGCGTCTAAAGATTCGATGTGACGAAGAATCTTGAAAAAATTTGGGAACTAAACATGGCCAGCCTCGTTTAGTTGCGTCCCAATTTTTTTTTTGACCTATCACATCGAATATTGGGACACATGCATGGAGTATTAAATATATACTAATTATAAAACTAATTTGTCAGTCGGAATCTACTTCGCGAGACGAATCTATTAAGCCTAATTAGTCCATAATTTGACAATATAGTGCTACAATAAATATGTGCTAATGATGGATTAATTAGGCTTAATAGCTTCGTCTCGTTAAGTACTATGCGGCGGTGTAATTAGTTTTATAATTAATATATTTTAAATAGACTAAATTAGTGCTAAACAACTAAACAATTATGGTAAACAAAGGCCCATAATACAGTATTACGTATTTTTTATAATTAATTAGGCTTAATAACTCCGATGTGACACTTCCCAAAAAATTTCCAACAACTAAACAAGGCCCATAATACAGTATTATGTATTTTTTTTCATTACGTATTATGGTAATCAGTAAACAATGCAGATATTGGTTCTGGGCTTATTTTTTGTGATGATGTACAAAAAGCCTGCTGGCCCCTGTAAAAGATATAGATTATGTGCAACTCCAAAGGGAGTGAAAAAAAAAATAAAACTCCAAATGGTGAAAAACTGGAACATAACAATTGATTATGTGCAACTCCAAAGGGAATGAAAAAAAACAAAACTTGAAATGGTGAGAAAAAAAAGCAAAAACAAACTTCAAATGGTGAGAAAAAACAAATTATGTGCAACTCCAAAGAGAATGAAAAAAAAACAAAACTTGAAATGGTGAGAAAAAAAAGCAAAAACAAACTTCAAATGGTGAGAAAAAACAAATTATGTGCAACTCCAAAGAGAATGAAAAAAAAAACAAAACTTCAAATGGTGAGAAAAAAAGCAAAAACAAAATTCAAATGGTGAGAAAAAACAAAAACGCCCACCGTGGGGCTCGAACCCACGACCACAAGGTTAAGAGCCTTGCGCTCTACCGACTGAGCTAGACGGGCTTTTATGACAGTGACAGCTTCTCACTTTATTAGATAAAAATTGGCACTAGCACGTGAGTATAGCGTTGTAGCTGTTCTTATATATTGTGCTTCGAGACTATTATTACTGCTCCGTAAAAAAATACTTTTATTATTAGAGTATATGAGACTTAAAGATAACAATTACGTGCATTTTTTTCTTATTTTCTTAGTTGTTACGTTGAATCTGTTTTTTTGACGACGATGTTTGTATTTTGCACCAGCAAGTGCCACCAGGGGCAAAAGAAGATTCATGCAAGTCTAAACTGTAACCAAACTAAGTAGAGAGAGCTAGTAGGCAATGGTGGAGCACCGATACAAATTAAAGTGTCGCGCAACTACGACAATGTAGAGAGCTCCATGGATGGATTCGTGTTCGAGACAGGGAAAAACACTAGAGAAAACCGGGATGCACAAGACGAGAAGATGATGCACTAAAACCAAAGGTCTAACGGAGGCTCTACATAGCCACACCACCTCCTTTCTTTTTTTCAGTGTTATGCAATATCTTGATACACATTCGATCAGTCAATAATGATTTCAGCGTTCTGCAATAATCCTTGTCAGTCAGTCGGTCAATCAGTGATATGTATTTGTATTTGTCTACTACTACAGTAGTGTTTCCACTGTTCCGCAAAATCTTGTTGTCTGAATGTGCAATGTCACTGAAACTTTCTGTGATACCTGAAGATTCAGACATGAACTCGACCAATGCTGTTGCTGCCACAAGAGGAAAAAAAATCTCAACAATATAACAGTGCTCAAGTTGGATTTTCCCAAAGCTTTTGATCCAGTTATATAGTCGCGACTCGCGACAGCTTGCTAAAAATTCTCCAAACCCAAGGCTTCCCGGCAAGATGGTACGGTGCGGCTGGGTTGAGTCCATCTTGCAGACCTCAATGTCAGCAGTGGTTGTCAATGGACTTCCTGGCGCTGGATCAGTTGCAAACCGGGGCTGCGACAAGGGTATCCCATCTCGCCGTATCGTGGCGTAGCCTCTGCCTCTTTTCATTAAGCAGGAGAAGAGTTTGTCAGGGTTACAGGTCCTAAAAAAACGTTGCACGATGGAGTCCGATGCCTCCGACAGCTGCTGGATCAATTCGCTGAAGCAACTGGACTTAAGATAAACTACTCCAAGAGTACAAAGGTCCCCATGAATACTTGAGACCAATTACTTGACGAGCTGCAGGAGATCCTTGATTGCAAGCTAGAGCAATTTCTGCAGACGTACCTTGGCCTGCCTCTGTCAAATACCTTGGCCTGCAGCAGGATGGCAAAAAAAAAAAAAAAAAAAAAAAGAATGTAAGAGGTCGACCAGTGCTGGTGAATTTGGTACTCGACGGTGCCGCTGCATATCTGATGGAACGTGCGTTCATGGGGACAGGTGTGGCCAAAGCGTCTGGGTCGCAATGTCTTGTGGCCTGGACTAGAGTCTGTCATACAAAGGAACTCAACCTTCAGAACCAATGCCTGCTACTGAAGCTCATTGGGCATGGAATGGCCTGAACCTTGCAAACCTCACTGGCCGCCGAGATGCAGTGCAGTAGGAGCACACTGGGACGCGCTGAGAGCACTTCTTCCATTCTACCAGTGCATCACCACGGTAGTCCTGGGGGATGGCCGGGCAACGAGCTTCTGGGACCGACCATTCTGGCTGCTGCCTTCCCATGCATTGCAGGTCATGTGATTGTTCACGGGGTCTCAATGCGAGAGACATTGGAAGAGGGAATCCAAGCGGCTGTTGCGCCAAGCAAAGAGTACTGGAACTGCAACAAGTACAAGCAATCCTGAAGGAAGTGATGCTGTCATACTCACTGGAAAAGCGTCTTTGGTCATACATAGTATCGTCAAACGACGACGAATTATAATGCAGTAGTAGTGGAAATGTGGAATTGAGAGTTCAGACTTGAGAGCAAAACAAAAGCAGGTCCCGAGCAGTTCCTCCAAGTGATTCAGAAAACTTCCTCCAAAGTACGTGACAAAGCAACCACGAAATGTCCCCCTTCTTTTAATCATACAAATATAGAAGAAACAGACACTGCATTTCTCTAAGCGACTATAGTCATAATGGAAACTGAACCCACTTGTGCTATCATCTACTCTACCAGCTGTGCGTGTGCCAAAGGAACAAGAAACATGAACTCTCGTATTACATTTATTTAGGTAGGTTGGAACGATATCAAGCACACTGAAGACAAATGTGAGAATTGTTAAGACAGTTGACTCCAGAAACTTATGAGATTGTCAGATGGATATTGATCCAAAACAGAATGTCAAATTATTCATACATTACATAGGATGGTTTCATTTTTGAACTCAGGCAGAAGAGATGCATGTGTGTGAGTGATGAGAAGTCCAAATCAAAACATGACTGTGGACATGATCAACAAACACCAGACTGTCAGGCAATACTTCTTATTCATTTCGCATATTCCGTTCAGCTTCACCCAGCTCTTGATGCAGGGTGCTGGAAATGAAGAGGTACAGAAAAATACATATATATTATTCAGTGCAAGCTATATTATTACATGGAAACACACTAAACAAATTAACAATAAACATTGTATGCAAAGTTCAACATTCATCACAGGTAGTAGCTACTCACCAAATTTGTAAAAAAAAAAGCAGACATGATAGGAGAGTAGTGGTAGTTGTTTACACCAGATTTTGAACCAAGCCGGAATACTATTTTATAAGCACAAACGGCTGATTTATTAATAAAAGAATCGGCCAGAAAAATAAAAGAGACTTGTTTGGACCCGGACACGACCAAAGCTCATGTGGGCCAGACGTGACAGCCATTGAAGACGTGACGAGTTCGGCCGAAGAGTTCAAGTTCGGGTCACTTTTATTTTATTACTATGTATCCTAGTCATATTAGAACAGGAGTCTACCAGTTTATAAATAGCTAGAAACCCGATTTTGTACACACAATCAATCAACCAAACAATCTTTCGGCCCATGGCCAAACCCTTAGAAGTAGGAGTAAGGTAGATCTCGGCGAAACCTTCGACCAGGCAGGGCTGCATCGGCTAGACCGACCTCCGGTTTGCTTGTAAGTTTCACCAATGGCTCGTGTTATTGCTCAATAAGGCTGCATTAGCATCGACCAAACTCTTGTTTGGCTATGACATGAGTTAGTTATCGGTTTAAGCTCGCCTTTTGTGAGACTGTCTTGACCCTGATCAATCTCTCACTTTAGTCGATCTTGACTAGTTATCGGCTCTATTAGTTTTGGCAAGCTAATAGATTCATTAAGTTATCGATGTTGTTTATGCTTTTATGCTTTTCTTTAGATTCAAACAACATCTTGCCCAATCAAGATTGACAAACTAGCTTAAGCTTAAAAGCTGTTTAGATCTGGCTGTCCAAAGGCTTCGCATGCTTACACCAAAGAAAATAGCCGATCTAAGCCTTTCATCGACTATTTTGTCAATCTTGATTGTTACATGTTGTGCGTTCGAGATATCCGATGAAACTACGGTTTGATAAAAAAAAAGGTAGATTTGATCTGGCATGTTTGTTACGGCTGTATTTTCGAACCCCATTGACATAAATGATGGATTAAAACTGCCTAATCTTAAACCAAATCACGGTTTCAAAGGATAGATCTTGTTCGTGCCTCATGTACCCTGTATCGGCTAAAATAGCCGATCCAGTTATGCTTTCTTCATAATGTGTACTTTTAAATGGCTTGGAATTTACGGATCCACTCGTTGCACCGGACGTGATCTAGCTTGGTCATCATTATGGCTGTATGAAAACACCCCACTGTTGGTGATTAAACTATTTTATCGATCTATTTGTTATTATGGCTGTATGGAAACACCCAACTGTTAATAGATAGAACTGCCTGTACAATTAGTCGATACATCGATCTCATACCGTTTAAATATATACATAGATTTTTATTTCCTTCACATGCTTAAGCTTATCGGCTGTTTTTCGTTCTAGATGCTTTCCTTATATACACAATAGCCGTTTTGCTTATGTTTTTATCAATGCTCTTAATCATCTCTTGAGAGTTGACTTTGTAGTCAAATGTCCTACAAACAATGGCTATATCAGAGCCACATAATTTGGAACTGTCTGGCCTCAAACCGGCAGGTTCGACAATTTAATGTCTTTTTCTTGTCCTTGTCAATTGTAGGTCAAATTGACTGGCACGCCCCGAAGTCGTTCTCACCAAGATTCGGCACCGCGACCTTTGTGAATGTTCAGGAGGTCAGGACTTTGCTCCGTACGCCCTCTGAGGACCGTGATCGAGTGTGTTGGCCCCTTGACCAGATTTCTGCACCAACAGTAGTAATTCGGTAGCAAGCGATTGCATATCATATCAGACATTGAGGCGGCATGCAGTATAAATAGGGGATGTGGCACCAACGGAGCCACTGCAGCTGAAGCTAGTGGAGACAGAAGAGGTGGTGGTCACAGCAGGAGGATATAGCACAGCTGCAAATCTCATGGTGATATGTATATTTTATAGTAGTTTTTTCAGCTCTATTCTCCACCTTATTTTAGTTAAGTTATGAAGCCTCTTTAATTGGCAGATACAGTATTTAAGTTTATATTCCTTTTGTCTTTTCAAAACAAGGAAACCATGACAAATCTAAAACACACATACAAGTATTACTGCTACATCCATCCATATTGAGCTGAATGCATTTCCCAGTTTGCATCCTCCAAGAGAAAGACAACGTCTC
The DNA here is from genome assembly GCA_009763385.1 of Coix lacryma-jobi var. lacryma-jobi. Taxonomy (NCBI): domain Eukaryota; kingdom Viridiplantae; phylum Streptophyta; class Magnoliopsida; order Poales; family Poaceae; genus Coix; species Coix lacryma-jobi. Next base: position 333,772 of record VDCT01000115.1, on the reverse strand, counting down.
CAATATCATGCACCTTGCGCCAACGGTCTTTGCGAGGAGGAGGAGGAGGAATCCATCCTATGCACCTCTATGGCGCCAATGTTGTTTGGATTAAAATCAACAAAGCCAATGGTGACTACAAAGAGTTGATCCTGCGACTCAACCAACCACTGTCTGCCTGAGGAGAATTCTTCAGGGAGACCGACCATACGGAAGTTGAATTTTTGGAACGTAGGCCGATCATTGTGATTTGCCGTGGAAGTGCAGGACGAGAAATCTATGGCGCACATATCTTTATTAGATTTCCTAAAGTAGATTTTCCCTTGGAAGGAAGCCATGTGGACGATGGTGTTCTTGATTGGACGGCTACTGCGACGTGCCTTCTTTCCCTTTGGTGGTTTTGGTATAGATGGATAGTTACCGATGTCATACGTGTAATGTCTCCATCTGCTGTTGCTGCTGCTGTCGTTGGTTGTGTCTTCAATCCTCCTGCTGCTGCTGCTGTCGTTGGTGGCGGTGTGGCAGTACCAGAACTCAGGCGCGGCACGATTGAAGAGCACGACGACGCATCCTGGGTGAGTTGGGTCCTTGTGGGAGAGTATGCACTTGCAGTGATACAGGATTTGGTGCTCTTCCTCTACGATATCCGGCAAGGGAAGCTTGTCGCCGGTGCAAGGGTTCCATAGACAAACCGAAGACACCGTGTCGCGATCTTGGGCGAGGAGCATCCACCCTTGTGGAGTGGTCCAGCACATGCTGCTGTTGCCTGCGCTGTCATGGCCGCACTCCATGTTCCTGTGCAGGCTTTGGTCTGATATGCTGAACATTAGCATCTCGTCTTCGTCTTCGTCTTCATCGTCCTCTTGGCCGTTGTTATTAGGATGATGATGGTGGAAGACAAGCAAAGGCAAACAGGACGACATGGACGATCCAAACTGACTAGCGTCCGCGTGTTCCACTCCCACCATGGTTCTTCCTCGACGAAGATGACGGGGATCCACCTGTAGGGATCAGGGCAGGGTTAATTAATTAGGCTGCAGAGAGAAGAACATGCATAGATGTCGGCTGCCTTTCTGAATCGTGATTTATAGAGTTGTTTTATATATATCTGATCTGATAAACATAGGTACATGGATTGATGGCTCTCACCAGGTAGATCAGGCGTGCACAGTTTGGGTCACCGGGTCAGATAAGCAGAGTAAAAACCGGCCAATCCGGCTTCTATCTCTAATCTTGAGGTACTGGTATTCTTTTTTAGGCTCGCTCGCTCGCTAGCTTATATAAGCAGAACACAACTCCTCCATCGGATCGGAGTTGCATTGAATTCGAATTGGCAACATGCCAAACGTGTCCTTGTCCAATCTATTTGTCTATCTATTTCCATCCAAAAATCCAAATCTATAAACCGGGAACGTGAATCTTCGTCCGTTCGTGATTCCAAGTCCGATTAGAAGCGGACTGCTCCTCGCACGCCCCCGCGCACAGTCCACTAATCCAATTTGGCCCATATATAAATATATTGCACAGATTAGAAGCTGTTTCGAACCTATTGCAAGATCCCCTTAGTTTTCCCTTAACAAATTTGACTGGAACAGAAAAGAAATTCGGCCATCGCCCTCGACTCCGATAACAGCAAATCAGACTGAGAGTCAAAGCGGCAGCACAAGCAAAGGGATTCCGCCTCTTACCTAGGTTCCTCCGGGACGTGCGGACTCGATTCAGCCAAGGCTGATGAACGGGGTTGGGTTGTGCCCGCGCCCGCGCCGCCGCAGGATTCACCGGTGACCGGTGAGTGAGTGCGCGCCCCGCAATGCAAAGTTTCCAGACCCAACAAAGTGGATGGGTATAAGCCGTGACCCGTCGCGCTATCGCAGAGGGCGCGACCCACCCTAGAACAACTGTAATAAGTCTCTATTCAGCTCAGCAGGCTGTAAGGTAATTCACATCATCTAAATCCTATACAATGGAGAGAGAAACGAAGAAAGAAAATGAAGCGAGTGTTTGCTTTACCGCAGGGCGTAGCGTGTGTAACGAGACAAAAGACTGTAAGGTAAATCACGTTAGGGCAACTGTAATAAGTCCTACTCAGCAGGCTGTAAGGTAAATCACGTTATCTAAATCCTATGTGGTAAAGAGAGAAACGAAGAAAGAAAATAAAGCTGAGCGTTTGCCTTACCGCGTGTAACGACACAAAAGGCTCGCATACAGTCTAGATATAGTCATGTGCGGCTACCAGACTACTATTATTAAATGTTACAACTAATCTCTTATAGCCTATTCAGTATACGTGTCAGTTATACTCTCATACTGCAGATACATGGGTGTATGCCGAGTCTCTGAGTGATGAGTGATTGTCAACTGGGATGATGCGCATGTTCTTTGGCTTGTGTTGTGCAGGTGTCGAGCACGGATACAGTGATCGACGGCGAGGTGAAGGTCAAGTTGAGACGTGCCGTGCTGACGGACCGGGTGCGGTGAAGGATGGGCGTGCCGTGCGACGGACGTGCCATGCCGAAGTACCGAGCGGTGAAGGGCGGACGTGAGGCTTGGACTGAGGGACCAGAGGCCCGAGGATCAGCTGTGGTGGCTGGCAGCCTGTGACGACGACAAGTGAAGAAGTGCGGTCATGTGTTGCCTGAGTTGTGGACTCAGGGACACGTGTCGGTGGACGGGGTGCACGGGAGGTGCATCCCATCTACGACGTCAGTTTGGTGGTAGAGCCAGGGAAAAACCATCGAATGAACGGTTTCCAGGTTTGGGCCTCAAAACCTGGGCGTGGACGGTTTCCGAGTTTGGCCACAAAACTCGAGCTGAGGACGGTTTCCAGGTTTGGGCCTCAAAACCTGGGCGCTGAGGGTTTGCTGAGTTTGGCCTCAAAACTCAGATGCTGGAAAAGGCTGGTTTTCCGGTTTGGGCCACAAAACCGGGAGTGCAGAGCGAGGGCGGCACGTGGCGGCAATCGGGAGGTTGCGTCGAGGCAATGCTTCAGTTTGTGCGGGCGTGGCCGTCGGATACACCTACCACCGAGTTGGTCCAGAATAACCCTAGGGTTTAGCTGGTTCGCTCTGTAATTAGAATAGAGAGGGGTAGAGTAGGAAATAAACTTAGATTAGTAGTAGGATAAGTAGTCGGGAGACACCCTCCTCCCATCTATCTCAGTTAGTCATTTTTCAGCCACTTGCTTTTTGCCTTCTAGGTTCTCCTACTCTCCCACACCCCTTCTGTAGCAAGCTGAGATCCACAGGGAGACTTGCCTCTGTGTTCTGTTGATTTGAGGAAGTGAGGCCGTATCCTCACAGTTGCAAGTGCAGATCGAAATTTGGTTCGCGCTTGGATCTGTGTTCGTCGCGTTCTTCGTCTTCCTTCGATTTTCCCATCGATCGATCTCTCTCTCCAGTGTGTCTTTGCGAAATCCGTTTGAATCAGTTTGTTCGTATCATTGAGGAGGTCATTTCGACCAAAGGAATTCATCTAACTCCTCATGATCGAATAGATCGGGACGATTTCATTTTCGTGGCACTTTTTCGTTCATCCACTTTCCCTTTTGATTTCCCGGTGTTTTGGTTGTTTTGAGAGGATGATTTCTTGGGGATAGTCTCCTAACTACCCTGTGATCTTCTTCTCCAAGTTTGGAAACTTGGGATTGTGATTTGATCGAATTTTGGAGAGATTCGCTTTTCGGGAGAACGCGCTCAGGTCCGAGCTTCTGTGGGGAACAGTCCGCAGTAGGCTCGGGTGTCGGAGCGTGCCGAGGCCACCTTCGAACCGTGCCCCTCGAGCGAGCTGAGGCCTCCCCTCGGGCGAATCGGTGTTTTTCCCGAGGCCTCCCTCGAGCCTCGGGCGAGGCGGAGTTTTTCCCCGAGACCTCTCTCGAGCCTCGGGCGAATCGATGTTTTTCCCGGGGCCTCCCTCGAGCCTCGGGCGAGGCGGAGTTTTTCTCTGAGGCCTCTCTCGAGCCTCGGGCGAATCGGAGTTTTGTCCTGAGGCCTCGTGGCTCAGTTTTTCGCCGGCTTCTTTCGTGTTCTCTGGTCAGTGGTGCCTCGCTGTGATCTCAGGGATCATCCACCCTCCTTCCAAAGGGTCGTGGGCATCGCTTATGAGAACGAAGCTTTCGGGGTTGTTTTTATTGGGACTGAGGCCGTAGTTTCTGTAAAGAAATTTTGAGGCTCCCATTCACCCCCCCTCTGGTCGCCTTGGTTTAGCACTTTCGGTCCTTCAATTGGTATCGGAGCAGGTTAAGGATCTTCCACCTTAGCCGGTTCCAGATCCACCGAAGGCGACATGGATCGCGGCGTGGGCAAACCGCCGTTTTTCGATGGGACGAACTATGCGTATTGGAAGATACGCATGTCAGCCTATCTGCAGAGTTTGGGTGCTTCCATCTGGGATATTTGCAACTCTGCTGATTACGTGGTCTTGGCTGCTCGTGTCACTCAGCAACAGATCGATGAGCACGATGCCAATAGCCGAGCCCGTAATGCTCTCTTTTCCTGTTTGAGCATGGGTGAGTTTGATCGCGTTTCTCACCTCGCTACGGCTCGGGAGATCTGGGACACCCTCATGCGTTTCCATGAGGGCACCTCTCAAGTCAAAACCCGACTCTACGAGTCGTTCAAGCGTGAGTATGAGAACTTTCGACATCAGCCTGGCGAGAGCATAGAAAGTTTATTCGCTCGCTTTCAGGTGATTGTCAACAGGATGAGGGCTAACAAGGAGCAGTTGCCTTTTGACGATCATGAGCGTGCTTTGAAGCTTTTGCACACTCTTGATCGGTCGGTGTGGGATTCCAAGGTTCAGGCGATCATCGAATCGCCTAACTATGAGACCCTCACCTGCGACGAGCTCTTTAGTAAGCTCAAGTCCAGTGAGATTGACGCCATGTCGAGGGCTTCTTATGTGAATCCTTCTGACCCGACTATGGCTTTGGTTTCTGGCTCTTCTGCTAACCTCTCTGCTGGCTTTGCACTTTCATCTCTCTTTTCTGTCACAGAGGACCAGCTGGAGTCTTTGGGGGATGATGAGTTGGCCTTGCTTGCCAACCGGTTCTCGCGGTTTCACAACAATCGCATGAACCGTCGCCGCGGAGGAGGACGCTCAGGATGCTATGAGTGCGGCGACCCCGACCACTTCATTCCCAACTGCCCCAAGAAGAACAAGCATTCGGGGAAGGGCGATCATGGGCACAAGTACGACTCCGGCAAGCGCAAGGAGAAGTACGTCCCCGCGAGGCACAAGCGAAGGGGCAGCTTCGACAAGGAGTACATCAAGAAGAAGTACTTGGAGAAGGCCCAGGCTGAGCAGCGTGCGTTCTTCGCCACGCTCAGCGACGTCGACGGCTCGGATGACGACTCCGCTTGCTCAAGCGATGACGAGTCCGAGAAGAAGAAGAGGATCGAGGACAAGCTGAACGACCTCTGCTTCTTCGCCGACGACGACGACTTCTGCACCATGGCGCTTGGTGATGAGGTTGACAACAAGCTAGAGCACACCCCTCGGGACGATGACGACGACGACACCTCCCAGGTATCCCTCACCCACGACGAGCTTTCTGCTGAGGTTGAGAAGCTTACTGCCGCGCTCCTAAGTCAGGACAAGTTGCTTAGGCGTGCCGCTAGAGAGCGCAAGGAGTTTAGGCAGAAGTGGGAGGACACCGTGAGAGAGCTTGAGTTTGCCAAGTCCACCATGGTCGTGTCGGAGGAGGTTGAGTGTGAGATGTGCACCACGCACATGACTGACCTTCTCACTTTGAGAGGTAAGTATGCTGCGTTGGTAGGAGAGGTGGATGAGCTGAAGGCTAGACCTTCTCTGTTGGGTGCGTGCAAGACTTGTCCTGTCTTGCAATCTGAGTTGGCAGAGAAGAATGCCAAGATTGTGTCTCTTGAGGAGGCCAACTCAGGTAGCACTAGTGTGGCTAGGTGTGCTTTGTGTGAGGGTTTGGAGATGGAGATTACGAATGTCAAGCATGGCAAGATGCAAACCGAGGAGGAAAACACATACCTTTGGACCATCTTGTCATGGGTCTCTTGTAGTGAGCCGCAGCTCGGGATGATGATCTCCCAATTTAAGCGAGCTGCTGGAGGTTCTGGTGTAGGTCTTGCTCAGGGTGTTGATCTTTCTGCTTTTGGGAAGATTGGAGAGTCGAGTGGTCTGAATCCTAGTGAGAAGCCCAACTCCACCACTACTCCCAAACTGACCAAGCTTCCACCCAAAGAGCCGGTCAAGCCTATCACCAAAGATGGGGTGTTTGAGGAACCTTCGAGAGCTCCACCCAAGAACCAAGTGTGGCATCCCAAACCCAACCACCTAAAGAACAAGCTGGATACAATGCCACCTATCCAGGAGGAGTTGCCACAGAAGGGCAAAGTGATCCACACCCACAGCCATGAGTACCAATAACCCCCTTTGCGTGCGGTGAGGTATCATTGTGATTTCTGTGGGAGAGATGGACACTTGAGCGAGTTCTGCTTTAGGCGCAAGAGAGAGGCGCGCCGTGCTAGGGAGATGAACAACACGGACATGTACCATCCCTTTCATGATGTACATGCGCCAAATGTTCAGAGGAGTGCTCCGAGGAGAGCAGCTAGGCCCAGAGGTCCAGAACCTCAAGTTCTCAGGCCTAGGCAGCAGAGAGCTCCGAGGAGAGTCGCTAGGCCTAGAGGTGTTGAGCCTCAAGTCCCTAGGCCTAGGCCTCGTAGAGAGCGTGCCCGACGGGAGCCTGCAGTTGTAGGCTATGGACCCCATGGCGGAGGCTTTGTAGTTGAGCGTTTTCCCCCATCGCGTTTTGAGTATCGCGATGGACGCTCCTTCCTTAGCGGACCACGTTTTCCTCTACGTGGTGATCGCTCCTCTCGTAGACGTGCTAGGAATGGTTTTTATGCTAACTGCTCTTTTGAGCAGCCGGCCCAACACTGGTATTCTTCCTACTTCACTAACCCCAGTGTTGGACCGTATGCTCATCCTATGTCTTTTTATTGATGTAGGTAAACCGGTTGGAGGACATTTGGTTGGTGGATTCCGGTTGCTCGAGGCACATGACCGGAAACCCCAAGTGGTTCTCCAGCCTTAGTCCTATTGCCGGAAAGGAGTTCATAACCTTCGGCGACAATAGCAAAGGTAAGGTATTGTCTCGCGGGTCTGTGCGGGTTAATGAGCACTTTGTGTTGCGCAATGTTGCTCTTGTTTCTAACTTGCATTTTAACCTTCTTTCCGTTTCGCAACTCTTTGACGACGACTATGAGATTCGTTTTAAACCGAATCTCAGTCGTATTTTGGATCCTCAGGGCAATCTTGTGTGTTTGATTTTGCCCTTTGGAAAAGTCTTTCGTGCGAATTTCTCGGAATCTTTTGGCACTTCTCGTTGTCTTGTGGCTGGACCTTGCTCCTCTGATCTTTGGAAGTGGCATAGGAGACTTGGACATCTGAGCTTCGACTTGCTTGCAAGACTTAGTTCACTTGGCCTAATCCGAGGATTGCCCAAGTTGCATATGGAGAAGGATCTTGTTTGCCACTCTTGTAGACATGGGAAGATGGTTGCTGCTCCCCACCATCCAGTGACTCAGGTCATGACCAAGTGCCCTGGAGAGCTTTTGCACATGGACCTTGTTGGTCCGGCTCGGGTGAGCTCGGTTGGGGGGAAGTGGTATGTACTTGTTGTAGTTGATGACTTTTCGAGATATTCGTGGGTCTTCTTTTTAGCTGAGAAGACCGAGACTTTCTCCTTTGCTCGTAATCTGATTTTGCGTCTTCAGAACGAGTTCCCTTTGAACTCGATGCGAGCAATTCGGAGTGATAATGGTTCCGAATTTAAAAATTCGGATTTTGAGAAGTTTTGTAACTCTTTGGGTTTAGAGCACCAGTTTTCTTCCCCTTACACACCACCTCAAAATGGTGTTGTAGAGAGGAAGAATCGGACCCTTGTTGAGATGGCCAGGACGATGCTCGATGAGCATAGGACTACTAGGCATTACTGGGCCGAGGCTATGAACACTGCGTGCTACATTTCAAATCGCATTTTTCTGAGAGCTTTCTTGAAGAAAACCTCTTATGAGTTGCGTTTTGGTAGACAACCCAAAGTGAGTTATTTTAGAGTCTTCGGTTGCCATTGTTTTATATTAAAGAAAGGCAACCTGGACAAGTTTGAGTCTCGTTCTTCTGACGGTGTGTTTTTGGGTTATGGCACTCACACTCGAGCTTATCGTGTACTTAACCTTGACACTAACCAAGTCATGGAGACATCCGATGTCACCTTCGACAAGACCATGGTTTGTCCTTCTTCTCGCTTTGAGCGTGCAGGTGATCATGAGGTTGGCGAGCCTCTTTTTGATGATGATGAAGAAGGTGCTGAAGGGATAGATGACCCAGCACCTCCTCCACCTGCAGTGCCGCAAAGAGCGGCTTCTACGACGACTCACGGCCCCGACACCTCCTCTTCCTGGGGGCCGTGGGATCCGCCACCCCGAGCGGTACCATTTGTACCCGGGGAGGCACCAGCTGCTGTTGAGGGGGAGGCCACTTCGGCAAGGGAGGCACCACAACATATCCAGCGCCGGCACCCGCCTCAGCAGATGATCGGCAACATCGACTACCGTGTCACTCGGTCCAGGTCACAGCAAATCTCGCACTTCGCTCATTCTGCTTTTGTTGCTAATTTTGAGCCCCGAGATGTTGGACACACTTTGACGGATCCGGATTGGGTCAATGCCATGCATGAGGAGTTAGAAAATTTTGAGAGAAATCGGGTTTGGGTTCTAGTTCCACCTCCTCCAGACTGTAAGCCTATTGGGACAAAATGGGTTTTCAAAAACAAGCAAGGAGAGGATGGCCACGTTGTTAGAAACAAGGCCAGGCTTGTAGCGAAGGGTTACAGTCAGAAGGAGGGGATAGACTATGAGGAGACGTTTGCTCCTGTAGCTCGTTTGGAGGCTATTAGGATACTCTTGGCTTTTGCTGCATCCAAAGGTTTTAAACTCTTTCAAATGGATGTCAAGAGTGCCTTCTTAAACGGCTACATAGAAGAAGAAGTTTATGTTGAGCAACCCCCCGGTTTTGAAAATCCCAAGTTTCCAAACCATGTTTTTAAACTCCACAAAGCTTTATATGGTTTGAAACAAGCCCCTAGAGCCTGGTATGATAGGTTGAAAACCTTTTTGCTTGCTAAGGGTTTTAAAATGGGATGTGTAGATAAAACGCTTTTTCTCCTCAGGCAAGGCAAAGACACACTCTTGGTCCAGATTTACGTGGATGATATCATTTTCGGTGGTTCTTCTCACGCTTTGGTTGCCAAGTTTGCAGATACTATGAGCAGGGAGTTCGAGATGAGCATGATGGGCGAGCTGACATTCTTTCTCGGGTTGCAAATTAAGCAATCCCGAGAGGGGACGTTTGTGCACCAGAGCAAGTACACCAAAGACTTGCTGAAGCGGTTCGATATGGGTGAGGCCAAGCCCCTTCCAACACCCATGTCGACGACGACTGCCCTGGATGCGGATGTGGATGGAGAAGCAATGGACCAAAAGGAGTACCGCAGCATGATCGGATCGCTCCTCTACCTGACGGCGACACGCCCGGACATCCAGTTCGCGGTGTGTCTGTGCGCGCGCTTTCAGGCGTCGCCGCGCACTTCTCACCGTCAGGCGGTGAAGCGGATTTTCAGGTACCTTCGTTTCACACCTGAGTTCGGGATTTGGTATTCTGCCTCCTCCACTCTCTCCCTTTGCGGTTATTCGGATGCCGATTTTGCTGGTTGTCGTATTGAGCGCAAGTCCACTTCTGGGACTTGCCAGTTTATTGGTTCTTCTCTTGTTTCGTGGTCCTCTCGCAAGCAGTCTAGTGTCGCTCAGTCCACTACAGAGGCTGAATATGTTGCTGCGGCTAGCTGCTGTTCCCAGTTGCTTTGGATGATGGCCACTTTGCGTGATTTTGGTTTGAGCTTTTCTCGCGTGCCTTTGCTTTGTGATAGCACGAGTGCCATTAGCGTTGCTAAGAACCCCGTGCTTCACTCGAAGACCAAACACATTGATGTGTGCTTTCATTTCTTGCGAGACCACCAGGAGAAGGGTGATATCGACCTTCGCCATGTCGATACTCATCATCAACTGGCTGATATTTTCACCAAGCCTTTAGACGAATCAACCTTTAATAAGTTGAGGGGTGAGCTTGGTGTGTGTTTCCCCTTTTAGATGGGGGAAACATTTTGGATCTTGTATATTTGACTGACTCTTTTGTCTTTCTTTTCTTTTGCATTTCAGCATATGCATTTATATTCTGAGCTTCATGTTTATATTCACTAGAATGTACCTATGCTCTATGTAGTATGTCCTGATGCTTATGTGGATGCTTGTAGCTTATGCTCTGTCTGATCACTAGCACATGTTGTGAGCTGAGCTATTTTGATATGGTGAATTTGCTTAATGTAAATGAAATCTGAAAATGTTCACCATTGAGATATGCAACTAGCATGTGTAGGATGTGTTGAGTTCACTCGTGCTTTTCATATATGCTAGGTTGCTATGTCTCTAGTTTTGAGTCACTCACTTGCTTGGTCTGTTCATATCATGTTTAAAATTTGAACCAAGTTTTAGTGAATTGAAAAGATCGAGATGGGATTGCTTGTCAACAGCTCACGGTATCGAGACTGTTTCTCATTGCACTTTGAGCTAAACTTGAGCCGTGTAGTGTATGACCGAAACCGTAGCTTTAAGCTTCTGATTGCTTCGGCATAGGCTTCGCTCGGTTGAAAAGTTAGGCAAAGACAAGTTTTCAACCTCTCGCACTCACATGCTGTAATTTAAACTTGTGAAGTTTCACCGCTGCAAACTCCGATTAAAAAATTGAAACTCACAAGTATTTTCTTCAATTGATATCAGCATGATGTTTGAACTTTGCTAGAGGTAGTTCACCTTTCGTACATGCTTAGCACTTGTTTGGATTCCTGCTTATACATGTGAAGTGCTATTTTGATGGTGACTATCTTTTGACTCAAAACTGCTCACTTTTGCTCATATGGCTCATATTTCGTATTCAGTGATCAGTCTGAGCCTTTGCTGAGCCTGTATGCATTTGTTGAGTCCTTCAGTCATACTGTCTAGAGCATCCTTACACTCTCCTGAATATATGCCTGAAGCTGCTAACTCGCATTCTGACTCATATACATCTTAGAAGGAGGAAGAGCTTCCCTTGTTGGCTACGAATTTTTACTTGATTCGTGCATTTTCAACTAAGGGGGAGAATCAGCAAATCATTCTGTGTTTCCTGTGTGTTCTGTGTTTCCTGTGTGTTCATTTGAGCCTCGAACCCCAGGGAGAGCTTGCTGTGGGAATTCCCAGGAGCCTCGAACCCCAGGGAGAGTTTGTTGTCCGTGTGTTCTGTGTTTCCTGTGTGTTCATTTGAGCCTCGAACCCCAGGGAGAGCTTGCTGTGGGAATTCCTAGGAGCCTCGAACCCCAGGGAGAGTTTGCTGTTTTGTCGAGCCTCGAGCGGTCGAGCCTCGAAGTCTTGAGCCTTGCTTCGAGCCTGCCCGAGCTTTTGTTGTTTTCTGCTTGGCCGAGCCTCAAGCCTGACCGAGCCTTGCTGCCTGCTGCTTTTTGCTGGCCGAAAGGCACTAGTGTCGAGCTTTCTTTGCTAGTTGTGTTGAGCCTCTGTGCCTCTATCTTGAGGGACTAGCATCTTGCTTCGATTTTCCAACTAGTGTTTGCTAGCGGTGTTGAGCCTGTTCTACCTCTTTTTGAGGGCTAGCTTTGCTTTGCTTGGTTGCGTCGAGCCGTTGCCCATGTCTTTGGGGGACCAAGTTCTTTCGCTCTTTCCACTTGACCTTCTTCGGCTTTGCTATGCTTTTGGGTCATTTGGTTGAGTTTTCTCCTTCTCCTTTCTCCTTCTTCCTTATTCTTCTTTTCATTATGATTTGTGTGAGTAGTTGACAATGCACTCATCAAGGGGGAGATTGCGGATACATGGGTGTATGCCGAGTCTCTGAGTGATGAGTGATTGTCAACTGGGATGATGCGCATGTTCTTTGGCTTGTGTTGTGCAGGTGTCGAGCACGGATACAGTGATCGACGGCGAGGTGAAGGTCAAGTTGAGACGTGTCGTGCTGACGGACCGGGTGCAGTGAAGGATGGGCGTGCCGTGCGACGGGCGTGCCATGCCGAAGTACCGAGCGGTGAAGGGCGGACGTGAGGCTTGGACTGAGGGACCAGAGGCCCGAGGATCAGCTGTGGTGGCTGGCAGCCTGTGATGACGACAAGTGAAGAAGTGCGGTCATGTGTTGCCTGAGTTGTGGACTCAGGGACACGTGTCGGTGGACGGGGTGCACGGGAGGTGCATCCCATCTACGACGTCGGTTTGGTGGTAGAGCTAGGGAAAAACCATCGGATGGACGGTTTCCAGGTTTGGGCCTCAAAACCTGGGCGTGGACGGTTTCCGAGTTTGGCCACAAAACTCGGGCTGAGGACGGTTTCCAGGTTTGGGCCTCAAAACCTGGGCGCTGAGGGTTTGCTGAGTTTGGCCTCAAAACTCAGATGCTGGAAAAGGCTGGTTTTCCGGTTTGGGCCACAAAACCGGGGGTGCAGAGCGAGGGCGGCACGTGGCGGCAATCGGGAGGTTGCGTCGAGGCAACGCTTCGGTTTGTGCGGGCGTGGCCGTCGGATACACCTACCACCGAGTTGGTCCAGAATAACCCTAGGGTTTAGCAGGTTCGCTCTGTAATTAGAATAGAGAGGGGTAGAGTAGGAAATAGACTTAGACTAGTAGTAGGATAAGTAGTCGGGAGACACCCTCCTCCCATCTATCTCAGTTAGTCATTTTCCAGCCACTTGCTTTTTGCCTTCTAGGTTCTCCTACTCTCCCACACCCCTTCTGTAGCAAGCTGAGATCCACAGGGAGACTTGCCTCTGTGTTCTGTTGATTTGAGGAAGTGAGGCCGTATCCTCACAGTTGCAAGTGCAGATCAAAATTTGGTTCGCGCTTGGATCTGTGTTCGTCGCGTTCTTCGTCTTCCTTCGATTTTCCCATCGATCGATCTCTCTCCAGTGTGTCTTTGCGAAATCCGTTTGAATCAGTTTGTTCGTATCATTGAGGAGGTAATTTCGACCAAAGGAATTCATCTAACTCCTCATGATCGAATAGATCGGGACGATTTCGTTTTCGTGGCACTTTTTCGTTCATCCACTTTCCCTTTTGATTTCCCGGTGTTTTGGTTGTTTTGAGAGGATGATTTCTTGGGGATAGTCTCCTAACTACCCTGTGATCTTCTTCTCCAAGTTTGGAAACTTGGGATTGTGATTTGATCGAATTTTGGAGAGATTCGCTTTTCGGGAGAACGCGCTCAGGTCCGAGCTTCTGTGGGGAACAGTCCGCAGTAGGCTCGGGTGTCGGAGCGTGCCGAGGCCACCTTCGAACCGTGCCCCTCGAGCGAGCTGAGGCCTCCCCTCGGGCGAATCGGTGTTTTTCCCGAGGCCTCCCTCGAGCCTCGGGCGAGGCGGAGTTTTTCCCCGAGACTTCTCTCGAGCCTCGGGCGAATCGGTGTTTTTCCCGAGGCCTCCCTCGAGCCTCGGTCGAGGCGGAGTTTTTCCCTGAGGCCTCTCTCGAGCCTCGGGCGAATCGGAGTTTTGTCCTGAGGCCTCGTGGCTCAGTTTTTCGCCGGCTTCTTTCGTGTTCTCTGGTCAGTGGTGCCTCGCTGTGATCTCAGGGATCATCCACCCTCCTTCCAAAGGGTCGTGGGCATCGCTTCTGAGAACGAAGCTTTCGGGGTTGTTTTTATTGGGACTGAGGCCGTAGTTTCTGTAAAGAAATTTTGAGGCTTCCATTCACCCCCCTGGTCGCCTTGGTTTAGCACTTTCGGTCCTTCGCATACACACTCTCCTTGTAGCGTAGAGTTGACGTTTCTATTAGCCTTGCTCTTACCCGCCCCGATCAGATCCGCTCCTCTGCCCACACTTTCCTATTTCCGAAATGACCCAACTATTGGCAGGCAACCACTGTATATTCAGCCAGCATGTGTCTAACTTTCCAGAAAAATAGCGTTCAAAAGGCGTACGGTTCAAGCGCAACATGCAAGACAACAGGATGCTGACACAAGTTAATAAAAATCAAAATATTTATTTTAAATTAGTACAACTTTTGGATGGTGTATTCTTTTTTATTCCGTCTGCACCCTTATGTTCCACGTGATGAGATGAATAAAACTATACCCCAGTTGTATATGTTTCGAATTTTTTTTTGTAGCAATTTATGTGTAATACGTGCTAAGAGATTTATGAAAGAAGTTACTGCAACGCAATACTAAAGTTACTACTGAAAAATATATTGAAGTTGTTACGTAGCATGCACAAGATCAGGAGCAAAAATCAAAGAGAGTTACTGCCATTCAATACCATAGTTGCACAATTTGAGAGCAAATTATTAAAAATAAGCATTGCATAAGTTGTCGGCTAGAGGGTAAATTATACAACCCAATTTACGACCCTAATCTTAATACTTGTTGCAACCCTTAATCCTAATACTTGCTTCGACCCCTAACCCTAACCCAAGTTGTGACTCCTAATTTCAATCCAACTGTGAATCCTAGTTTCACCCGAAGTTGCGAACTCTAATTCAAATGCTTGTTGCAACCCCTGAACCCCAATACCAACTGTGGCCTCTAATCCTAACCTATGTTGTGACCCCTAATCCTAACAAGTGTTGACTCTCGGCCCTCGTCATACATTTACACTATAAGTTGCTAAACTAGAAGGATAGGCAAATTGTTATACAAATCAATGCAAGACTAAAAATAGAAACTGTTGCAAACTGAGGGGACAACTTATTATACAACCCATTGCATGACTAGCTGTTGAACTAGGGTGGGGCATTTATTATAAAAACAAAGAGTAGTGGGACAAAACAAGATAAGTTATAACCTGAGTGGTAAATTATTAAAACATACATTGTATAAGTTGACAAAACCGAGAGGCAAGTTATTACACAACCCATTGCATCGGTTGGAAAACATGACTAGCTGCTAATTAGGGGTAAAATAATACAAACACCATTACAGAAACAAAAAAAAACATGAATAACTATAACCTGTTTAGGACAATTTCATAAAAAAACAATTGTATCGACAATAAAATACAATACCCTGCCAGCTTGGGAGCAAATTCATTATTAAAACCATTATATGCACCTTAAAACATAAAATGATGCAAACTAGAGGACAAAATAATATAAAAAATAAACTACATGAGAGTTACTAAATAAATGCAAAGACACATGAATGCTATTATACAACTAGGATTAAAAAACTGAAAAACACATGAATTCTCTCCGTACTAAGACACATGAATGCAAAACTAAAAACTTAACTAAAATTACAATTGAAATTGCACAACTAAAAAATTAAAATTACAAAAAATAGCAAAACTAAAATTAAAAACTAAAATTACTAAATGAAATAATTGATATTGAAAAAGAGAGTAAACTGAAAATTCATGTGTAATTGTAAACTAAAATCTAAAAGGGTGACCTCCATCGATTGTAATTAAGAATAACTAAAAACTAAAAATAGTTGCTACTTCTAATACTAAACATTCTACTCTAAAAATGAACTAAAGTTTTTACATAGTATACACATCGATTGTTACCATAAAGATATAATAAATTTGTTATATAGTATTTATATGAAGGTATTAACCCCTAAAGAAAGTAGTGGATCAAAACAAGACAAGTTATAACGTTGAGGGGTAAATTATTAAAATAAATATTTCATAAGCTGGCAAGTTAGGATATTTATTAAAAAAATAAGGATAGCGGTACAAACAAGATACGCTACAAGCTAAACACAAATTATTAGAACAAACATTGCATAAGCTATCAACTAAAAGACAAGTTATATATAACTCATTATGTGAGCCAGAAACCTAAAATGGTGACTGAAAACTGAAATTAAAAAATATTAAACAAAACTTGTCTGAAAACTAAAACTAAAAGAACACTAAAAAAACTTAACTGAAAATATAAATAAAAAATGAAATTGTAAAAATATGATTGAAAACAAAAATTAAAAGACATTAAAGAAACGAAAATGTGGACTAAAATGTGCATATAAGTCTTTATCCAAGTATATGATATATGCTTTTAGTCCTGTATATCTAAACAACAGTGGAAACTTTAGCCACCTAAACGTTAATTAATTCAACACGCCCTCCATCAAATCTAAGGGTCAAACTAAGGGGGATGGACATATGGTGAACCATTTAAAAAGTTAGACCTGAAAGTCCAATCTAAGGGCCAAAGAAAAGAGTATGGATCTATAGTGAACTGCTTAAAAATGTGATGGTCCTAAAAATCAACTTTTAGTTTTAAAAAAATCAACTTTTAGTTTTGATGGACCCAAATAAAATCTTGTGTAAATAAATGGACCTCTAGTGCATTTAACTCTTATTTTTTATAAACTTAATCCTTTTAAGTAAACCTAACAACAGGATCATAACAGGATTTTGATTTTGTATTTTGATCTTTTTTTGGACGGAAAACGATCCATGCTTACTGTAACACATGGCGTGACAGCACGTGTGGTAGTGCGAGCACAATGCAACATATAGGCAATCCTGGGGTGGTAGGTGACCATGGTATAGTGCTGCGTGGCTGCACAGGTGAGGCGGGCATATACGGTGTGGTTGGGAAAGGAACGATGAGTGTGCAATTTACATGTGTCAGGATCGGGATGATAAAAACTCGACACAAATTTAGAGAGGCGAAGGTGCAGTTTGCAAATATCAGGATCTGAATGAGATTTCAGAATAATTTAAAAAAAACCAAACGTGCAATTTGTAAGTACTAGGACCAGATAAAAATTTGTGCAAAGTTTAAGGATCGCTAATGAAGAAGCCGGACATGTCGCAACAATCTTGTCCAGCTCAGATAGCGATGGACGGCGATGGCCGTGTGCTGGTGAGAAGATGCATGGAAGCGCAGTAAATGCTGAGATTGACGGACTCATAGTCTTCGGCCGCAATGGTGGTCAAGCTAAGAAGATGAGGCTTGACAGTGAAAGTATGTGGACGTGAGGAGGCTGTAAATCTATCCTTAAAACCTCAATAATGGCGCCTCATTCAGCTGACCATTATCCAAACCAGCCCATAGTTCTCCACCATTCGGCAGAATCCAGCACAAAAAGCTGCCTTCTTGTGTGCTCCGGCCTCCGGGGGAGTTTAGGTGCCCTCTTCTTTCTCCTACTACTTTTTTTTTTGCAATATATAGGCATCGTTTTAGGTTTTTACCGTTTGTCCTGATATTAGTCTTTCTTTTCATTGGCACTTAGTGAAGTGAGAACTAACTTTTGATCTAAAAAAAAAAGAACTTAGCACTTGTGCTTTAAATAAGTTTATAAGGGTTCGTGTTGCACGAAATAGAAAAAACAAATATGCTGCAAACTTGCCATATCATAGGAAGTAATTCAGGGCAAGCATATATAGGAAAATTCAGCATGTCGCAATTTTTATGCTTTACATACATCTTTGCAGGTGATGAACGAATGTCTGCTGCATCAACAGCGAAGCTTTGCCATGCTTATTTTCATAGCATCTTTTCTTATGCTTTACGGAGTTGATCGCACCCATTATTGCTCATCAGAGGTCCCTGGGAATGAAACAGACAAGCTCGCATTGCTGGATTTCAAGAAGCTTATTACAAATGATCCAAATGGAGCTTTGAGATCGTGGAACACAACCACCCCCTACTGTCAATGGAACGGCGTGAACTGCAGCCTAAAGCACCCAGGAAACCTAACCTTTCTAAAGGGCCTGGTCCTGTCCACAAATTTCTTCTCGGGCGGGTTGCCTCCTCTCAACCGCCTTCAAAGACTTTATCTCCTTGTGCTGACAAACAACCTACTTCAAAGCACCATTTCGGATGCCATTACAAATTGTCCCAATAATCTAGAGGGGTTAGACCTATCTACAAACTTCATAAAAGGTGAAATTCCTTCCAGTTTGAGCCTTCGTCTTTCCAAGCTACGTGCCATACAACTTTCCAACAATAATCTCACGGGAATTATTCCATCAAACCTGAAAAATATCAGCCAGCTACTATTACTCAATCTTGCAAACAACCAGCTGACAGGAAGCATTCCTAGTGAGCTCGGGCAACTTTCAAGTATGCAATATCTACTTCTCGGTGGAAATACGTTGACAGGTGGAATCCCGGGTACCATCTTCAACCTGTCTTCTCTCCTAATACTAGACGTTGCTGTGAACATGCTAGGCGGCATGGAATTGCCGTCTAACATTGGTGATAAACTCCCTCGTCTTGCAAAACTTCATATGTCTCAAAATATGTTTCAGGGGCATATTCCACCTTCCTTAGGCAATGCTTCAAATCTGGTCTCACTAGATATGTCACAAAATAATTTTACAGGCCACATTCCCAGTTCTTTTGGTAATCTCGGGGCACTGACTAATCTAAACCTTGGGAGAAACAATCTCCAAGCAAGAGATAGCCAGAGCTGGGAATTTATAGACAAGCTGTCCCACTGTAGGAGTTTGGAAACGCTATATTTACATGCAAATAATTTGCAAGGAGCTATACCAAATACAATTGGCAACCTGTCCACCAGTCTAACACAACTAGTACTATATACAAATAACTTATCAGGTACAATTCCCACAAGCATAGGGAACCTCAGTGGATTAACAGCACTTCAATTAGCGAACAACAATCTGAATGGTACTATTGAAGAAGAATGGTCCGGAAAGTTAAAAAACTTAAAAAAGTTGTCTCTTGAGAACAATAATTTAACTGGGCTAATTCCTTCCTCCATTGGAGATCTTACTCAATTGTTATATCTCACTCTAGCGGAAAACAAATTTGAAGGTCTTATACCTCCTAGTCTGGGAAGCCTACCTCTCTTAGAGGTGAACCTTAGTTATAACAATCTCAATGGTTCTATTCCTAAGGAGATATTTAGTTCTGGATCCACCATGGTCAAATGTATCCTGTCCTACAATAATTTACAAGGATCGATACCTCAAGAGATTGGTAATCTTCAACAAGTTACTGACCTTGAGTTTTCATCAAACAATCTTACTGGGGAGATTCCTAGTGCTTTGGGAAGATGTGTAGGGTTACTGGTCCTCCAAATGGATCGTAACTTTCTGACAGGAAACATTTCAGTGTCTCTGGGTAATCTAAAGAGCTTGAGCATGCTCAATCTTTCACATAACAATCTGTCAGGCTTCATCCCGACAGATTTAAGCCAGCTTCAGAATCTGACCCAACTGGATCTATCATATAATAGTCTACAAGGTAAAATACCGACAACTGGAGTATTTGGAAATGCTAGGTCAGTCTCACTTGTGGGGAACAGAGGACTTTGTGGAGGAGTGTCAGATTTACATATGCCTGTATGCCCTACAACTACTACTACCTCTCGGGGAGGAGAAAAAAAATATTACCTGGTCAAGATACTAATTCCAATATTTGGTTTCATGTCTCTAATGGTATTGGGCTATTTTTTTATAGCTGAGATGAAGGATAAAAGAGCGCATTCATCATCGCCTCCATTTGGTGATAAATTCCTTAAAGTTTCTTACAATGATTTAGCTGAAGCCACAAAGAACTTCTCTGAATCTAACCTGATTGGAAGCGGAAGCTACGGTTCAGTATATAGAGGAAATTTAAAGGAAGATAAATTGGAAGTGGCTGTGAAGGTTCTTGATCTCGATATGCGGGGAGCAGAGAAAAGTTTCTTATCAGAATGTGAAGCACTAAGAAGCATTCAGCATCGTAATATAGTTCCTATAATAACAGCTTGCTCGACGGTCCAAAATGGAGGCGAATTCAAAGCTCTAGTTTATGGATATATGCCTAATGGAAATCTGGATACATGGTTGCATAAAAAAGGAGATGGGGAAGGTCCAAACCATTTGAGCTTAGCTCAAAGAATATGCATAGCAGTGAACATAGCTGATGCTTTAGATTATATACACAATGACAGTGGGAAGCCTATTATCCATTGTGATGTGAAGCCGAGCAATATCCTCCTCGACGATGACATGCACGCTCGTCTAGGGGACTTCGGCATTGCAAGCTTCTATCATCATTCTAGTTCGACGACAACTGGACGAGACGCATACAGCACCAGTTCATTTGGTATGAAGGGAACTATAGGGTATATTGCTCCAGGTACTTTAATTTTGCCTTGCTTGCTTGACTCATCATATCAAAAATTTCATGGCATTGCAACATTACTGCAAGAGTTACATACATGAACTTACATATATATCTTACTTATTTTCAGAGTACGCTGGAGGTGGGCGCCCATCAACATGCGGGGATGTATACAGTTTTGGAGTTTTACTTTTAGAAATGTTGACTGGGAAAAGACCAACGGACCCTATGTTTGAAAACGGACTCAGCATTATTAACTTCGTTGAGAGGTGCTTCGTCCCAGATCAGATACTGCAAGTGATTGACGCTTCACTAAAGGATGAATGCAAGGCCGCCTCATCAACAGTAATTCACCAATGCTTGTTGTCTCTAGTAGAAGTAGCACTGTCTTGTACACGTCAGTTCCCAAGTGAGCGGATGACCATGAGAGAAGCAGCCAGCCGAATTAGTGCAATCAAGGCCACACACGTCAAAGGAAAAGATATGGCAACAACCTCATTGCAGCGCTAGTATATATAAGAGAGAGAGAGAGGAATACAGAGTGCTAGTAATAGTAATATAATAGACTACATATATGGAATCCTATTAGGATTTCTTCTCCTCAATACAATATCTATATACGAGAGAGATTTTGCACAGGTCTACTATATACAGAAATGGCAAGAAAGATATCATCTTTTTACATTGTTTTTTTAATGAACAGGAGGGGTCAATATTAGATATTTATTGTCCTTATTAGATAGGTCTTTATGTGATTAGCACCTGCCATGTATACTTGATTGTGTTCCTTGTATACCCAACCATATTAGATATATATAAAAAGGTCACCCCTCCACAAACATTGGGTGTGTAGTGTTTTCGTAAACTCTACCTCTCTACATGGTATCATTCAACATCAGATCCTAGCCTTCCGCTTCCACTCCTCCTTTCCCACGCCCACGCGCATCAGCAATCGCGTCATGATTACTCCCTCCACGTGCGACTCCCGTCGCGCCTCCTTCCCCATCCGTGACTTCCCTGCGATGACATTCCCCTTCTCCTTCGCGTGTGAAACTCCTCACATCACGTCCACCGGTAGCGCGCCTCCTCTCCTACTCCTACCCGATGGCCCCCACTCCCTTCACTACCGAAATCCCCACCTATGCCGAGTGGGCACTCGACAAAGAAGAGCTTTGCCGAGTGCCAACCCTAAGGCACTCGGCATAATAGCGACACACGGTGACTCGACTCTTTGCCGAGTGCTGTTGACAAAACACTCGGCAAAAATGTGTCTTTGCCGAGTGCCGCTGACCAGGCACTCGACAAAGAACCTGTCCGTGAGGCAATCACGACACCGCTTCTTTGCCGAGTTCCCACCGTTAGGCACTCGACAAAGCTTCACCCTTTGCCGAGTGCATTAGTGCAACACTCGGCAAAGGTTACGGTTTGCCGAGTGTTTTAGTCCAACACTCGGCAAAGATTTACCAAAAAATTTGCACCTTGCCTCCAATCTTTTTTCTATCCTCACATAGACTACGTGGTACATCATGTTCAAATTTGGAAAAATTTTGAATTTATTTGGCATATTTCACTAGTTATTTTATTTTGTGGCATTTTTTTGACCCATGTCGAATTTGAACTGCATGTCATCTAAATATGTAAAAAGGTTACTATAAACTTGATATTCAGGTTATTCAACCTATATTGAGTCCTCACATGCGATATGAGGAGATTTTTCAAAAATCTTGTTTACTAAACATGAGGTCAAACTTGTGACTAAGTGGTTTTTAAATTATATAAAAACCAAACGAGGTCTAAAAATCATGAAACTTGTAGAGGTGCCATGTTATCGTATGTGGAGCCTATGATAAAAAATTAAGAACATTTCGACCAAGTTTGTGTCGATATTCCTTATAATCTAGAAAATTTGTGTGGAAGTTTATGATTTCATGTGAAGCCTCCTTGAGAATTTGGACACGATCGACACAAACTTGCCAAATAAGTTCACCTGGTTGAAGAAGGGTGGCAAGTATTCTTCATTTGACAAACATCGCCAATTCCTCCCCCTTGATCATCCATTCAGAAGCGACATCAAGAACTTCACGAAAGGTGTCCAAGTCACTGACCCTGCACCGGTGCGGATAGATGGGTGTATGCCGAGTCTCTGAGTGATGAGTGATTATCAACTGAGATAATGCGCATGTTCTTTGGCTTGTGTTGTGCAGGTGTCGAGCACGGATACAGTGATCAAAGGCAAGGTGAAGGTCAAGTAGAGACGTATCGTGCCGATGGACCGAGAGTGGCGAAGGGCGGACGTGAGACTTGGACTGAGGGACCGGTGGCCCGAGGATCAGCTGTGGTAGCTGACAGCCTGGGACAGCGACGAGCGAAGATTTGCGGGTGGACGGGGTGCACGGGCGGTGCATCCCCTCTACGGCTCGGTTTGGTGGTTGAGCCACAGAAAAACCACCGAGTGGACGGTTTCCAGGTTTGGGCCTCAAAACCTGGGCGCTGATGGTTTCCGAGTTTGGGCCACAAAACTCGGGCTGAGGACGGTTTCTAGGTTTGGGCCTCAAAACCTGGGTGCTGCGGGTTTGCTGAGTTTGGGCCATAAAACTCAGGCCATGGATGGTTGGTTTCCCGGTTTGGGCCTCAAAACCGGGGGTTGGCTGTGAAGGCTGGTTTCCCGGTTTGGGCCACAAAACCGGGGGTGCGACGTCCGGGAAAAGGACAAGCAGAGCGGTGGCGGCACGTGGCGGCAATCAGTGAGGTTGCATCGAGGCAACGCTACCAGTTGTGCGGGCGTGGCTGTCGGATCACCACCTACCACGAGTTGGTCCAGAATAACCCTAGGGTTTAGCTGGTTCGCTCTGTAATTAGTTGAGGGGTAGAGTAGGAATTAGAATTAGGATAAGTAGAGGGAGACACCCTCCTCCCATTCTATCTCAGTCATTTGCTCTTTGCTTCTAGGGTTTCCTGCTCTTCCAATCCCCTGCTGTAGCTAGCTGAGATCCGCAGAGAACCATACCTCTGTGTACTGGAGATTTTGAGGAAGTGAGACCGTAATCTCACTGTTGTAGCGTGTGGAAGCCACACGGTTGCAGATCGATGACTTGATTCGTGTTTTGGTCGTGTTCTTCGCGTTCTTTGTTTCTCTGCGATTTTCCCGTCACTCGATCTCCCTCTCTACTGCGTCTTTGCGAAATCCGTTTGAATCAACTTGTTCTTTATAGTGAGGAGATCATTTCCACCGAAGGAATTCAACTAACTCTTCATGAACAAGTAGATCGGGTTGATTTCGTTTTCGTGGCGCTTTTTCATTGATACTCCTCCCCTTTCGATTTCCTGGTGTTTGAGTTGATTTGAGCAGATGATTTCTTGGGGATAGTCTCCTAACTACCTCGTGATCATCTTCTCCAAGTTTGGGAACGTGGGATTGAGTTTTGTTTTGGATTCGAGAGGATTCGTGAGAGGGGCGACTGAAATCACCCTCTCTATTCATCCGCGGACAGTCCGCCACGGGGGGCGCGGACAGTCCGCGCGTCGGGATCGAGCCAGATTAGTGGCTGCGGGTCTCGGTCGCGTTACTGTTCCTTGACCGGCGGACAGTCCGCCGTTGGAACTCGCGAACAGTCCGGGAACGTCCAGGGGACTTGCAACAACTGTGCAGTTTTGCACTTTCAGCCGGCGGACAGTCCGCCACCTGCTCGCGGACAGTCCACAGTAGGGCCGGACAGTCCGGGACCGTACCGGCGGACAGTCCGGGATCCTGCTGTTTGTTGTGATTTAGTGCGTTCGCTCTCCCGGCTTCTTCGCTTGGTTTCCGGACTTCTCGTTTGGCTCTATAGTTAGCAAAGAAACATCTCTAAGTATCTTTGCTACTTGTTAGCATCGGTATTTGGGGATTTCTCGACGTAGCCTCTAATCTACGTTCGAGACTCGGTTTTCAAGGGGCAAGCTTGTGCCGGTGCTTTTGGTGTTTGGTTCGCTATCGCTTTGTGGTGCCTCGCTGTGATCCTAGAGATCATCCACCCTCTTCCAAGGGTCGTGGGCATCACGTTTTCGGTCATAGCTTTTGGGGGTTGATTTTGGGAACAAAAGGCCAAAGTTTCGAGAGAAATATTTGTGCTCCCATTCACCCCCCCTCTGGTCGCCTTGCTATTGCATTCTCGGTCCTTCAATTGGTATCAGAGAGGGTTAAGGATCTTCCACCTTAGCCGGTTCCAGATCCACAGAAGGCGACATGGATCGTGGCGTGGGCAAACCGCCGTTTTTCGATGGGACGAACTATGCGTATTGGAAGATACACATGTCGGCCTATCTGCAGAGTATGGGTGCTTCCATTTGGGATATTTGCAACTCTGCTAATTACGTGGTCTTGACTGCTCGTGTGACTCAGCGTTAGATCGATGATCACGATGCCAATAGCCGAGCCCGTAATGCTCTTTTCTCATGCTTGAGCATGACGGAGTTTGATCGCGTTTCTCACCTCGCTACGGCTCGGGAGATTTGGGCATCCCTCATGCGTTTCCATGAGGGAACCTCTCAAGTAAAAACCCGTCTCTACGAGTCGCACAAGCGAGAGTATGAGAACTTTCGACATATGCCTGGCGAGAGCATAGAGAGTTTATTCGCTCACTTGCAGGTGATTGTCAACAGGATGAGGGCTAACAAGGAGCTGTTGCCTTTCGACGATCATGAGAGGGCTTTGAAGCTTTTGCATACTCTCGATCGGTCGGTGTGGGATTCCAAGGTTCAGGCGATCATCGAATCGCCTAACTATGAGACCCTCACGTGCGACGAGCTCTTCAGTAAGCTCAAGTCCAATGAGATCGATGCCATGGCGAGGGCTTCTTATGAAAATCCTTCTAGCCCATCGATGGCTTTGCTTTCTGGCTCTTCTGCTAACCCCTCTGGAGGCTTTGCTTTGTCTTCACTTCTTTCTGTCATAGAGGAGCAGCTGGAGTTCATGGGGGATGACGAGCTGGCTATGCTCGCCAACTGGTTCTCGCGATTCCACAACAACCGCATGAACCGTCGCCGCAGAGGAGGACGCTCGGGATGCTTTGAGTGCAGCGACCCCAACCACTTCATCACCAATTGCACGAAGAAGAACAAGCACACCTTCGGCAAGGCGGATCATGGGCACAAGTACGACTCTGGCAAGCGCAAGGAGAAGTACGTCCCCGCGAAGCACAAGCGGAAGGGCGGCTTCGACAAGGAGTACATCAAGACAAAGTACTTGGAGAAGGCCCAAGCTGAGCAGCGTGCGTTCTTCGCCACGCTCAGCGACGTCGATGACTCGGACGACGACTCCGCTGTCTCCAGCGACGACGAGTCCGAGAAGAAGAAGAGGATCGAGGACAAGCTGAACGGCCTCTGCTTCTTCGCCGACGACGAGGGTTTCTGCACCATGGCTCTTGGCAAGGAGGTCGACGGCGAGCTGGAGGACACCCCTCGGAACGACGACGACGACGATGACACCTCCCAGATATCTCAGACCCCCGACGAGATTTTTGCTGAGGTCGAGAAACTTACTGCCGCGCTCCTTAGTCAGGATAAGTTGCTTAGGCGTGCTGCTAGAGAGCGCAAGGAGTTTAGGCAGAAGTGGGAGGATACGGTGAAGGAGCTTGAGTTTGCCAAGTCCACCGTAGTCGTGTCTGAGGAGGTTGAGTGTGAGATGTGCACCACACACATGACTGACCTTCTCACTTTGAGAAGCAAGTATGCTGTGTTGGTAGGAGAGGTGGATGAGCTGAAAGCTAGATCTTTGTTGTTGGGTGCGTGCAAGTCCTGTGCGGGCTTGCAATCTGAGTTGGCAGAGAAGAATGCCAAGATTGTGTCTCTTGAAGAGGAAAACACATACCTTCGGACCATTTTGTCATGGGTGTCTAGTGGTGAGCCACAGCTCGGGATGATGATCTCTCGATTCAAGCGAGCTGCTGGAGGTCCAGGTGTAGGTTTTGCTCCGGGTGTTGATGTTTCGTCTTTTGGGAAGATTGGAGAGTCGAGTGGTCTTAACCCATGTGAGAAGCCCAACTCCACCACTACTCCCAAGCTTACCAAGATTCCGCCCAAAGAGTCTCTCAAGCCTAACACCAAGGATGGGGTCTTTGTTGAACCTCCGAGAGCTCGACCCAAGAAACAATCATGGGCTCCCAAACCACCTCAAGAACAAGCTGGACACCATGCCACCCATCCAGGAGGAGCTTATGCCACAGAAGGGCAAAGTGATCCACACCCACTATCGTGAGTACCAACAACCCCCTATGAGAGCGGTGAGGTACCATTGTGAGTATTGTGGGAGAGATGGACACTTGAGTGAGTTTTGCTTTCGGCGCAAGAGAGAGGCGCGCCGCGCAAAGGAGATGAACAACCCAGACGTGTACTATCCTTTCCATGATGTACATGTACCGAACATTTAGAGGCGTGCTGCTAGGCCTAGAGGTCCAAAACCTCAAGTTCCTAGGCCCAGGCCGCGTGGAGGTCGTGCCCGGCGGGAGCCTGCAGTTGTGGGCTATGGACCCCGTGGCGGTGGCTTTGTAGTTGAGCGTTTCCCCCCACCGCGTTTTGAGTATCGCGATGGACGCTCCTCCCTTAGCGGACCACGTTTTCCTCAACGTGGTGATCGCTCTTCCCGTAGGCGTGCTAGGAATGGTTTTTCTGCTAACCGTTCTTTTGAGCAGCCAGCCCAACACTGGTATTCCTCCTACTTCACTAACCCCAGTGTTGGACCGTATGCTCACCCTATGTCTTTTTATTGATGTAGGTAAAACGTTTGGAGAATGTTTGGTTGGTGGATTCCGGGTGTTCGAGGCACATGACCGGAAACGCCAAGTGGTTCTCTAGTCTTAGTCCGATCGCCGGAAAGGAGTTTATCACCTTCGGCGACAATAGCAAAGGTAAGGTATTATCTCGTGGGTCGGTGTGAGTTAATGAGCACTTTGTGTTGCGCGATGTTGCTCTTGTTTCTAACTTGCATTTTAACCTTCTTTCTGTTTCGCAACTCTTTGATGACGACTACGAGATTCGTTTTAAGCCGAATCTCAGTCGTATTTTGGATCCTCAGGGCAATCTTGTTTGTGTGATTTCGCCCTTTGGGAAAGTCTTTCGTGCGGATTTCTCGGAGTCTTTTGGCATTTCTCGTTGTCTTGTGGCTGGACCTTCCTCTTCTGATCTTTGGAAGTGGCATAGGAGACTAGGACATTTGAGCTTCGACTTGCTTGCAAGACTTAGTTCACTTGGCCTAATCCGAGGATTGCCCAAGTTATCCATGGAGAAGGATCTTGTTTGCCATTCTTGTAGACATGGGAAGATGGTTGCCGCTCCCCACCATCCAGTGACTCAGGTCATGACCAAGCGCCCTGGAGAGCTTTTGCACATGGACTTTGTTGGTCCGACTCGGGTGAGCTCGGTTGGGAGGAAGTGGTATGTGCTTGTTGTTGTTGATGATTTTTCGAGATATTCGTGGGTCTTCTTTTTAGCTGAGAAGACCGAGACTTTCTCCTTTGCTCGCAATCTGATTTTGCGTCTTCAGAATGAGTTCCCTTTGAACTCAATGCGAGCAATTCGGAGTGATAATGGTTCCGAATTCAAGAATTCAGATTTTGAGAAGTTTTGTAACTCTTTGGGCTTGGAGCATCAGTTTTCTTCTCCCTACACACTGCCACAAAATGGTGTTGTAGAGAGGAAGAATCGAACCCTTGTAGAGATGGCCAGGACGATGCTCGATGAGCATAGGACTCCTAGGGGATATTGGGCCGAAGCTATGAGCACTGCATGCTACATTTCCAATCGCATTTTTCTTCGAGCTTTCTTGAAAAAGACTTCTTATGAGTTGCGTTTTGGAAGACAACCCAAAGTGAGTTATTTTAGAGTTTTTGGTTGCCACTGTTTTATACTCAAGAAAGGCAACTTGGACAAATTTGAGTCTCGTTCTTCAGATGGTGTGTTTTTGGGTTATGGCGCTCATACTCGTGCATATCGTGTACTTAACCTTGATACTAACTGAGTCATGGAGACATCCGATGTCACCTTCGACGAGACCATGGTTTGTCCTTCTTCTCGTTTTGAGCGTGCAGGTGATCATGAGGTTGGTGAACCTCTTTTTGATGACGAGGACGAGGGTGTTGAAGGTATGGTCGATCCAGCACATCCTCCACCTGCTGCTCCTAGTGGGCCGACTTCGACCACGACTGCACGCGGCCCTGACCCTTCTTCCTCTACTACATGGGGGTCGTGTGATCCGCCACCTCGGGCTGTATCGCTTGTACCCAAGGAGGCACCAGCTGCTGTTGAGGGGGAGGCCACTTCGGCAAGGGAGGTGCCACGACACATTCAGCGCCAGCACCCGCCTCAACAGATGATCGGCGACATCAACGATCGCGTCACTCGGTCTAGGCAAATTTCTCATTTTGCTCATTCTGCATTTGTTGCTGATTTTGAACCCCGAGATGTTGGACACGCTTTGACTGATCCAGATTGGGTCAATGCCATGCATGAGGAGTTGGAAAATTTTGAAAGAAATCGGGTTTGGGTTCTAGTTTCTCCTCCCTCTGAGTGTCACCCAATTGGGACAAAATGGGTATTCAAAAACAAACAAGGAGAGGATGGCCATATTGTGAGAAACAAGGCCAGACTTGTAGGGGTATAGTCAGAAGGAGGGAATAGACTATGAGGAGACTTTTGCTCCTGTAGCTCGTTTGGAGGCTATTAGGATACTCTTGGCTTTTTCTGCATCCAAAGGGTTTAAACTTTTTCAAATGGATGTCAAGAGTGCCTTCTTAAACGGCTACATAGAAGAGGAGGTGTATGTGAGACAATCCCCCGGTTTCGAAAATCCCAAGTTTCCAAACCATGTTTTTAAACTTCACAAAGCTTTGTATGGTTTGAAACAAGCCCCTAGAGCCTGGTATGATAAGTTGAAAACTTTTTTGCTTGCTAAGGGTTTTAAAATGGGATGTGTGGATAAAACACTTTTTCTCCTCAAGTAAGGCAATGATACTCTCTTGGTCCAGATTTACGTGGATGATATCATTTTTGGTGGTTCTTCTCACGCTTTGGTTGCCAAGTTTGCAAATACTATGAGCAGGGAGTTCGAGATGAGCATGATGGGCGAGTTGACGTTTTTCCTCAGGTTGCAAATCAAGCAATCCCAGGAAGGGACGTTCGTGCACCAGGGTAAGTATACCAAGGACATATTGAAGAACTTCGATATGGGTGAGGCCAAGCCTCTTCCAACACCCATGTCGACCACGACGGCCCTGGATGCGGATGTGGATGGAGAAGCTGTGGACCAGAAGGAGTACTGGAGTATGATCGGGTCGCTACTGTACCTGACGGCGACATGCCCGGACATCCAGTTCGCAGTGTGTCTTTGCGCGCGATTTCAGTCGTCGCCGCGCACCTCGCACCGTCAGGCGGTCAAGCGCATTATGAGGTACTTATCCTTCACTCCAGAATTTGGGATTTGGTATTCTGCTTCCTCCACCCTCTTTCTTTTTTTGGTTATTCCGATGCCGATTTTGCTGGTTGTCGCATTGATCGCAAGTCCACTTCTGGGACTTGCCAGTTTATTGGTTCTTCTCATGTTTCGTGGTCTTCTCGCAAGCAGTCTAGTGTCGCCCAGTCTACCACGGAGGCTGAGTATGTTGTTGCGGCTAGCTGCTGTTCCCAGTTTCTTTGGATGATGGCCACTTTGCATGATTTTGGTCTGAGCTTTTCTCGTGTTCCCTTGCTTTGTGACAGCACGAGTGCGATTAGCGTTGCTAAGAACCCCGTGCTGCACTCCAAGACCAAACACATTGATGTGCGCTTTCATTTTCTGTGAGACCACTATGAGAAGGGTGATATCGACCTTCGCCATGTCAATACTCATCATCAGTTGGCTAATATTTTCACCAAGACTTTGGACCAATCAACTTTTGCTAGGTTGAGAGGTGAGCTTAGTGTGTGTTTCCCCTTTTAAATGAGGGAAACATTTTTGGCTTTTGTGTTCTAAACTGACTCTTTTTCCTTCTTTTGGTTTCTTCATGCATCTTTGCATTTCATCTTGCATATTAACATTCCAAGCTTCATCGATATAATCCTTAGAATGTGACTGTGCTTTACTTAGTGTCTGCTCCGATGCTGTTTACTGATGCTTATAGCTTATGCTCTTTCTGATCACTGATACATGTTGTGAGCTAAGCTATTTTCTGAATGGTGAATTTTGCTTAATCAACATAAAACTTGAAAATGTTCACCATTGAGATATGCAACTAGCATGTGTAGAATGTGTAGAAATCACTTGTGCTTTTCATATATGCTAGGTTGCTATGTCTCTAGTTCTGAGTCATTCACTTGCTTGGTATATTCATATGCTGCTTTAATTTTGAACCAAGTTAAGTAAATTGGAAAGATCGAGATGGGATTGCTTGTCTGCACATCACAGTTTCGAGACTGTTTCTCATTGCACTTTGAGTTAAACTTGAGCTGTGTAGTGTATGATCAAAACTGTTGCTTTAAGCTTCTGATTGCTTTTGCATAGGCTTCGCATAGTTGAAAAGTTAGGCAATGACAAGCTTTCAACCTCTCGCACTCACATGCTAAATTTTAAACTTGTGTAATTTAACCGCTGCAACTCCTATAAAATCTGAATGCACAAGTCTATGTTTCATTCTAAAGCATGATGATTGAACCTTGCTAGGGGTAGTTCACCTTGTATACATGTTTAGCACTTGTTTTACTTCCTGTCTATACATGTTTAGTGCTATTTTGATGGTGAATACCTTTTTGGCTAAAAACTGCTCACTTTGCTCATTTGTTCATATTTAGTATTTGGTGATCAGTTTGAGCCTTTGCTAGCATCGTGTGCATATTGTTGAGTCATCGGATCAGCACTTTGTCAAGCATCTTCATATTCTAACGATTATATTCTGGACGCTGCTAACTTGCTTTCTCACTCATATGCATTTGGAGGGAGAGTTCTTCTGTCAAAGTGAAATCCCTAGTTTGGTTTTGGTTAATTGATGAAACCTATTTGGTCTAATCCTATTGCTAAGCATGTGTGTAGCTTATGAGGAAGGATTACGACCAAGCCAAGTGGTGGAGCTAGCTAGGCGACAACCATGGAAGATGGTGTTGGGCATATGCATCTCAAGTGATCAAGTGCTCTACCCTTGGTGAATTGCAAGAAGAAGAGAAGAGATGGAGCAAAGAGGCCCGAAGGCAAAGGTATAACCTATAGGGCTCTTTGTTTTGGTGATCAAGACACTTAGCGAGTGTGATCACATTTAGGATAGATAGCCGTACTATTAAGAGGAGATTATTCACGGCTTATGCGGTGTTCAAGTGCCACTAGGTGTTCTCTAACATATCGATGCTATAGACCTAGTGAGTGACTAACAAAACCCTTGGAAAATGATTTGAAAAAATGCTAACACACGTGCACAAGTGTTGAAACACTTTGGTGTTAGCACATGGGAGCAAGGGTAGAAGTTAGAAAGTGAAAACTGCAAAGTTAGGGGCATCGGACGCTGGCGTCGGCAGCATCGGACGCTGGCCGAGCGTCCGATGGCAAACCCTAACTGCTGACTGTTGACGAGGGAGCATCGGACACTGGCAACGGACGCAGGCGAAACACTGTTTCAGAGTCCGATGGCTATGACGTGGCGCGAGCTAGTTTTCCAGGGAGCATCGGACGCTGGCCTGCCTCCGATGGAGGACCATCGGACGCGTCCGATGCGTTTTGGTCCTCTCTGGAACCTCTCTGCATGGTCATCGGACGCTGGGGTTGAGCGTCCGATGTGAAGGTGTCGGTGCGTCCAATGTGGCGCTAAGATGAGTAGAAATTGAGCAGAGGCATCGGCGCGTCCGATGCTAGGCATCGGCGCGTCCGATGCCACTTTAACCAGCGCGTGAAAGGTTATGACCGTTGGGTTCTAACGAGCTGATTTCATAGCAGAGGGACACGTGGTGCTCATCGGAGCATCGGACGCTGGCCCCGACACCGGCGCGTCCGATGCGTCTGTTTCGAGTCCAACGGCTAGGCCGACTTGTGTGGCCTATTTAAGGGGCTTGGCCGGCTTGCTTGGTTTCTCTCTTGCACATTTTGATTCCTAAGCATTCTAGCGAGCTTTGGCAAGCCTCCCAACTCATCTCCCAAGTTGATTTGATCAAACCAAGTGAGATTGAGTGATCTAGTGCGGTGATTTGAAAGAGATCAATCTAGTGGCACTAGTTCTTCGCATCGGCATTGAGTTTTCTTGTTACTCTTGGCATTTGCCGGTGCCTAGACGGCTTGGAGGCGTTGAGGTGGTTGTTGGCAAGATTGGTGATTGTTCTTGGCCACCACCGATTGTGATTGTGAAAGGTCTTTGGAGCCTCACCTCGCCGGAGCGGCAAGAGGCATCCTTAGTGGATTGCTCGTGTCATTGAGCTACCTCACTAGTGGTAGATTCTTGTGGCGCTCTTTGTGAGCTTGGCTTTGCGCCGATTAGCCACCGGGTCACCTAGTGTTGGTCGACACAACGGGGAGTAGCGTGCCGACAAGCACGTGAACCTCGGGATAAATCTTTGTCTCCTGAGTGCTTATTGTGATTGTGTCCCCATCTTGGTGATTGGTCTCCATCTACACATTCTTGGTGATTGGCTTCACAAGTGGATTTCACCGGTGATTGGCTCTCTACGTGGCGATCCCGAAGGCTCGGTGAAATTCCCTCTATCTAGCTTATTTACTTTGTGTATTTACTTTGAGCTACTTCTTTTGTGTAGATATCTTTTCTTGTTGTATATCTTTTGTCATATACCTTGTGTAGCTAGTTGTAAGTAGCTTGCTTAGTTTGTCTATTGCACACACTTGTCTCATATACATTTTTGTATATCATACTTGTGCTAGAGCTATATTGTTTTATTCCGCATTTGTTATTAGCTCTAGTTGATTGTGTGACATAGAAATATTAGGTAGAATTGTTGGATAGGTGGCTTGCAACACACTATTAGGCTAGCGTAAAAAGCTTCGCCATTTGTTATACTAATAGTGTTTGCCTAAGTAATTTTGTAGATTTTTAATTAGGCTATTCACCCCCCCCCCCCCCCGCTAGCCAACTTGGACCTTTCACAAAGGACAGAAATTTGGTTGATAGTGCATTTTCAACTAAGGGGGAGAAATTCTCTAAATCATAAGATCAACTAAGAGGGAGATTCCCCAGTTGTGTGCACTATTGGAGGGGGAGCTTGAGTTGGAGTTTGCTCGATTTTGAGGTTGTTTGGATCTCCCAATTTGGTTCGGAGCTTTTCTGTTAGTTGTGTTGAGCCTCTGTGCCTTTGTCTTGAGGGACTAGCATTTTCGGCTTTGTTGTCCAATTGATTTAGAACAGTGTTGGTAGCTAGTTGTGTTGAGCCTTTGCCTCTTTCTTGAGGGACTAGCAACCTTGTCTTTATGCTGTTTCAGTTGGTATCAAATTTTTTCTCGCTAGCGGTGTTGAGCTTGTTCTACCTCTTCTTGAGGGCTAGCTTTGCTTTGCTTGGTTGCGTCGAGCCGTTGCCCATGTCTTTGGGAACCAAGTTGCTCTGCTCTTTCCACTTGACCTTCTTCGGCTTTGCTATGCTTTTGGGTCATTTGGTCGAGTTCTCTCTTCTTCTTCCTCCCTTCTTCTATTTCATTATGTTTTGTGTTGGTAGTTGACAATGCACTCATCAAGGGGGAGAATGCGGATACATGGGTGTATGCCGAGTCTCTGAGTGATGAGTGATTGTCAACTGGGATAATGCGCATGTTCTTTGGCTTGTGTTGTGCAGGTGTCGAGCACGGATACAGTGATCAAAGGCAAGATGAAGGTCAAGTAGAGATGTGTCGTGCCGATGGACCGAGAGTGGCGAAGGGCGGACGTGAGACTTGGACTGAGGGACCGGTTGTAACACCCCTGGTGTTAAGCAACCCTAAAATGCATAACTTGACATCTCATAAGCATAAAGCATCATCATCTCATGTTGCATTCTTTTGTAAAAGTGTCATTCCATGTGTTGGCTTGTAATGTTATGCTTGGTGTGATGCTTGTTTGACTTGCCTTTGGAGTGTGTGAGTCTCCTAAGTAGTTGAACCTTGTTAAGAAGTCGAAATGAAGCTAGGTTTGTGTTGGTCATTATGGCTAACCAAGTCACTAACCCTAGTTGCCTTAATAGAGCCCTAGGAGTCCTTTTGTTTGACTAACTAAGACCTCCTTGATAGAAGCTTCGCATGGCAGTGGGCCCTTAACCAAAAGTGTGTAGAATTTAGAGTAGAACAAAAAGTGTTCAAGGGCCAACTCATGAAAATGAGTTTAACAAGGTGTTTTAGGACCCACAAGGTAGAAATGGGGGAGATTAGACTTAGCAAGATTCTTCTAAGTCCTAACTGCCGAATTAGTTTCGCTGAGTGAGCTTTGGAGCTTTCCTGAGAGCAATCTAGGCTGAACCAAAGCTTGATCTTGTAACCAAAGTTGTAGTCAACATGTAGATCTAATCAATGGAACAAGTGGTTTAGCGTTTTTTCGAGTGGATTAGGAGATAATCGCGTCCAAAATCCGGCCGTCAGTCGGCCATCAGCGTCGAAACCCGGCGATTCAGTTTGAATCGGTCGTGGTCGTGGCCGACCGCGCCAGAGCTTGGCCACCGCGTGGCGTGCCGCGGCCGGCCGAGCCAGCGTTCGCGCGCGGCGTGGCGAGCTCAAGTCGCCAGCTCGCCCCCGCACTGACCAAAGCCGCTCCACTTCCCTGCATTCTGTCTCTCCCGCTCTCGCCGGCGCTCGGGCGGAAAAGGGGGGAAAAGCAAGCGCCAACGCTGTCCACCGCCGTCCGGCCACCTCGCCGCAAGCCCAACCACCCACAAAGCTTCGCCGTGAGCCCCCACACCTCTTGCTACCCTTAGCGCCCCATAGGAAACCCTAGGCAAGCCCCGGGATGAGCCGCCGCCATGGCCGCCATGACCGCCGAGCTCGGTTCGCCATGGCCGGCCTCTTTCCCGTGGTTTCGTGTCGCCCTAGCTCATGTAACACCCCGGTTGTTTAATTAATTAAAATAAATTAGAATTTAATAAGAAAATGGTTTGCTCCAAGTGCGACTCCAAGTGCGGTTGCTTGGTGGACTCCAAGTGTTGGTTGCTCGGTGTGACTCCGAGTGTGGTTTGCTCGGTGCGACTCTGAGTGTGGTTACTGTTACAGATGGTGACTGTGGTTATAACCTAGTAAATAGGTGCATAGGATTAATAGGTTTAATAGGATGTGTTGCTTTAGGCGCTTGAGTCAAACAAAGTCAGCCTACCTTTGTTAATAGCCTCATAAGCATATATTTCTTACACTTGCGGAGTACATTTCGATGTACTCACCCTTCCTCTTTGAACCCCCTGCTACCCCACCCAGACGCTGGAGTCTACGACGCGGAGCAGGAGTACCCAGAAGACGGTGGATTCGACCCAGACGACTTGCACTAGGATGGCGCAGCCCCCGGTCGACCTTCCTGTGGAGTGGCGTCCAGTTTCCGTGAGTCTACATTAGAGTTAGTCTGAGAGTCTGTACTTTTATTTCAGACCCGAGGGTCATTTTTGTAATAATATTTGATATATTAATAAAGCATTGTTTTGATATTTACTATGATGTGGATATATATATGAAAAATGATCCTGGCATACATATATTGTGCTCCAATTTTGTTCTTAAAATTGGGGTGTCACAGAGTGGTATCAAAGCTGTGTTGACCGTAGGACGCTACCCTAGTCAGTCGTCGAGTTTACAAAACTATTTTCTTAAAAGCCTCACCTTTTTTCCCACTTCTGTAGTCTTTCTCTGCTGAAAATTCAAACTCTGTTTCAAAGTAGGCCCTCCAATAGTAGGATGCCCACCATAATTATTTGAACTCGTAGCACGTTGTTTGATATGTACTTGTGCATTTGTTTGATTTGCTTCTTTGTAATGACTGTAGCCTCCCCGAATCTCGGGACGAGATTCAAGTTAAGGGGGTAAGTTTGTAACACCCCGGTTGTTTAATTAATTAAAATAAATTAGAATTTAATAAGAAAATGGTCAAAACCCTAGATGGAGGAAAAAATCTAACCAGATGTTTTTTGCATTCATGTCGTTGCACAATTTTTATTGGGTGAAAATGATTTTTTTTGTCAATCCCGTTTAGGGCGAATCGAATTTATTCTATTTCAAAACCAAATAAAAAGTTTATGAAAATTTTACAAATGCAAAACCAAAGTTTTATTTTCAAAACCTAGGGAAAATATTTCCAAAAGTTTACAAAGTGATTTAGATTTCAAAAGGATTTGAATTTGCTTTCAAATGATTTTGCAAGCTGAAAAAGAAAAAGAAAAGGAATTGGCAAAGGGCCTCAACCCTCCCCATTCTCTCCAACCGGCGCGGCCCGCCCCCCTTCTCCTCGCTTTGGCCCAGCCGGCCCGTCTCCTCTCTCCCTCACTTCCCTCCCACCGGCCTGCAGCCATCGGCCCACCAGCGCCGAGGCCCAGCCTCCTCTTCCACGGCCCAGCTCCACTTCACCCCCGGCCCATCCTTCTGCGCGACCCGACGGCCCGCGCGTCGTTTCCCCCTCTCTCGCTGCCATCGCTGCCCCACTCGCCAGGCCACCGGTTCGACTGACCGCTGGGGCCCACCTGTCAGCTCTTTCCTCACCCTCCCATCGCTCGCTCTCTGTTTCCCTCCTCTCCCTCTCCCGATCAGCACCGACCGCTCCTCGCCAGCACCGAACCCGATCGCATCTACCGCACCTACCAATACCGCACTCGCTGCAGTGACTCAGCTACGGTGCTCATCCAAGCTGTGACCGACTCAACCATCTTCAACCCCGATCCAAAACCATCGGATCCCGACCGCCATTGAGGGCCAAGCTAGCACGCTCCCTCACCGCTCATCCCAAACCCCTGCCTACTTGAAAACGCTTCCCTGAGGCCCTCCGCACGCTAACTAATTCCTAGTATCACGCCCCCTCTCTTCCAGCCACCATCACCAGAGTACAGAGCACCGCCGTCACGGGTCTTCCGCCGCCAGCCGTCCCCGAAGCTCCATCGGCGACGAGGAGAGCACCATCGGATCCGTTGTAAGCCCTGCTGCACCCCTGACCATTTTTCCGAGTCTCTAATGGCCCTAGCTGCGATTTCCGAGCGCGGCAGGGAGCTCGGTCATGGCGTCGCCGTCTCTGTTTTCCCTCCGTCGTGCCCTAGCACCGGCTGGCGAAGCATCCCGTCCCCCACGCACCTCCTCCCCGCTCTTGTCCCGAGGTAGAGCACGACCACAGACCAAGCCCTTAACACCTCCCGAGTTCCCCTCTCCTCCTCCAGTGCATCAATCGGCGTACGCCGACGAAACAGAGCATCGTCATCCGCCTCCGCCACCAATACTCTCTCTCCGAGCCCTGATCGGCGTCGGGGACCCTTCCATTGTGTTCCCCGTAAGCCTCTCTGTCCTCCCCTCCCAATCCCAAGGCCTCTAATGGCCTATAGCCGCATCCCAAGTGCTCCGGCCATGGCGCCGCCGTGGGGGCCCGAGCGCCGCCATGCTCTCTGGCACCGGCCGGCGAGCAAGTCCTCCCTTTTCTCCCAGTGCTGTCTGATCTGGGGCCAGCGGCTCTGATTAGAAGGAGCCCCCGAAGGGGTATGCGCCGAGCGCATAGCACCGTGGTTCGGGGGCTTCGCCGGGCGCAATGCACCGTGGACGCAGTTCACGCTGGCCGCGTCAGCCGGTTCATCAGCCACGCGGTGCACCGAACCAACCCGTGTGCGCCACCTGTCGCCACGTCAGGTCCACGCCAGCGCCGCGTCTGGTACCGCACCAGTCAGCGCTCTTTTTTCTAAAGAACCCCTGTCTTTATTTGAAATCAACCCGCCGTCCATTTGGGCTATTCACCGAGTCTTGTTTTTCTTTCAAAAACGCCCTTGTCCTTTTCTGAAAATGAGGCCCGATCCTGACGCCCTTTTAAATTCAGTTTTTATTTAATTTAAAATGCAAATCGAGTTCAAATTATTTGCATTTTTGCCACTGAACTTCAAAAGCTTATAACTTTTACGCTTTTAACTCCGATTTGACCCGTTCAACTTGCATTAGATTCGTCTCGTCGAGCTCTACGCAGTAGATCCATTTACGTACTGTTTTATTACTGTTGATGTACTATTTCTTATATTGCTTTGTTTGGGCCATGTGATGATGTTTGATCCAGCGAGTGCGAGCTACGTGGAACCTTCTGATCCAGCTTGTGCCTTAGTCGATCCGACCCAGCACGAAGGCAAGTGTCCTTGAACATCTTGCACCCGTATTTATTTTACTTTTGGTATTAGAGTAGTTAGATCTTGTAGATGCATGCAGTCTTAAATTGAATCCCATGTTAAGGTTTAATAGAACTTGTTTATATTATCCTTGTCACCTGGTTTGGGATGTTTTGGGTAGAAGTCGTGCTTAGCCCTGCTGTCTTGGGATGGGATGGTGGTTAAATAATAAACTTGATTAATGATCTATGGAACATGTGGCTGGTAATGTTGTAGTATGGTGAGTAGGTAAATCCGGCAGGATGGACCGTTGGTGGTGTGGTGCCATGTGACTTGGCGTACGGTTGCCGTGTGACTCGGCGTTACGGTTTGCCATAGGACTTGGCATTGGTTTGGGTTTGTGGTTTGTTATCCTGCCTGGATCCCTAGGACCCGGTTCTTGGAGCATGTAACCCAGCAAAACAGCGCAAACCATGAGGCCTATATGGCTCTGGGACTGGCTAATTAATTAGAGAAGCCTTATGTCGTTATTAGTTACATATGGACATGGGACAGGGCTTCTTCTACGCAGGATACTGCTTGGTACGGGAGCGATTCCCAGGCTCGAACGCCAGACCTGGAGTTATTACGGAAGGTAGCTCTACGTCGTGACATATGGAACTAATACGCATAGGAAGACTCTTTGTAACGGCCTTGTAGTGAACCCAGCCGACTCACCTTGGAAGTGGGTCAAGAGACTAGCTACCTCGGGCACAAGGGCAACACGACTCATGGGTAAAGATGTGCAAACTCTGCAGAGTAAATAAACTGATATATCAGCCGTGCTCACGGTCAAGAGCGGGCTTGGACTTCTTCGAGATTAGTTGGTTACTGGTTACTGGTTCGGGTCATCTGATGGACTTCAGGTGTGGTTTGCCTGATGGGCTTCAGGTGTGGGTTTGCTTGGTGCGACTCCAAGTGCGGTTGCTTGGTGGACTCCAAGTGTTGGTTGCTCGGTGTGACTCCGAGTGTGGTTTGCTCGGTGCGACTCCGAGTGTGGTTACTGTTACAGATGGTGACTATGGTTATAACCTAGTAAATAGGTGCATAGGATTAATAGGTTTAATAGGATGTGTTGCTTTAGGCGCTTGAGTCAAACAAAGTTAGCCTACCTTTGTTAATAGCCTCATAAGCATATATTTCTTACACTTGTGGAGTACATTTCGATGTACTCACCCTTCCTCTTTGAACCCCCTGCTACCCCACCCAGACGCTGGAGTCTACGACGCGGAGCAGGAGTACCCAGAAGACGATGGATTCGACCCAGACGACTTGCACTAGGATGGCGCAGCCCCCGGTCGACCTTCCTGTGGAGTGGCGTCCAGTTTCTGCGAGTCTACATTAGAGTTAGTCTGAGAGTCTGTACTTTTCTTTCAGACCCGAGGGTCATTTTTGTAATAATGTTCGATATATTAATAAAGCATTGTTTTGATATTTACTATGATGTGGATATATATATATGAAAATTGATCCTGGCATACATATATTGTGCTCCAATTTTGTTCTTAAAATTGGGGTGTCACAGCTCATAAGGCGACTCGCAAACACTAGCTAGGACAAACGGACGGGCATGGAAAGGGGGTTGGCCACGGCGGACCGAGCTCGCCGGCCATGGCGGACATGGCAGGCACGGCGTACCGCGGTCACCAAACCCTAACCGGCCCAACCGTCACCTTCAACCTCTTCCACGAACCTCACTGACCTCGAACGTGAGCTAGGGCGACACGAAACCACGGGAAAGAGGCCGGCCATGGCGAACCGAGCTCGGCGGTCATGGCGGCCATGGCGGCGGCTCATCCTGGGGCTTGCCTAGGGTTTCCTATGAGGCGCTAAGGGTAGCAAGAGGTGCGAGGGCTCATGGCGAAGCTTTGTGGGTGGTTGGGCTTGCGGCGAGGCGGCCGGACGGTGGTGGACGGCGGCGGCGCTTGCTTTTCCCCCCCTTTTTCGCCCGAGCGCTGGCGAGAGTGGGAGAGACAGAATGGAGGAAAGTGGAGCGGCTTTGGTCAGTGCGGGGGCGAGCTGGCGACTTGAGCTCTCCACGCCGTGCGCGAACGCTGGCTCGGCCGGCCGTGGCACGCCACGCGGCGGCCAAGCTCTGGCGCGGTCGGCCACGACCACGGCCGATTCAAACTGAATCACCGGGTTCAGACGCTGATGGCCGACTGACGGCCGGATTTTGGATGCGATTATCTCCTAATCCACTCGAAAAAACGCTAAACCACTTGTTCCATTGAGTAGAGCTTATTGCGAGAACTGTCTGTACCTCGTCGCGCGTGATGACTAGACCATGGGCATGGTCAACTCTTAATCTCTCCTGATGCTTTTGTGGACTGATCAGGCAATGGCACCGTATTGTGAACTAAGAACTTATGTTTAAAACTATGTTGCTTCCTCTTTTGAATTCTGAACTATGGTTTGTAATAACTATTGAACTCCGATGTATTTGAATTATGTACGAACTGAATGTACCTCGTGGACATGTACGCTATTGACACTGGTTATCTATCATAATTAAGGAATAAATAAATATGAAAAGGGCAAGAATTTGATCACCAATAAAGGTTTAGGGTTTCAACTGACAATATTCCACGAGTTTTGGTGAGTTATGATTCTGCAGGGACTAAACCAGGAAATCGGCATCAATAGCTTCCCATATAAGGAAACCGTCGGGAGATAACGCAACCGCCACGTCGGGATACTTCTAGAAGACTCCAGAGAACACATTGAGACACCACGAGGCAGGGCACCACAGGAGGCTGACCTGTGGGACCGACCGGTCCCACAGGGCCCACCTATCGGTCGGCCACAGAGCCCCCACACCTCCGTCTTCTGCAAGCTACTCCTCAGCCTGGGCATTCGGTCTTACCCAAATTTTCAGGTCGGTTTTTTGGGTATTTTTTATTTCGGTCTTTGAACATTGGGAACCGAAGTTGCACCTGAGAAAATGAAAAACCGAAGTTCGGTTACCCGATTTTTTGGGTCGGGTACCCGATGTACCCGATGCTTTTCTTCTGGATGCACGAGGCGGAGGAGATGGCGAACGACCGCTGCAACCAATCGGCAACCGCAAGGCCTAAAAGGGGCATGATAGATCCCTGCTCTCTCCCTGCACACAGCGACGACCTTCGCGGGTCTGTCTCTATGCGCCGCTAGCCCCCTCGCATGCTGGTCCCATGGAGTTCCGCTCGCACGCCAGCTCCGCAGGCTTTCTTGCATGTGGGATTAGAGGAGTGCTTGGTTGAAGAGAGAGAACTTGGAGAGAGGGACGATTGAGTAGTAGATGAGTAGTACGAGACTACTAGTACCAGCAAGAACAGTGAGGGGATAAGGTTGTTTGACTAGATGACTTTGCTTTTTGATGGAATAGAGCCACGCGTGGTGCAGCTCGGGTAGTTCGGGTAACCGAGCCAACTAACCGATGAACTGAAGCAGGTCTCGGTCTTTGCAAATACGAAACCGAGCTGGTAACCGATGACAGAGAGTTCGGTCCATTCGGTTTCGGTCTCGGGTTTTTCGGTTTCGGGTTTCGGTCTCGGGTTTTTTTGCCCACCCTGAGCTACTCCCACCGACCTCTAGGATGCATCTCGGCCGTACCTTGAGTCGGTTTGATCCAAGGGCCACGGTTCATCGCCCAGGGCTATATAAACAGCCACTGACCCCCCTCTTCAGAGAATCAATCAGGGTTTGATCATTAGACATCATCAATCAGAGCTTCAGAAGAAGATCAATCGGAAGCCCTAGAACTTCATCTACCTAGATTAGTAGATAGAATAGGATTAGAGGAGGCAAGCTTCGCTTGGATTCCTGATCTAGTCACGAGAAGGCTCGGTAAACCCAAGATCTTCTCTCTTATATTAACATTATGGATCTATTTCATAATTGCTCTTCTAGTTCATCATTGTTCTTCATTGTTTATGTTCTAGTTCATCGTCTAGTTCATGTTCATCGTCTAGTTCATCATCTAGTTCATAATCTTGTTCTAGTTCATGTTCTAGTTCGTACTTTAGTTCTTCTCGATGGTCTAATTCAGTTTATTTTTTCATCATTGTGTTCTAGATAGCAATACAATTGATATGATTAAGACATCAATGATTATATTCTTAGTTATAATACTTATAGTCTGCTTTGATTATATATTTGGCATAGATAGTTCATCTTTATGTTTATACTCATGTTCGTATAGTGCTCATCTTAAAGTACAACGTGTGGGTGATAGATGCTGTGTAGGCGTGGTGCCCATACATTATTTATCTGTGAATGCGTCCTATGTTCCGGATAGAGTGGTAGATCACGAGTGTGACAGACCTGTTGAGTCCTCTGTATTCCACCTCCCGAATATAGTGTTCAGTATGGCTCACTTAACTCATGGTTTGAGGGTTACTTTGTTTGACACTTTTACTATGGAGTTGCCTCTTGATTATAAATATGATGTGACCTAGCCAATGATTGCCCAATATAATTGCACTAATCAATGTATGCTATGGCTTGTAATTAGAATAACTTAGGAATGTTTCTCATTAATATCTGTTCTAATCATCACTTGCTAGGTAGTACTGTTCTAAGTTTATCCTTGATTGATCTGATCTTTGTTATCCTTTATCAATTATTTATCATATCATTTACTCTGTAACCTGATTCCTATTTGAAGTAATTAGTGTGTTATCAGTCTTATTATAAGTGTGTCATATTAAATGTTGTTAAGTCCTTACAAGGCCATCTGAAGGACCGAGAAGCACTCAGAAAGCGATCAGAGGGGGGGTGAATGGGAGCTTCAAATTTTCCTTACGAAAACTAGTAGCCACTGTCCCAAGAATAAACCCCAGAAGCAAACCCTAGAGCTTGCAAATGTCCACGACCCTAGATGTAGGGTGGATGCTTCCAAGAAGCACAGCTGGACACTAGACAACTCTAGAAAGCCAACGCAAAAGACAGAAATCAATTCCGTCAACGAACGAGCGAACCGCGGACAAAACCGTGTGAAAACAGTAGCATCGGATGCTGCCTGCGTCCGATGCCAGACCACCGGACGCGTCCGATGCGAAAACTGCCTCTCGGGAACCTTACTGTTCCACCATCGGACGCTGTGAACAGTGAACAACCAGCGTCCGATGCTTTGGCTCCGGCGCGTCCGATGGCCAACGGACGCGTCCGATGCCTAGCGTCCGATGCCACTACAAACGCTCAGAAAGTGACACGCGTCACCGGAGCGTCCGACGCTTAGAACCCTAGCGTCCGATGCTCCCGTGTCAGCGTCCGATGCCCCCGAAAACTGTGCGGTTCTTTGATGATTCAACCCGATTTCCTCCGAATCAAAAGCTCTAGGCCTGGGATTCGATTTGAGGGGTCACAAGGATGTTAGTGAGCTATCTCTAAGAGATCATGGCTCGAACCTAACTCCAAATCGGTGAATCAAGAAATTTCGGGACAAGGAAGCAAAAACACGATCCAAAATAAAAATCGATCGATCTCCTAGACCGTGAGGTTAGAGGTTAATTCCTTCGGTGGAAAGAAGTGTCTCATGATCTAGAACAACTTGGTTCAAACGGTTTTGCAAAAGATGAACCAACCAAAGAGATCAAGCGACGGGAAGAACGTGGAGAAAAAGGATTCCGCGA
The DNA here is from genome assembly GCA_009763385.1 of Coix lacryma-jobi var. lacryma-jobi. Taxonomy (NCBI): domain Eukaryota; kingdom Viridiplantae; phylum Streptophyta; class Magnoliopsida; order Poales; family Poaceae; genus Coix; species Coix lacryma-jobi. Next base: position 289,788 of record VDCT01000115.1, on the reverse strand, counting down.
AGAACACCAATGAAACGCGAATCACAACCACGATCTTGCAGCCGAAGCGCAAACACACGCTACGACAAGGAGGTTATGGCCTCCTTTCCTCAAAAACACCAGTACACAGAGTCAAGTCTCTCTGCGGATCTCAGCAGGCTACAGCAGGGGATGGGAGAGCAAGAAACCCTAAGTGTGAAAGAGCAAATGACTGAGATAGATGGGAGGAGGGTGTCTCCCGACTACTTATCCTACTACTAGCCTAAGTCTATTTCCTACTCTACCCCTCTCTATTCTAATTACAGAGCGAACCAGCTAAACCCTGAGGTTATTCTGGACCAACTCGGTGGTAGGTGTATCTGACGGCCACGCCCGCACAAGTCGTCCGCGTTGCCTCCACGCAACCTTCCGATTGCCGCCACGTGCCGCCCTCGCTCGGCACCCCCGGTTTTGTGGCCCAAACCGGGAAACCAGCCTTTTCCAGCTATCCCCCGGTTTTGAGGCCCAAACCGGGAAACCAGCCCACCAGCGTCTGAGTTTTGAGGCCAAACTCAGCAAACCATCCGCGCCCAGGTTTTGAGGCCCAAACCTGGAAACCGTCCTTAGCCCGAGTTTTGTGGCCAAACTCGGAAACCCTCAGCACCCAGGTTTTGAGGCCCAAACCTGGAAACCGTCCTCAGCCCGAGTTTTGTGGCCAAACTCGGAAACCCTCAGCCCGAGTTTTGTGGCCAAACTCAGAAACCGTCCACGCCCAGGTTTTGAGGCCCAAACCTGGAAACCGTCCATCGATGGTTTTTCCCTGGCTCTACCACCAAACCGACGTCGTAGAGGGGATGCACCACCCGTGCACCCCGTCCACCGACACGTGTCCCCAGGTCCTCGACCCGAGCAACACCGTGCCCCGCAAGTCTCCGCTCGTCGCTGTCCCAGGCTGCCAGCCACCACAGCTGATCCTCAGGCACTCCGGTCCCTCAGTCCAAGCCTCACGTCCGCCCTTCACTGCTCGATCCATCGGCATGGCACGTCCGCCGCACGGCACGCCCATCCTTCATCGCACCCAGTCCATCGGCACGGCACGTCTCAACTTGACCTTCACCTTGCCCTCGATCACTGTCTCCGTGCTCGACACCTGCACAACACAAGCCAGAGAACATGCGATCAAACCCGTTGACAATCACTCATCACTCAGAGACACGGCATACACCCATGTATCCGCAATCTCCCCCTTGATGAGTGCATTGTCAACTACTCACACAAATCATAATGAGAGAAAGAGAAAAGAAAGAAGAAGGAGAAGAAGAGAACTCGACCAAATGACCCAAAAGCATAGCAAAGCGGAAGAAGGTCAAGTGGAAGAAGCGAAAACTTGGTCCCCAAAGACATGGGCAACGGCTCGACGCAACCAAGCAAAGCAAAGCTAGCCCTCAAGAAGAGGTAGAACAGGCTCAACACCGCTAGCAAAATACCAATTGGAAATCAGAGCTAAAAATGGCAAAATGCTAGTCCCTCAAGATAGAGGCACAGAGGCTCAACACAACTAGCACGAAAACCACTCCGAACCAATTGAAAAACAACCGAAAGGTCTCCGAACCAATCAAAATCAACCTCGACGCCAAATGAGGAAAATGTTGCTAGTCCCTCAAGACAGAGGCAACGGCTCAACACAACTAGCAAAACTCCCCTCGACACGTGCAAGCAACCCGGGACTCCCCCTTAGCAAAAGCTCCCCCCTTAGTTGAACTCCAGGAGACATATGATTTGCAAAAACTCTCCCCCTTAGTTGAAAATGCACTTATCAAGCATAAACTCTTCTCTTGAGCCAACACAGCTCCCCCTTCCAAAATGCATATGAAGTTAGAAATGCAAGTTAGCAGCTTCAGGCATATAGTCAAAAGAGTGCAAAAATGCTCTAGTCGGTATAGCTCCAATGGCACAACTAAGCACTCAAATAGCGAAGGCTCAAACTGATCACACATACGAAATATGAAGCATATGAGCAAGTGAGCAGTTTTTAGCCAAAAAGATAGTCACCATCAACATAGCACTACACATGTATAGATAGGAATCCAGACAAGTGCTAAACATGTATACAAGGTGAACTACCCCTAGCAAAGTTCAATCATCATGCATAGGAATGAAGCATATACTTGTGATTTCAGTTTTATATCGGAGTTGCAGCAGTAAAGAATTCACAAGTTCAATTATTTAGCATGTGATTGCGAGAGGCTGAAAGCTTGTCTTTGCCTAACTTTTCAACCGAGCGAAGCCTATGCCGAAGCAATCAGAAGCTTAAAGCTACGGTTTCGGTCATACACTACACGGCTCAAGTTTAACTCAAAGTGCAATGAGAAACCGTCTCGATATCGTGATGTGTTGACAAGCAATCCCATCTCGATCTTTTCAATTCACTAAACTTGGTTCAAATTTTAAACATGATATGAACAGACCAAGCGAGTGAATGACTCAGAACTAGAGACATAGCAACCTAGCATATATGAAAAGCAGGAATGGACTCAACACACCCTACACATGCTAGTTGCATATCTCAATGGTGAACATTTCCAGATTATATACATTAAACAACTTCACCATTTCAAAAATAGCTCAGCTCATAACATGTATTAGTGATCAGAAGGAGCATAAGCTACAAGCATCAATCATAAGCATCGGAGCATACTAAACAGAGGATAGTTACATTCTAGTGATTATAAACATGAAGCTCAGAATGTAAATGCGTATGCTAAAATGCAACAGAAAAGAAGATCTAAGTAAAAGAGTCAGACTAGGATACACCTCAAAATGCTTCCCCCATCTAAAAGGGGAAACACACACCAAGCTCACCCCTCAACCTATTAAAGGTTGATTCGTCTAAAGGCTTGGTGAAAATATCAGCCAGTTGGTGATGAGTATCGACATGGCGAAGGTCGATATCACCCTTCTCCTGGTGGTCTCGCAAGAAATGAAAGCGCACATCAATGTGTTTGGTTTTCGAGTGAAGCACGGGGTTCTTAGCAACGCTAATAGCACTCGTGCTGTCACAAAGCAAAGGCGCTCGAGAAAAACTCAAACCAAAATCACGCAAAGTGGCCATCATCCAGAGTAACTGGGAACAGCAGCTAGCCGCAGCAACATACTCAGCCTCCGTGGTAGACTGGGCGACACTAGACTGCTTGCGAGAAGACCACGAAACAAGAGAAGATCCAATAAATTGGCAAGTCCCAGAAGTGGACTTGCGCTCAATGCGACAACCAGCAAAATCGGCATCGGAATAACCGCAAAGCGAGAGGGTGGAGGAAGCAGAATACCAAATCCCGAATTCAGGTGTGAAACGAAGGTACCTGAAGATGCGTTTCACCACCTGACGGTGAGAAGTGCGCGGCGACGCCTGAAAGCGCGCGCACAGACACACCGCGAACTGAATGTCCGGGCGTGTCGCCGTCAGGTAGAGTAGCGACCCGATCATGCTGCGGTACTCCTTCTGGTCCATTGCTTCTCCATCCACATCCGCATCCAGGGCAGTCGTCGTCGACATGGGTGTTGGAAGGGGCTTGGCCTCACCCATATCGAACCGCTTCAGCAAGTCCTTCGTGTACTTGCCCTGGTGCACAAACGTCTCCTCCCAGGATTGCTTAATTTGTAACCCGAGAAAGAATGTCAGCTCGCCCATCATGCTCATCTCAAACTCCCTGCTCATAGTATCTGCAAACTTGGCAACCAAAGCGTGAGAAGAACCACCGAAAATGATATCATCCACGTAAATCTGGACCAAGAGCGTGTCTTTGCCTTGCCGGAGGAGAAAGAGCGTCTTATCTACACATCCCATTTTAAAACCCTTAGCAAGCAAAAAGGTTTTTAACCTATCATACCAGGCTCTAGGGGCTTGTTTCAAACCATATAAAGCTTTGTGAAGTTTAAAGACATGGTTTGGAAACTTGGGATTTTCAAAACCGGGGGGTTGCTCAACATAAACCTCCTCCTCTATGTAGCCGTTTAAGAAGGCACTCTTGACATCCATTTGAAATAGTTTGAAACCTTTGGATGCAGCAAAAGCCAAGAGTATCCTAATAGCCTCCAAACGAGCTACAGGAGCAAACGTCTCCTCATAATCTATCCCCTCCTTCTGACTATAGCCTTTCGCTACAAGCCGGGCCTTGTTTCTAACAACGTGGCCATCCTCTCCTTGCTTGTTTTTGAAAACCCATTTTGTCCCAATAGGCTTATAGTCAGGTGGAGGTGGAACTAGAACCCAAACCCGATTTCTCTCAAAGTTTTCTAACTCCTCATGCATGGCATTGACCCAATCCGGATCCGTCAAAGCGTGTCCAACATCTCGGGGCTCAAAATTAGCAACAAAAGCAGAGTGAGCGAAGTGAGAGATGTGCTGTGACATGGAGCGAGTGACTCGCTTGCCGATATCGCCGATCATCTGCTGAGGGGGGTGCTGGCGCTGGATGTGTCGTGGCACCTCCCGGGATGAAGTGACCTCCCCCTCATCAGCAGCTGGTTCCACCCCGGGTACAAAAGGTACCGCACGAGGTGGAGGATCCCACGGCCCCCAGGAAGAAGAGGTGTCGGGGCCGTGAGTCGTCGTCGAGGCCGCTCTTTGCGGCGCGGTAGGTGGAGGGGGTGCTGGATCATCCATACCTTCAGCACCCTCGTCCTCGTCATCAAAAAGAGGCTCTCCAACCTCATGATCACCTGCACGCTCAAAACGAGAAGAAGGAGAAACAAGAGTCTCGTCGAAGGTGACATCTGATGTCTCCATGACTCGGTTAGTATCAAGGTTATGTACATGATATGCTCTCGTGTGAGTGCCATAACCCAAAAATACCCCGTCAGAAGATCGAGACTCAAACTTGTCCAGGTTCCCCTTTTTCAAAATAAAACAGTGGCAACCGAAGACTCTAAAATAACTCACCTTGGGCTGGCGACCAAAACGCAACTCATAAGAAGTCTTCTTCAAAAAGGCTCTCAGAAAAATGCGATTTGAAATGTAGCATGCAGTGTTCATAGCTTCGGCCCAATAGCGCCTGGGAGTCCTATGCTCATCGAGCATCGTCCTGGCCATCTCAACAAGGGTCCGATTCTTCCTCTCTACAACGCCATTTTGGGGCGGTGTGTAGGGGGAAGAAAACTGATGCTCCAAACCAAAGTGGTTACAAAACTTCTCAAAATCCGAATTTTTGAATTCGGAACCATTATCACTTCTAATAGCTCGCATCGAGTTCAAAGGGAACTCGTTCTGAAGACGCAAAATCAGATTGCGAGCGAAGGAGAAAGTCTCAGTCTTCTCAGTCAAAAAGAAGACCCACGAATACCTCGAAAAGTCATCAACAACAACCAAAACATACCACTTGCCACCAACCGAGCTCACCCGAGCTGGACCAACAAGGTCCATATGTAAAAGCTCTCCAGGGTGCGAGGTCATGACCTTAGTCACTGGATGGTGGGGAGCGGCAACCATCTTTCCATGTCTACAAGAATGGCAAACTAGATCCTTCTCCATCGAAAGCTTGGGCAATCCTCGGATTAGGCCAAGTGAGCTAAGTCTTGCAAGCAACTCGAAGCTTAAATGACCGAGCCTCCTATGCCACTTCCAAAGATCGGAGGAAGAAGGACTAGCCAAAAGACAGCGAGAAGAACCAAACGACTCCGAGAAATTCGCACGAAAGACTTTCCCAAAGGGCGAAATCAGACATACAAGATCGCCTTGAGGATCTAAGATGCGACTAAGGTTCGGTTTAAAACGAATCTCGTAGTCATCATCAAAAAGTTGCGAAACAGAAAGCAAGTTAAAATGCAGGTTAGAAACAAGAGCAACATCGCGCAACACAAAGTGCTCATTAACCCGCACCGATCCGCGAGACAACACCTTACCTTTACTATTGTCGCCGAAGGTTATGTACTCCTTTCCGGCAACAGGGCTAAAGCTGGAGAACCACTTGGCATTTCCGGTCATGTGCCTCGAGCAACCGGAATCCACCAACCAAATGTCCTCCAACCATTTTACCTACATCAATAAAAAGACATAGGGTGAGCATACGGTCCAACACTGGGGTTAGTGAAGTAAGGAGAATACCAGTGTTGGGCCGGCTGCTCAAAAGAACGGTTAGCAGAATAACCATTCCTAGACTGTCTACGGGGGTAGCGATCACCACGCACAGGAAAGTGTGGTCCGCTAGGGAAGAAGCGCTCACCGCGATACTCGAACTGCGGTGGGGGATAGCGCTCAACTACAAAGCCTCCATCACGGGGTCCAAAACCTGCAACTGCAGGCTCCCGCCGGGCACGCTCTCTACGAGGCCTAGGCCTAACAACTTGAGGCACTGCGCCTCTAGGCCAAGCAGTACGTCTCGGTGCTCTCCTCTGAACATTCGGCGCATGTACATCATGAAAAGGATGGTACATGTCCAGGTTGTTCATCTCCCTAGCACGGCGCGCCTCTCTCTTGCGCCTAAAGCAGAACTCGCTCAAGTGTCCATCTCTCCCACAGAAATCACAATGATACCTCACCGCACGCAAAGGGGGTTGTTGGTACTCATGACTGTGGGTGTGGATCACTTTGCCCTTCTGTGGCAACTCCTCATGGATAGGTGGCATTGTATCCAGCTTGTTCTTTAGGTGGTTGGGTTTGGGATGCCACACTTGGTTCTTGGGTGGAGCTCTCGAAGGTTCCTCAAACACCCCATCCTCGGTGATAGGCTTGACCGGCTCTTTGGATGGAAGCTTGGTCAGTTTGGGAGTAGTGGTGGAGTTGGGCTTCTCACTAGGATTCAGACCACTCGACTCTCCAATCTTCCCAAAAGCAGAAAGATCAACACCCTGAGCAAGACCTACACCAGAACCTCCAGCAGCTCGCTTAAATTGGGAGATCATCATCCCGAGCTGCGGCTCACTACAAGAGACCCATGATAAGATGGTCAGAAGGTATGTGTTTTCCTCCTCGGTTTGCATCTTGCCATGCTTGACATTCGCAATCTCCATCTCCAAACCCTCACACAAAGCGCATCTAGCCACACTAGTGCTACCTGAGTTGGCCTCCTCAAGAGACACAATCTTGGCATTCTTCTCTGCCAACTCAGATTGCAAGACAGGACAAGTCTTGCACGCACCTAACAGAGAAGGTCTAGCCTTCAGCTCATCCACCTCTCCTACCAACGCAGCATACTTACCTCTCAAAGTGAGAAGGTCAGTCATGTGCGTGGTGCACATCTCACACTCAACCTCTTCCGACACGACCACGGTGGACTTGGAAAACTCAAGCTCTCTCACCGTGTCCTCCCACTTCTGCCTAAACTCCTTGCGCTCTCTAGCGGCACGCCTAAGCAACTTGTCCTGACTAAGGAGCGCGGCAGTAAGCTTCTCAACCTCAGCAGAAAGCTCATCGTGGGTGAGGGATACCTGGGAGGTGTCGTCGTCGTCGTCGTCCCGAGGGGTGTGCTCCAGCTTGCCGTCGACCTCATCACCAAGCGCCATGGTGCAAAAGCCGTCGTCGTCGGTGAAGAAGCAGAGGCCGTTCAGCTTGTCCTCGATCCTCTTCTTTTTCTCGGACTCGTCATCGCTTGAGCAAGCGGAGTCGTCATCCGAGCCGTCGACGTCGCTGAGCGTGGTGAAGAACGCACGCTGCTCAGCTTGGTCCTTCTCCAAGTACTTCTTCTTGATGTACTCCTTGTCGAAGCCGCCCCTCCGCTTGTGCCTCGCGGGGACATACTTCTCCTTGCGCTTGCCAGAGTCGTACTTGTGCCCATGATCGCTCTTCCCAGATGAATGCTTCTTCTTGGGGCAGTTGGCGATGAAGTGTTCGGGGTCGCCACACTCATAGCATCCTGAGCGTCCTCCTCCGCGGCGACGGTTCATGCGGTTGTTGAGGAACCGCGAGAACCGGTTGGCGAGCATTGCCAACTCGTCATCCCCCAACGATTCAAGCTGGTCCTCTGTGACAGAAAAGTGTGAAGAAAGAGCAAAGCCAGCAGAGGGGTTAGCGGAAGAGCCAGAAACCAAAGCCATAGTCGGGCCAGAAGGATTCGCATAAGAAGCCCTCGACATGGCGTCAATCTCACTGGACTTGAGCTTACTAAAGAGCTCATCGCATGTGAGGGTCTCATAGTTAGGCGATTCGATGATCGCCTGAACCTTGGAATCCCACACAGATCGATCAAGAGTGTGCAAAAGCTTCAAAGCACGCTCATGATCGTCAAAAGGCAACTGCTCCTTGTTAGCCCTCATCCTGTTGACAATCACCTGAAAGCGAGCGAATAAACTTTCTATGCTCTCGCCAGGCTGATGTCGAAAGTTCTCATACTCACGCTTGAACGACTCGTAGAGTCGGGTTTTGACTTGAGAGGTGCCCTCATGGAAACGCATGAGGGTGTCCCAGATCTCCCGAGCCGTAGCGAGGTGAGAAACACGATCAAACTCACCCATGCTCAAACAAGAAAAGAGAGCATTACGGGCTCGGCTATTGGCATCGTGCTCATCGATCTGTTGCTGAGTGACACGAGCAGCCAAGACCACGTAATCAGCAGAGTTGCAAATATCCCAAATAGAAGCACCCAAACTCTGCAGATAGGCCGACATGCGTATCTTCCAATACGCATAGTTCGTCCCATCAAAGAACGGCGGTTTGCCCACGCCGCGATCCATGTCGCCTTCTGTGGATCTGGAACCGGCTAAGGTGGAAGATCCTTAACCCGCTCCGATACCAATTGAAGGACCGAGAAGCACTCAGAAAGCGACCAGAGGGGGGGTGAATGGGAGCTTCAAATTTTCCTTACGGAAACTAGTAGCCACTGTCCCAAGAATAAACCCCAGAAGCAAACCCTAGAGCTTGCAAATGTCCATGACCCTAGATGTAGGGTGGATGCTTCCAAGAAGCACAGCTGGACACTAGACAACTCTAGAAAGCCAACGCAAAAGACAGAAATCAATTCCGTCAACGAACGAGCGAACCGCGGACAAAACCGTGTGAAAACAGTAGCATCGGATGCTGCCTGCGTCCGATGCCAGACCACCGGACGCGTCCGATGCGAAAACTGCCTCTCGGGAACCTTACTGTTCCACCATCGGACGCTGTGAACAGTGAACAACCAGCGTCCGATGCTTTGGCTCCGGCGCGTCCGATGGCCAACGGACGCGTCCGATGCCTAGCGTCCGATGCCACTACAAACGCTCAGAAAGTGACACGCGTCACCGGAGCGTCCGACGCTTAGAACCCTAGCGTCCGATGCTCCCGTGTCAGCGTCTGATGCCCCCGAAAACTGTGCGGTTCTTTGATGATTCAACCCGATTTCCTCCGAATCAAAAGCTCTAGGCCTGGGATTCGATCTGAGGGGTCACAAGGATGTTAGTGAGCTATCTCTAAGAGATCATGGCTCGAACCTAACTCCAAATCGGTGAATCAAGAAATTTCGGGACAAGGAAGCAAAAACACGATCCAAAACAAAAATCGATCGATCTCCTAGACCGTGAGGTTAGAGGTTAATTCCTTCGGTGGAAAGAAGTGCCTCATGATCTAGAACAACTTGGTTCAAACGGTTTTGCAAAAGATGAACCAACCAAAGAGATCAAGCGACGGGAAGAACGTGGAGAAAAAGGATTCCGCGAAGAACACCAATGAAACGCGAATCACAACCACGATCTTGCAGCCGAAGCGCAAACACACGCTACGACAAGGAGGTTACGGCCTCCTTTCCTCAAAAACACCAGTACACAGAGTCAAGTCTCTCTGCGGATCTCAGCAGGCTACAGCAGGGGATGGGAGAGCAAGAAACCCTAAGTGTGAAAGAGCAAATGACTGAGATAGATGGGAGGAGGGTGTCTCCCGACTACTTATCCTACTACTAGCCTAAGTCTATTTCCTACTCTACCCCTCTCTATTCTAATTACAGAGCGAACCAGCTAAACCCTGAGGTTATTCTGGACCAACTCGGTGGTAGGTGTATCCGACGGCCACGCCCGCACAAGTCGTCCGCGTTGCCTCCACGCAACCTTCCGATTGCCGCCACGTGCCGCCCTCGCTCGGCACCCCCGGTTTTGTGGCCCAAACCGGGAAACCAGCCTTTTCCAGCTATCCCCCGGTTTTGAGGCCCAAACCGGGAAACCAGCCTACCAGCGTCTGAGTTTTGAGGCCAAACTCAGCAAACCATCCGCGCCCAGGTTTTGAGGCCCAAACCTGGAAACCGTCCTTAGCCCGAGTTTTGTGGCCAAACTCGGAAACCCTCAGCACCCAGGTTTTGAGGCCCAAACCTGGAAACCGTCCTCAGCCCGAGTTTTGTGGCCAAACTCGGAAACCCTCAGCCCGAGTTTTGTGGCCAAACTCGGAAACCGTCCACGCCCAGGTTTTGAGGCCCAAACCTGGAAACCGTCCATCGATGGTTTTTCCCTGGCTCTACCACCAAACCGACGTCGTAGAGGGGATGCACCGCCCGTGCACCCCGTCCACCGACACGTGTCCCCAGGTCCTCGACCCGAGCAACACCGTGCCCCGCAAGTCTCCGCTCGTCGCTGTCCCAGGCTGCCAGCCACCACAGCTGATCCTCAGGCACTCCGGTCCCTCAATCCAAGCCTCACGTCCGCCCTTCACTACTCGATCCATCGGCATGGCACGTCCGCCGCACGGCACGCCCATCCTTCATCGCACCCAGTCCATCGGCACGACACGTCTCAACTTGACCTTCACCTTGCCCTCGATCACTGTCTCCGTGCTCGACACCTGCACAACACAAGCCAGAGAACATGCGATCAAACCCGTTGACAATCACTCATCACTCAGAGACTCGGCATACACCCATGTATCCGCACCATCATATCTTGAATTGATTAGTCTCTAGGCTAAATATAAATAACAATACCTGAGACTAGCTTGGGTGAAATGCTTCTACAACGGGTATGTTTATCTGTGCGCTTGCGGGTAAATATCTATCTTTAAATCCAGTGCCCTGATATATTTGCATTGCTAGCTTCATGTTGGGGATGACAACTCGACGTTAAGTGAAGTTAGTAGTGTCCCGTACGCTCTTTAGTGCCTTCACTAGTTTATTACTTTATGTGGTTCGTTCTTAGTAGCGACGTTAAGAAATGTCAACAAGCATTTCTGGCGCCGTTGCCGGGGATAGATTATAACTCTCTTAGAGTGATTCCATTAAGGAGTGTCAACATACGCTAATCTATTACGATCTTGGCTATTGTTGAATGATTGAAATCCTTCGAGATTTCCGGACAACCAGGTTTGTACGAGCTTAAGTACATGTAATCTCTGTGAAAGCGGGGATTTGGTCCTTAATCTAGTATAAATTGGACGGTTCTGTCACACCGGTGGCCCGAGGATTAGCTGTGGTAGCTGACAGCCTGGGACAGCGACGAGCGAAGACTTGCGGGTGGACGGGGTGCACGGGCGGTGCATCCCCTCTATGGCTCGGTTTGGTGGTTGAGCCACAGAAAAACCACCGAGTGGACGGTATCCAGGTTTGGGCCTCAAAACCTGGGCGCTGATGGTTTCTGAGTTTGGGCCACAAAACTCGGGCTGAGGACGGTTTCCAGGTTTGGGCCTCAAAACCTGGGTGCTGCGGGTTTGCTGAGTTTGGGCCACAAAACCTGGGTGCTGCGGGTTTGCTGAGTTTGGGCCACAAAACTCAGGCCATGGATGGCTGGTTTCCCGGTTTGGGCCTCAAAACCGGGGGTTGGCTGTGAAGGCTGGTTTCCCGGTTTGGGCCACAAAACCGGGGGTGCGACGTTCGGGAAAAGGACAAGCAGAGCGATGGTGGCACGTGGCGGCAATCGGTGAGGTTGCGTCGAGGCAACGCTACCAGTTGTGCGGACGTAGCCGTCGGATCACCACCTACCACGAGTTTGTCCAGAATAACCCTAGGGTTTAGCTGGTTCGCTCTGTAATTAGTTGAGGGGTAGAGTAGGAATTAGAATTAGGATAAGTAGAGGGAGACACCCTCCTCCCATTCTATCTCAGTCATTTGCTCTTTGCTTCTAGGGTTTCCTGCTCTCCCAATCCCCTACTGTAGCTAGCTGAGATCCACAGAGAACCATACCTCTGTGTACTAGAGATTTTGAGGAAGTGAGACCGTAATCTCACTGTTGTAGCGTGTGGAAGCCACACGGTTGCAGATCAATGACTTGATTCGTGTTTTGGTCGTGTTCTTCGCGTTCTTCGTTTCTCCGCGATTTTCCCGTCACCCGATCTCCCTCTCTACTGCGTCTTTGCGAAATCCGTTTGAATCAACTTGTTCATTATAGTGAGGAGATCATTTCCACCGAATGAATTCAACTAACTCCTCACGAACAAGTAGATCGGGTTGATTTCGTTTTCGTGGTGCTTTTTCATTCATACTCCTCCCCTTTCGATTTCCTGGTGTTTGAGTTGATTTGAGCGGATGATTTCTTGGGGATAGTCTCCTAACTACCTCGTGATCATCTTCTCCAAGTTTGGGAATGTGGGATTGAGTTTTGTTTTGGATTCGAGAGGATTCATGAGAGGGGCGACTGAAATCGCCCTCTCTGTTCATCCGCGGACAGTCCGCCACGGGGGGCGCGGACAGTCCGCGCGTCGGGATCAAGCCAGATTAGTGGCTGCGGGTCTCGGTTCGGGAACGTCCAGGGGACTTGCAGCAGCTGTGCAGTTTTGCACTTTCAGCCGGCGGACAATCCGCCACCTGCTCGCGGACAGTCCGCAGTAGGGCCGGACAGTCCGGGACTGCACCGGCGGACAGTCCGGGATCCTGCTGTTTGTTGTGATTTAGTGCGTTCGCTCTCCCGGCTTCTTCTCTTGGTTTTTGGACTTCTCGTTTGGCTCTATAGTTAGCCAAGAAACATCTCTAAGTATCTTTGCTACTTGTTAATATCAGTATTTGGGGATTTCTCGACGTAGCCTCTAATCTACGTTCGAGACTCGGTTTTCAAGGGGCAAGCTTGTGTCGGTGCTTTTGGTGTTTGGTTCGCTATCGCTTTGTGGTGCCTCGCTGTGATCCTAGAGATCATCCACCCTCTTCCAAGGGTCATGGGCATCACGTTTTCGGTCGTAGCTTTCGGGGGTTGATTTTGGGAACAAAAGGCCATAGTTTCGAGAGAAATATTTGTGCTCCCATTCACCCCCCCCTCTGGTCGCCTTGCTATTGCATTCTCGGTCCTTCAACCGGAAATGATGACAGGGGTCGCTGTCCTTGCTCAGATAAATGCTCTCGAGATCAACAGAGAAGGTGGTTTTGTGGGATACGGTGAGGAACATGTGTGGACTCATAAGTCTGGTTTGGAGCTGCTACCTTATTATCATGACCTTCTTCTACCACACTACATTGATGTGATGCACACGGAAAAGAATATCGCTGAGGCACTTTGGGGAACACTCATGGACACTGATAAGTCAAAGGACAACGTTAAGGCTAGAGTGGACCTGGCAACGTTATGTGACAGACCGAAGCAAGAAATGGCGCCTCCTAGAGCCGGCAAGAATTGGAGAAGACCTAAGGCCGACTTCGTCTTGAGTAGGCCTCAAAGGAAGGAAGTACTAGAATGGTTTCAAACGCTACTGTTCCCTGATGGGTATGCAGCGAATCTAAGGAGGGGGTGAACTTATCTACTATGCGAATCAATGGCCTCAAGAGTCATGACTACCACATATTACTTGAGCGGCTTATTCCTGTGATTGTTCGAGGCTATGTCCCAGATCATGTATGGAAAGCGCTGGCAGAGTTGAGCTATTTCTTCCGCCAACTTTGTGCTAAGGAGTTATCTCGGGCTGTGGTTGCAGACATGGAAAAAATGGCACTTGTGTTGCTCTGTAAGTTGGAGAAGATCTTCCCACCGGGCTTTTTTAATCTGATGCAGCATTTGATCTTACATCTCCCTTACGAGGCACGAATGGGTGGGCTTGTGCAGTTCCATTGGTGCTATTGTATTGAGAGAACTTTGAAGGTTGTTCGAAAGAAATGTAAGAACAAATGCAAGATTGAAGCTTCCATCGCAGAGGCTTCAATTCTGGAGGAGGTGTCAGACTTTACCATGAAGTACTATGGTGACAACCTGCATAGCGTTCATAACCCCCCCCCCCCATTACAATGCAAGTGAGAATGGTTCAAACCTTAGCCTTTTTCGAGGGCAGCTTGGAAGTGCAAGTGATGCTACCTACAAGACATTGCAACATGAAGAGTGGCGCACTATCATGTACTAACCAACCTTAACGAAGTGGATCCGTACATTGAGTAAGTCACTTTTCTCAAGTAACTTTTCCTCGAATATTCGCTATTCAGCATCCAACCCCCTCGTTGCTCGTCGTTATAGGGAATTTGTCCGTGAATTCTGGCGTCCATCAAGGGCACCTAACGGACAGGAATTTGATACCCTCCTGAAAATGGGTGCGGGAAATGGACGCCCTGATTTCATCTCTTGGTTCAAACACAAGGTACTGTCTTAGTTTAGCTCATACGTAGATTTACATTACAAGGTACTGACATCTCTTGATATAATGAACTATCCTGGTTGACCTTGCAGGGCCTAACCGATGAATCTATGAGTGCCGAGTTGAGACAGGTTGCCGATGGCTTTGCGTACAGGGTTAGGTCATTTACAGGTTATGATGTGAACGAATATCGCTTTCACACAACAAGACACGAGCAGGCTCGGCCCAATCGAAGAACCACAAGTACCGGAGTTTTCACTCCTACCATTAAGGCGGTCGAGTATTATGGAAGAGTTGAAGAAATATACAAGCTATCGTTTCATGGATGCATGCCTCTTAATCATGTCATTTTCAAATATCATTGGTTTGATCCTAATCAAATGAGAAGGACCCCTAATCTTCGGCTAGTCGAGATTCAACAGGATTTTGTCTATCCAGGAGAAGATGTCTACATCGTGGCCCAACAGGCCACACAAGTCTATTATCTCTCATACGCCCATGCAAAACCGACGTGCGTCTTCAGGGTTGGGATGTTGTGTACAAGATATCCCCACATGGTAAACTACCTGTCCCAAACAATGAAGATTACAACTTTGACCCGAACACATACGAGGGAGACTTCTATCAAACAGAGGGGCTAGAAGGGACCTTTCAGATAGACTTAACCGATCTGATGGAATTGGAAGTAGACAACGACCGGGTTGATGATGAGGACGATGGTGATGAGGTTCTAAATGCGAAGGATTTAGAATTACTTCGACGAGTACAGTTAGGCAATGACAGTGATGATGACACCACACTTGCAGTCAGTGATATGAACATGGAATTGGACGTAGACATGCATGATAGTCACGATGAGACGTATGATCCAGCCGGTCTCGATGATGATGATTATTTCTAATACATGTAATACTGTTGTTTAATTACGTATTATTCACTTTACATCACTTTGTATTTATGCACAAGTTTATTTGACATCTCTTTGTAATTGCAGGTTTAGCTATGGCAGGCGGCTCAAGCTACCAGAGGAACCTGAGGCGGGTGAGGTCGGTCTACCAGAGGACCGAGGAGGTACCTGCTCCTAGGCCACGCAGCAGGGCCAGGGGTCGTGCACCTGCACCACCTCCGCCTCCGCCACCGCAGGAGGAGGAGGAGGAGGAGCAGCAACAGCAGGACGAGGAGGAGGACGATGACGACCAGGAGGACGACGACCAGGAGGACGAGGCCGTGGGGGGCTCCATTTCCTCTGGTGCGGCGGCAGGTGGCTCCTCTTCCTCTGCCTGCTCTGTAGTGTACTTGCGAGGTCCCTCGCAGCTGCCCCAACGTCCAATACCACAGGAGAGGCGTCCGGTGGCTCGGATCACCGGGCCAAGGTAACAATTGTACAAGTTTTTATTACTTTCTCATTTGTTATGTTGTAAATCATAACCTTACTAATAACTTTTATTCATCCATTTGACAGGAGTTTCAAGGTTGTTGGTCCCGTCGGTCACGGACGCCTTCCTAATGGTGTCCTTGGTCTCTTGTGCCGGCTACACTTCCCCAGCTTCGTCAACTTTGTCGGATCCTTGGAGCCAGCCTTGACGTTTGAGCACTATCAGGCCTTCCCAGACACTGTCGACCTGCAAGGCAGGAAGTACGCCAACAAGGCAGAGCGGGTGGTCGAGGAGTTCTGGGTAAGTATTCATCTACGTACATTGCTCAATACAACACGTTTATTTGACATTCTTCAAATAATAACTTTTCATATACTGTGTTTATATGCAGGATTTCTTCAAGTGCGAGTCGGGAGCTGATAGCCGGGCGAGGCAGGTGGCGTACAAAGCATGTCACAAGCTGGTGAAGGACATGCACTACGAGGCGCGCATCCAGGCCGTGATCACGTACAAGGCTACCATCGAGGGAGTGAGGGTCACTAAGAAGGATGCAAGGACCATGACGCTGACCATGGAACAATACATCAGGGTAAATATACAAACTTATTATTGTATGTTCTGAAAACAAGACGGGTTCAATCTAATATACTTATATGTCATGTACTTGATGTCTTGTAGGTGCCTCCGTGGTGGGCCAATGCCCACCACCAGTGTTGGGTGAGGATTGCGGAGAGGTGGTGCGAGGCCGAATGGGAGGAGAAGCACAATGCTTGCCGGGAGCGGCGCTTGATGATGCAAGGTCCTTCCCACCATCAAGGCAACCTCTCCCTCAATGCCTATTCATCTAGATGGGTAAGCTCAATCCATTTCTTTATTATTTCGTTATATTTTGCATAGTCTCTAATCATCCTGTTGTTTCTTTCGCAGTCAGCGTCACATGGTGGGCAGAAACCCACCTCCTTCCAGGCCTATACGATGTCGCACAAGGCCAAGGCGACCTCCGACGTCCGGTACAACCCAGAGGACCTGCCCGAGGCATACAGCAACCCCTCCATCCACCTCCGCGTCACCGAGTACACTTCCATGGGGAAGGAGGTGCATGGGCCAGACTAGGACCCCGCCGAGCACGACCTTGACGGCACCGTCATCATGAGGGCGGGAGGAGGGAAGAAGCACGGGAGGTACTGGATCGGCGATGGCACGGTCGACTCATCTAGTACTCCCAACCTCGCCCAGATCAGAGCCATGAGCATGAGCGGGGGCCCGGGCATACGGCAGCGGCCGGACACTACGGTTCACATTGTGCAGCAACTCCAGGTTATTTCTGTTTCATTTCCCGTCCAAATATGAATCTTCACAAGCTTGTGTATTGTAACATGTCAAGTTCATTTGTTGTAGGCCGAGCTAAGCGAGGAGAGGAGGTAGTCCGAGGAATATCGTCGGATGTCCGAGCAGAGGTCCCAGATGCAAAGCCAGCGGGTGGATGCTATCCTCGAGTGGATCCGAGGCACAGGACTCGACCTGGGTCGACCTTTGCCGGATGTTGTGGTGAACCCTCCTGCAACTCCTGCAAATAATACTCCTGTAAGCTTGCACACTCTAGCTACCTTGTGTCCATAACAGTGTAATTAAGTTTGCCTTCTCTAACTTTAATTTGTCTCACTTTTGCAAAGCAATTGAACCGAGCTTCCAATGAACCACCTCGTCAGTTGCCAGCAGGGTCAGGGTGGCCGGATTGGACCCAGTGACACTCTTATATGTGATGTTGTTTATTGACATGTATGTGGTTTATATTCATGGTTGTGATGTCAGACTATTATATGTGATGTGGTTTATGGACATATGTATGTGGTTTATATTCGTGGTTTCGATTAGGTCGTGCTTCTTTTATTTATATATATGTCGTGGTTTGTGACACTGATATATTTGTGAAAATGTATTTGTTCTGAGAAATGTGGCATCCATATGTCTGGGAAAGAAAGAAACAATTTTTTTAAAAAAAAGAAAACCTCTTTCCCGTAGGTTGCACTCGGCGAAGATCACCTTCGCCGAGTGCCATCACCAAAGCACTCGGCAAAGTTATGCACAGAATGCACCTGGGAACGACCTTTGCCGAGTGCTGTTACCAAAACACTCGGCAAAGTGCTAAGTTTTGTTGAGTGTCAGCTGTGAGGCACTCGACAAAGACTCTGTCACCGTCTCGCACCGTGAACGGGCTCTTTTCTTTGCCGAGTGCGAAAAGACACACGACAAATCCTTTGCCGAGTGCCCGATAAAAAGCACTCAGCAAAGAACCCTTTACCGTCTAATTCTATACCGAGCGGGCTTTGCCGAGTGTGGCACACGGCAAAGGTTTCGCCGAGTGTATTTGGGCCTTTGCCGAGTGCCCTGGACACTCGGCAAAGGCACTGAATCCGGTAGTGCTTCCTTGGCACCAACACCAGGCACCATGCCTGCGGTAAGTGGCGGCTCCCTGCCAGCCACCAGTGCAGGCACCCTCTGTGCCCTCGACACCGGTTTTGTTGCACAACCGTCCCCATTCGTGGTTCATCCCGACGCCATGGTTAACGTCAAGTCTCATGTCCCCCATCATGTTGGACCTCAACGCCAGCTACTCGAAGTGGGCGTTCTTCTTCAAATCACTATGTGGCAAGTTTGGCCTCCACTGCCACATCGACAGTTCCGCTCCTCCCCAACCTGATGACCCTCACTGCTGGGACACCGCCGAGTGTTTTGTTCGCAGTTGGCTCTCTGGCTTCATCAATGACTCCATCCTCGACCTCACCATCGACCATGCTTATCCAACTGCTCATGATCTTTTGGTCTTTAACTAGGAGATCTTTCGTGCCAACAAGGAGCCACACACCATCTTCCTCCTCAACGAGTTTCAATCTATGGTGTAGGGCGACTCCATTGTCTCGGTCTGCTTCCACCGCCTGAAGACAAAAGGTCGCCACCCTCCATGACATCGGTCGTCCTATGGAGGACTTGTAGCTCATCCTCACCCTCTTGCACGGCCTCAACCCTTGCTTCTCCAACACCGCCGATGACATGCCAACTGTAGGGTCGATATGGCGGACTAGAGGGGGGCGAATAGTCCTTTCTAAAATTAATTGCACTGGCTAACCAAAACAAATACGAAATTAAAACTTATTGGTCTAGCCCAGACTAGACCCCTCTATCTAAGTTCTCTGACACCTTACAAAGATCCCAATTAGGTAATAAAGGTGTCGGACTAGCTAGAGCTCACCTAAACAATCTAGCTTGCAAGGTCACACAAACCTATGCAGCTGGTATTTTAAGCAAACCAGGAGCTCCTAATCAATCTAGTGAAGCAAAGCGTACAAAGCCTAAGCTCACTAGCAATGCTCAATAACAAAAGCTACACAAGCCAAATTAGAGAGCTCAAATTACTTATCCACACAAACTAAGCAATGTGACTAACAAAACTACTCAAGCCAATTAGCCATCCAAGGGATCTAATTCTATGCTACACAAGCAAATATTGCAACTTGTAAGCCGCACAAGCTAACAAGAAGCGCAAGAGCAATCTACACTAGCACATGTATATGAACAAGTAAATACAAGCTAGTGAATGGAGTTTGCAAACCACCGAGAAGATGAACACGAAGTTGACATGGTGATTTTTCTCCCAAGGTTCACTTGGTTGCCACCAAGCTAGTCCCCGTTGTGTCGACCACACACCTTGGTAGTTTGGTGGCTAATAGGCACCAACCTAGCTCGACACTTGAGCGCCACAAGAACTCACCCACATGTGAGTGTAGCTCAATGACACGTTCTACTAGAATTGCTCTTCGTGATCCCCGCGGGGTGAGCACAACACCCTCACAATCCTTCTCCGGAGCCACACACAATCTTCATGCGGGCTTCAAGACAGAGACTCGATCACCAAGCCGTCTAGGATGTGTCAACCTCCAAGGGTAACAAGCACCACGGGCTTGCAACACGATCATCTAGTGCCACACCTTACAATCTCTCAATGCAACACACTAGCGATCACTCACTCGTAATGATTCGCACACTAGCAAGCACAAGCGAGTTAGAGGGCTTCCTAGCACTCCCTAAGTCCAGCCACCACTTCTATTTATATCTCCCAAAGAAATAAAGTCATTATGCCCCTTCACTGGGCACTCTGCACCACCATTGGACGCGCCGCTTGGGAGCATCGGACGTGCCACCCTAGCGTCTGATGCTCGGATGGCTGCCACGCGTCCCTCGCGTTCAACTGTGGTCACCCGAACCCAACAACTATTTCAACTCCCATGCACGCTAAAGTTGCATCGGACGCACTGAGCCAGCGTCTGATGCCCACACGGTCTACTCCAACAGCTTCTGACATGCCATCGGATGCTCTGACAGGAAACCATCGGACGCACCACCACCTGCGTCTGATGCCTATGCCAAGAGCTCCACTCTGCATCAGACGCGTCAGCAGCAACACCATCGGACGTGCCCAACGTCCGATGCCTGTTCTCAAAGCAGTCATCGCCACGTCACAGCCATCGAACGCACCACCATTGTGTCTGATGCTCCCCAGAGCACTTAGATAGGCTAGGGTTAGGTATCAGTCGCGTCTGATGCCCATCAGGGGCGCATCTGATGCCTCTGCTAACCCTATCCTTCGCCTCCTAAGCAACTCAACTTCTTATCCTTTGCAGATATGCCAACACCACCAAGTGTACACCACCTTGTGCATGTGTGTTAGCATTTTCAAACATTTTTCAAAGGATTTTCACTTGCACTCACCACGCCACTCGATCCTAGCAACATTGCAATGTTAGATTGCTCAAGTGGCACTAGATGACCGATATGCAAACAAGTTTATTCCTCTTGATAGTACGACCATCTATCCTAAATCTAGTCATCAACTTCTCTACTCACCTATGACTAGTGAAATGAAATGCCCTAGTAGGTTTATACCTTTGCCTTGTGCATTTCTTTTTCATCCCCTCTGACCTCTGATGTCGATGCAACACATGCACCAACCTATCTCCAAATGATATGATCCACTTCATAGCATCACATGGCCTCCATGGCCCATTGATCTTGACCACACTTGCTCTTCACCATTGCTTCGATCCTTCGACACCAAGTCTTTGCTCAAGTCTCCCGGCACTCGGTACCGACGGCTTCAAAGCCTCCAACTTGCCCTTCACCTTTGCAACCGATCCATCGAGCCAAGTCTTGCTTTGATCTTCACCATCTTAGCCATATGACTCCATGTCATGTCACATACGCAATAAGCTCCTCCATCACATGCATGAGCCTTGCAACATCCTTCAAGCCATTTTACCTCCATAGCATATGCTGCTCACACATGATCACTTGTGGACTAATTACCTGTGTAAATCACTTAAACACAATTAGTCCACCTAAGTTGTCACTGAATCACCAAAACTAAACAAGGATCTTTCACCAACTTCGCCATTCTTCCCATGTTCGCGTACGCCCACGACATGTTGGTTCTCAAGGAGCTACGCTTGGCCAACAACGAGAAGACCGTCATCAACATCGCCCTCCACGTTGTGGCTGGTTCCGGCTGCACTAGTTTGGGCGGGTGCCGCTCGATCACTGCTGGGGCCACCTCTAACAGTACCAACAACCCTACATTAGCAGCTATGACAGCATCACCAAGGTTGGTGGTGGCTAGAAAGCCAAGGGCCAGGGCAAGCATGACTCAGGTGATGGTGCTGCCCAGCAGCGCAGTGGTGCTGCTGGTGCCCCACAGCAGGACACCCAGTACCACTACCGGCCCATGGGTCCCTGGATCTTCTACACCCCATGAGATCCATAGGGCCCTTCTCCGGCACAGAAAGGTCCGAGCAGTTGGCGACTAGGTGTCCTTGGCGCACCTCCTTAGGCTCACAAGGCTTTCACGCCCATGTAGCCCCCACGACCTTCGCGTTGTTGCAGGTCTCCCAACTAGCTCAACGTCTAGGATGTGACTCCCTGGGTGCTGGACATCGGTGCCTCCTCTAGCATGACCTCCTCAGATGGTATACTCCTCTCCCACCTGTTGTGATAATGAGGATGCTACATTAGCCAAAAGGGAAGCTACGCTAGCCGAATGGGGATGCTACGCTAGCCAAAAACAAAAATTTTCGACCCCATAAACTAGGAACTACTACTAGTTATAGATCACGGGATTACCACTAGACGCGCAGGTGCAGCGGAAGACGTCTCGGTGTAGACGTGCGCGTCGCAGCGGTACCGTGCAGTTGCACACGTCTGTCCTTCTCGTCTCCACGTGCGGTTCGTCCTTGTGCTCCAGATGCAGCACCTCCGAGGTATCCCACACGTACAGGGAGGAAGCGTCACGCCTCCAGACTGCTAGGTCTGCGAGGATGAAGGGTCGAGATGGCGGACTAGAGGGGGGGTGAATAGTCCTTTCTAAAATTAAACTTAATCGGAGCGGCTGACTGAAACAAATGCAGAATTAAAACTATCGGTCTAGGCAAGACTACACCCCTCTACCTATACTCTATGACACCTTACAAAAGATCCTAATCAATGCAAATAAGGTGTCGGGCTAGCTAGAGCTCACCTAACCAATTCTAGAAGCAAGGTCACACAAGCCTATGCAACTAGTACTTCAAGCACGGGGGAGCTCCTATGCAATCTAGCAAGCAAAGCACAAAGCCTAAGCTCACTAGCAATGCTCAATAACAAGGCTACACAAGCCAAATTAGAGAGCTCCACTTAGCTACACAAACTAAGCAACTAAACACTAGCACAAGAATAAATATTGCAATACAAGCTAGTGTAAACAACAGGCAGTCGGTACTACCAGGCTGCTAGGGCGGTACTACCGACACCGGTACTACCGGGCTTCCAGGCCGGTACTACCGAGAACCTGCAGGGAGCTACAAAATCGAAGGGGATGAGATGCAATCTCAGATCTAGCAATTACCCCACTTCCCTAGATGATGTAGATGACGATTGAAGCTTCCTCGCGTCTTGATTCCTTGCCAAAAGGTAGATCGCATCTTCCCAACCTAAGATAGAGTGAAGGAGGGAGGAAGAACACAAAGAACACAAACAAACATAATATGCAAGGAACAAAGAACAATAAGAGCAACAAGAGACGGGGACACAAGATTTTATCCCGAGGTTCACTTGGTTGCCACCAAGCTAGTCCCCGTTGAAGCAAGCCCAAGGTTGCCGCCGATCCTCTCGCTAGTGGTGACACTAAGCCAACCTCTCCACGATGAAGTGCTCACCAAGAGCTCTAGCTTTTGATCTGGCTGAACCACTTGGCGCTCTTCACGCCTCTTCTCCACTAGAGTTGCTCTTCGCGATCTCCCGCGGGGGGAGCACAATGCCCCTCACAAAGCTTCTCCGGAGCCACACACAATCTTCACGCGGGCTTCACGACGGAGACACGCACCAAGCCATCTAGGAGGTGGCAACCTCCAAGAGTAATAAGCACCACCGGCTTGCAACTCGAACACCTAGTGCCACTCGATGCTATCTCTCAAAGCAACGCACTAGGATCGCTCTCTCACACAATCGGATAAGCACTAAAGCATATGTGTGTTAGAGGGCTCACAAGCACTACCCAACTATGGACACCAAGTCCCTAGGGTGCTCAGCAGCCAGCCCATAGCCGGCCTCCATCCCTATTTATAGAGGGGAGCAGCCAACTAGCTGTTTCCCCTTTTCTGCGCTTCGGTCGGTAGTACTGACCCCCCTGGGCGGTAGTACCGACCGCCTTAAAAGCGACCGTTACACTAGCCGTTGACCAGATCGAACCACCGACCAGCTGGTCGGAACCACCGACGGTCGGTAGTACCGGCTCTATGGCGATACTACCGACAGGCCAAACTAGGGACTACACAGAGAGCCCCGAACTCCTTCGCCTTCGGATCTTCCAAAGGTCGGTAGTACCGGCCCTATGGTGGTACTACCGACAGGCCAACATTGGATCTATACAGAGAGCATCCAAACTCCCTCCTGACCTCGGTACCACCGATGGTCGGTAGTACCGGCCCTATGGCGGTACTACCGACAGGTCAATCTAGGACTACACAGAGAGCTCCCAGAACTCCAGACCTCGGTCTCACCAACGGTCGGTAGTACCAGCCCTATGGCGGTACTACCGACAGGCCAAAACTGGCCACTTCCAGAGAGCCTCCAAACTCCTCACACCTCGAAACCTCCAACGGTCGGTAGTACCGACTCTATGGCGGTACTACCGGCAGGCCAAACTCAGCTCAACACAGAGAGCCTGCAAAACCCTTCAGGACCACGGTACCACCGACCCTCTGGTCGGTACTACTGACCCT
The DNA here is from genome assembly GCA_009763385.1 of Coix lacryma-jobi var. lacryma-jobi. NCBI lineage: Eukaryota > Viridiplantae > Streptophyta > Magnoliopsida > Poales > Poaceae > Coix > Coix lacryma-jobi. The sequence continues at coordinate 265,723 of VDCT01000115.1, read as the reverse complement.
ATGGCGGTACAACCGCCAGGCCATTTCAGACTCAACACAGAGAAGGTTGCACGCAGCACCCTTGGGCGGTACTACCGACCCCCCTGGGCGGTACTACCGACCACACACAGAAAACTTCCTTTTCTTCTCTGTGTTGATCCAAATCGACTCCAACAACTTCTCCTTTGCAAATGTGTGCCAACACCACCAAGTGTACATCACCATGTGCATGTGTGTTAGCATTTTCACAATCATTTTCAAAGGATTTTCTCTTTCACACATAACGCCACTCGATCTTAGTAACATCGCAAAGTTAGATCGCTCAAGTGGCACTAGATGACCGATATGCAAACAAGTTTGCTCCTCTTAATAGTACGGCCATCTATCCTAAACCCGGTCATAAACTTCTCTACACACCTATGACCGGTGAAATGAAATGCCCTACAAGTATACCTTTGCCTTGCACATTCCATTCCATCTCCTCCATTTGTTGTTGATGCAACACATGCACCAACCTCGATCAAATGATATGATCCACTTCATATCATCACATGGCCTCCATGGTCCATCGATCTTGACATCACTTGCTCTTCACCATCGCTTCGGTCCTTCGGCGCCAAGTCTTGCTTAAGCCTCCCGACACTCGGTACCAATGGCTTCAAAGCCTCCAACTTGCCCTTCACCTTCGCAACCGGTCCATCAAGCCAAGTTTTGCCTTGATCTTCACCATCTTAGCCACATGACTCCATGTCATGTTTCATGTGCATTAAGCTCCTTCATCACATGTGTGAGCCTTGCAACATATTCCAAGCCATTTCTCCTTTATGGCATATGTTGCTCACACATGATCACCTATGGACTAATCACTTGTGTAATTCACTTCAACCACATATTAGTCCACCTAAGTTGTCACTCAATTACCAAAACCAAACAAGGACCTTTCAATCTCCCCCTTTTTGGTAATTGATGACAACTCTACAAAGATATGGAAATTATGCTTATTCCAAGCTAGCACTTCACAAGAATGTAAATTGCTAACTTGGTTTGGATTCATGTTGCTTGCCCAAGCTATTTTACCATGTGTAAAGGATTTTGGACAAGTAGCACAAACCCGAAAAGGTAGTATTAGCTCCCCCTACATATGTGCTAAAGTGTTTAGAAATGAAACTTGCACATATGCATAGATATCGAAGTGTGGGAGAGTAATTACTACCAAAAAGTGCTAAGGTGTATAGAATAACCTTTGAGGCGTGTTATCGATGAAGTTCATAGTTGTACACCTTCCTTAGCACAATGAGTAGCTAGACATCATAAAAACTAGAAAACCCCATGAGATCAACTTTAAAAGCAAGGGTCTAGTTTTGCATGAAAAAGCACAAGTCTAGCTATCAACCTATGCATGCTAGTTATCAAATCATCAATTAAGTCCTATAACTAGCATACACCACACAAGCATGCATATAAGATTTAAAAGCTTATGCATTGCAAGCAAGCACATGATTATGCACATATCAAATGCAACAACCAAGTTCATGAGCTTGCTCCCCCTACTTGTGTGCTCAAAATTTTATCTTTACATTCATTCTCTCCCTTTCATTTTATCTTTGTCTCTCCCCCTTTAATTTTATCTTTGTTACACTTTCTCCCCCTTTGTCATCTATTTCCATAAAAGGTTTGCATAAAGGAGGTTCAAATTGTTAAGAGAGGGATGTTTGTTTCATTTCATTTGTGGTTCAACCTAGATCATTTGCATGAAACATTCAACACGGTTTGCTCTAGAGTAAGCTTCTTCACACATTTTGCAATGGTTATCTTACTCACGTTGGTTAAATGTTCCATTGCTCATTCTCTAGATTAAACACTAGGATTGCAAGCCCATAAACATGTTATATGTTACCACTAGATCATGTAAAGCATAGAAGCAATAGTGGCATCATATAAGCATCAAAACATTTGATTTTCATGGATGCTCCTAGATAGTATCACAAGAATGTCTATATGCTCTAATCAAGTCCTAAGCATAGTATGAATGCATATGACAAACAATGATACCTTGTTATCTTGGAGTAGAGGTTAGTCATTTTGATTCCAACTCCGAAATAGCAATACGAAGTCCATGGTGAAGATCAATAGATACCAATTTGAAAGACCAAATCTTCACCCATATGATCAAGTGCACTATCTTGTTGTGGTTGGCTTGCTTCTTCATTTGACCTTTGCTTGCATATAAATACCACTTGAGTTGGCATGATTTACTTGTCTATCTTGGATGTTGCTTGCTTCTTTAGATCAACCCTTTTGATATCTTCAACTAAGCATCTCAAATAACACTTTAGATCACCACTTCCATGTTAGCCTTCCAAGCCTTGCTTGGTTAACCTACCAAAGGCGGCAAGCCCCTACAAAAGGGAGAAGTGACCTCTCTCCAAAGAATCATCCTTGATACTCACTTGAATTGACCTTGTTTGATTGATCCTTTTGGACTCTTCTTGAAATGTGACTTTGAATCCATATTTGAGTCCTTTTCTTTCTTCCAAATGATCTTTAATTTGATACTTGAACTTGATCTTTATCTTCATCTTGATGTTGGTCTTGATCTTCAATTTGAGTACAATTGTGTGCCAAATACACTTCCACAATCAAGTGACCTTGTACTCATCTTTGTCATGCTTCTAGCTCATTTCAAAACCAAACATAGGTCCCTCAACCACTTATAAACATGATTCCAACTTGAGGGCCTTTCAATCAAAGTGACTCTAGATCAATCCAATAATTGTCACTTTTCTGGCAGATTATGTCCACTTCAATGAACTGATCATATCTCACAATATATTGATCCAATTGCCATGAAATTTGGTGGAGATGGCCTCACTATGTATTCTAGTAGCCATAAAAATTTGAGCTTCATTGGACTACTAGATTGCTACCAGATTTTGCATCTTTCCATACTACTACATGCTGAAAACTGCTGCACTATAGTTGACAAGATCCACTCCAAAACCGAAGCATCACTTATCCAATTATCATGAGATTTTCACAGCAACTAATACCATAAGTGTAGAGCATGTGTACCAAATTTCAAGCCAATCCAAATAGATTTGATCACTCAAACATGGCTATCTTCTCAGCTCACTCAGATTTTGCAATATTGAACAACTTTGAGCAATTGAGCTATACTCTACCAATTTGAATCAAACTTGAGCTAACATGTTTGAATACTCTCACAAGACATATATCCATTCAAATCACTTACTAAAAGAAGTCTTATGAACATATCCATTCAAACTAACTCAATTTTGATCACTAATCATCAAATCCATTCAATCATCTTATAGTAAGCAACATATGCATATATATCCAATTCAATCATCTCATATGCATCTAAAAGAACATGATCAACTATAGATATACCTTAGTAGCTCATGATCATGAAATAGCAAGCTTCTTCATCTACCATTTGCAAGCCTTCAAATATATCCAATCAACCACCACAACTTGATCTTTTGCACTTGTTAGTTGTAGCACTTGGACTTCACTTCACTTGACTTGGCATTGGGATGGATTTGCACTAAGCTTATTTACTTGACTCAATCACATGATGAACAATATGAAATCCATTGAATCAAGTCTCCAATGCCATGGTACCTACACACATTCATCCACTTTTTGATGGTACCCAAACTAGTTTGGGTCCTCTCAAGTTAGGTTCAACATACTTAGGCAATGCCTTAGTATGAATAGCGGGATGAGTTACAATAGTAGCCTTAGAGGTACCATTTTCATCCTTCATAAGCATAGAATCGTTAGCAATTGAAATAGGCTTAGGAATGTTACCTAGGGGACATGAATGAGCCATGTGTCCCTTTTCCCGGCATGAGTAGCAAACTCTCTTTGATTGAGCCTTTTCTTCCTTGCTCATGTGTTGCTTCTCATTGCCTTGCTTCTTCTTGTTTGCTTGAGCCTTCTCCTCAAGCTTGTTTGGACAACCCGAAGCTAGGTGGTCCAACTCATCACATTTGTAGCACTTGACTTGGGCGAGGTCTTGTGTTGATCTTGATCTTCTACCTCCCTTCTTGTCTTCTTCCCCATATCACCATCTTCATGGTTGATCTTGATTTGATCTTGGGGCTTCTTTTTGTTGGGGCAAGCTTTTGCAAGATGTCCCATCTCATGGCATTGATAGCACATGAAATGAGATAGCTTTTCTTGTTCTTGCTTCTTCATTTCTCTTTCATATCTTCTCTTGCCCCATCTCTTGCCTTTGACATTGCTCTTGTTGAAGCCAATGCCACTCTTGTCATCATAGCTTCTTTGATTCTTCATCATGTGCTCATGGGTGACCTTTGATCTACACCACCTCTCTAACTTGTTGCTCAAGTTCTTCACTTCACTTTTGAGCTCATTGTTCTCCTTCAAAATGTTAGTCTCACAAGACATAGAAGTAGAACAAGCATCTATATGTGAAGAACATGGCATAGATAATAAATCATTGCAAGAGGTGGATACATGCTTCTTCTCTATATCATAAGGGTTAGCACAAATATGTGATTGATCATTTGACCCAAATGATGAGCTCTCACTAGTTTTAGTTTCTACATTAGAAAGCTTCTTAGTGAGAAAAGCATGGTCTTGTACCAAGTTGTCATGAGCAACACGAAGTTCCTCATGAGTCAATTTAAGCTCATCATGTGAACAAGTAGTAACATAAAGTAGATGCTTTTGTTGTTCACATGTATTCTTTAGAAATGAGTTCTCTTTTGTCAATTTCATTGTTTTAGCCATCTCATTTTCTAAAGCTTTGGTGAGTCTACATACAAGCTCTACATTTGGATCATCACAATCAACTACCACATTTGCAAATGATACCTTAGTGTCACCGTGTGACATGAAGCAATGTGGTGTAGAGGAAGAGCTTGTGGAGACATCACTCTCATAGCCATCATCCTTGTCAAATGATCTTGTGGATTGATCATCATCTTCATCACTTGACCATGAGGTGGAGCAATCTTCCACAACCACCATGTTGTGGTCATGCTCAACATCTTCATGTGCCTCCTTCTCGGGCTCACTAACATCATCATCATTTGGAGCACTCCCATACTTGTCATTTAGGTACTTCCACATATTATGGGAGGACTCCATATCCATGATCTCACTAAAGATATCATCATGCAAAGATCTAAAAATGATGTTAGTAGCTTGGCACTCGAGATCTAGGCATTTCTCTTGTGCTTGAGTTAGATTCTTTTCATCCGACACATGAGAAAAGCCTACATCTACGATCCACCACATTTGAGGGCAAATAAACTTGAAATTGCATATCATCCAAGTTTTCCAACGTGTAAAGTGAGTTCCATCAAAAATGTGTGGACAATCAATGCCTAGCCCGTAAGTCGCCATCCTCTCGGGTCGGTAAAGACCACAAATGAGAGACCTAGCTCTGATACCACTTGAAGGGTCGAGATGGCAGACTAGAGGGGGGTGAATAGTCCTTTCTAAAATTAAACTTAATCAGAGCGGCTAACCAAAACAAATGCGGAATTAAAACTATCGGTCTAGCCAAGACTACACCCCTCTACCTATACTCTATGACACCTTACAAAAGATCCTAATCAATGCAAATAAGGTGTCGGGCTAGCTAGAGCTCACCTAACCAATTCTAGAAGCAAGGTCACACAAGCCTATGCAACTAGTACTTCAAGCACAGGAGAGCTCCTATGCAATCTAGCAAGCAAAGCACAAAGTCTAAGCTCACTAGCAATGCTCAATAACAAGGCTACACAATCCAAATTAGAGAGCTCCACTTAGCTACACAAACTAAGCAACTAAACACTAGCACAAGAATAAATATTGCAATACAAGCTAGTGTAAACAACAGGCAGTCGGTACTACCGGGCTGCTAGGCCGGTACTACCGACACCGGTACTACCGGGCTTCCAGGCCGGTACTACCGAGAACCTACAGGGAGCTACGAAATCGAAGGGGATGAGATGCAATCTCAGATCTAGCAATTACCCCACTTCCCTAGATGATGTAGATGACGATTGAAGCTTCCTCGCGTCTTGATTCCTTGCCAAAAGGTAGATCGAGTCTTCCCAACCTAAGATAGAGTGAAAGAGGGAGGAAGAACACGAAGAACACAAACAAACGTAATATGCAAGGAACAAAGAACAATAAGAGCAACAAGAGACGGGGACACAAGATTTTATCCCGAGGTTCACATGGTTGCCACCAAGCTAGTCCCCGTTGAAGCAAGCCCAAGGTTGTCGCCGATCCTGTCGCTAGTGGTGACACTAAGCCAACCTCTCCACGATGAAGTGCTCACCAAGAGCTCTAGCTTTTGATCCGGTCGGACCACTTGGCGCTCTTCACGCCTCTTCTCCACTAGAGTTGCTCTTCGCGATCTCCCGCGAGGCGAGCACAATGCCCCTCACAAAGCTTCTCCGGAGCCACACACAATCTTCACGCGGGCTTCACGACGGAGACACGCACCAAGCCGTCTAGGAGGTGGCAACCTCCAAGAGTAATAAGCACCACCGGCTTGCAACTCGAACACCTAGTGCCACTCGATGCTATCTCTCAAAGCAACGCACTAGGATCGCTCTCTCACACAATCGGATAAGCACTAAAGCATATGTGTGTTAGAGGGCTCACAAGCACTACCCAACTATGGACACCAAGTCCCTAGGGTGCTCAGCAGCCAGCCCATAGTCGGCCTCCATCCCTATTTATAGAGGGGAGCAGCCAACTAGTCGTTTCCCCTTTTCTGCGCTTCGGTCGGTAGTACCGACCCCCCTGGGCGGTAGTACCGACCCCCCTGGGCGATAGTACCGACCGCCTTAAAAGCGACCGTTACACTAGCCGTTGACAGATCGAACCACCGACCAACTGGTCGGAACCACCGACGGTCGGTAGTACCGGCCCTATGGCGGTACTACCGACAGGCCAAACTAGGGACTACACAGAGAGCCCCGAACTCCTTCGCCTCCGGATCTTCCAAAGGTCGGTAGTACCGGCCCTATGGCGGTACTACCGACAGGCCAACATTGGATCTACACAGAGAGCATCCAAACTCCCTCCTGACCTCGGTACCACCGATGGTCGGTAGTACCGGCCCTATGGCGGTACTACCGACAGGTCAATCTAGGACTACACAGAGAGCTCCCAGAACTCCAGACCTCGGTCTCACCAACGGTCGGTAGTACCGACCCTATGGCGGTACTACCGATAGGCCAAAACTGGCCACTTCCAGAGAGCCTCCAAACTCCTCACACCTCGAAACCTCCAACGGTCGATAGTACCGACTCTATGGCGGTACTACCGGCAGGCCAAACTCAGCTCAACACAGAGAGCCTGCAAAACCCTTCAGGACCACGGTACCACCGACCCTCTGGTCGGTACTACCGACCCTATGGCGGTACAACCGCCAGGCCATTTCAGACTCAACATAGAGAAGGTTGCACGCAGCACCCTTGGGCGGTACTACCGACCCCCCTGGGCGGTACAACCGCCAGGCCATTTCAGACTCAACATAGAGAAGGTTGCACGCAGCACCCTTGGGCGGTACTACCGACCCCCCTGGGCGGTACTACCGACCACACACAGAAAACTTCCTTTTCTTCTCTGTGTTGATCCAAATCAACTCCAACAACTTCTCCTTTGCAAATGTGTGCCAACACCACCAAGTGTACATCACCATGTGCATGTGTGTTAGCATTTTCACAATCATTTTCAAAGGATTTTCTCTTTCACACATAACGCCACTCGATCTTAGTAACATCGCAAAGTTAGATCGCTCAAGTGGCACTAGATGACCGATATGCAAACAAGTTTGCTCCTCTTAATAGTACGGTCATCTATCCTAAACTCGGTCATAAACTTCTCTACACACCTATGACCGGTGAAATGAAATGCCCTACAAGTATACCTTTGCCTTGCGCATTCCATTCCATCTCCTCCATTTGTTGTTGATGCAACACATGCACCAACCTCGATCAAATGATATGATCCACTTCATATCATCACATGGCCTCCATGGTCCATCGATCTTGACATCACTTGCTCTTCACCATCGCTTCGGTCCTTCGGTGCCAAGTCTTGCTTAAGCCTCCCGACACTCGGTACCAACGGCTTCAAAGCCTCCAACTTGCCCTTCACCTTCGCAACCGGTCCATCAAGCCAAGTTTTGCCTTGATCTTCACTATCTTAGCCACATGACTCCATGTCATGTTTCATGTGCATTAAGCTCCTTCATCACATGTGTGAGCCTTGCAACATATTCCAAGTCATTTCTCCTTTATGGCATATGTTGCTCACACATGATCACCTATGGACTAATCACCTGTGTAATTCACTTCAACCACATATTAGTCCACCTAAGTTGTCACTCAATTACCAAAACCAAACAAGGACCTTTCAGAGGAGCAATAGGCGTGGGCGTGGGGTGGGCGACGGCTGTCTAATGACGTGGTACAAACCCTGTCGCCCCACCCCTCTTTATATAGGCGTCCCTAATGAGCCCACCGACCTGGAGGCCCATTAGCAAACCCTAATCCCGGTCTGACTCGAGTCCAACTCGAATCATGCTTCCAGCCCCTTAAGCGTGCGACCCTATGGGTTCACACACACATAGACACGTCCCGAGTACTCCTACTCGCCCGATAGTTGACAGCGGCCTCTAGCAAGACGTGTCAACTCCTATGTATATGCAAAGATCATATCTGACGAACCACCACGATCACATATACGTAATTCATTTGCCACATAATATTTGGTCCAACTCATAGGTTAACATTTAACCTAAGCACGGCCATGCATTTTATGATCCAATCATATGAGTGGTCCAGTGATATCTCTCTCGCATGGAGAGGGGCAAATCCCATCTTGATCGTCTATGTCTCACAGCATACTTCCTGACAAACTCGAAGACTATCTTTATGACTACCCTGTTACGAAGTAGCGTTTGATAGTCCCTAAGTAAGTCGATTCACATCTTGAGAACATACCACAATCTCATGTCGAAGGACATAATGTACATGATGTGTAAAGAGATAATAAGAACATCTCACGTTGGGTCAGTCCAGCCCCATGTCATACATGTGCCCACATTATTAGTTTGACATCTTCATGTCTATGACTTGTGAAACATAGTCATCAACTAATACATGTGCTGATCTAATATTCATGTGTGTCCTCACATGAACTCCGATCAGGGACAACTATCGAATAACCATACAAGTAAAAGAGTTTCACAGACAATTCACATAATTGCCAATCAATACAAGTTGTCTTTAATGGATATTCAATGAACATATAATAAATCATGGATACAATAGAAATATCATCATCTCTATGATTACCTCTAGGGCATATTTCCAACACCACCATCCTTCCTCCCATTCGTTTATTACCGTTGGCAGTGATCAATCTCTTCCTATTTCATGTCATGGTGAGTCTGTCCTTCACACATCAACGTCATTTTTTCTCTTCATAATGTTTTAGTTGTTCCCAAGCTAGTGCACAACCTACACTCTGTTTTCCTGTTCACTAGGGACAACAACTATCCTATTGAGTTTGACGCTCTTAGTTTTTCTGTCAAGGATATCCCGACCTGATGTATGATGCTTAGCTGCAATAATGTTGGCGAACTTTACACCATCCCTGCTGCATCTTCCGCTCCACACACTAGCATCGTCATCTCCACCGACCCCTGGCATCACTGTCTTGGTCATCCCAACCCCGCCACCATCGACACCCTACGCCATAGTGCATCCATAAGTTGTAATAAAGTAGAGCATAATCTGTGTCACCCGCTTGAACTTAGCAAATATGTGTGGCTTCCTTTTTCAAACTCTAGTTCCTTTAGCTTCATGCCTTTTGAACGTGTTCATTGTGACGTATGGACGCCTCCTGTTGTTGCAAGGATTTTTGGGTTCTCAATATTACCTCGTTTTGCTTGATAATTTCACCTAGAATTGTTGGATCTTTCCACTTGTTCGTAAATCTGAGGTTGCAACTCACATCACAAATTTTTGCAACTATGTCTCCATACAGCGCAGCCTCGCCATCAAAGTTGTCCAGGTTGATAACGGCACTGAGTTAATAAATAATACCCTTCAGACTTTTATTCGCCTCTCGTGGTATTCATTTACGCCTCTCGTGTTCATATGAAAAAATAATTTAATTAATAAAAATCCTAAAATTTGGATTAATCTTAGAAAATTCATAGGATGACCCAACTTTAGTCTATTTTAATTAAAACTAATTATCCAAAAAATGGATTAGTTTTATAAAAACTAATCTAATAATAGACTAATTATAAAACTAATTAAAAATTAAATTAGTTTTATAATTAATCTATTTTTATTAATAGAGTACCGTGGCATCTGATGTGATGCAACGACATCCCTTTATCTTTTTTTTGATCAGGTACAATTTGGACGCACACAACCCACACACACCACACTCACACCACCACACGCACACACACGCGTGCGCGTCCGTACACACGCAAAGAGAGATTGGAAAGCTCTTCATATGCAAGATGGTCCTCTTTTTTTTTGAAGTTTGAGCGTCGTTGAAAAAAAAGCACCATACCATGGATGGGGGGCAGGTGGGCCTGCGGACCGAGATATTCTCCCGACCCAGCCCAAACAAGAGAGTCGCTGACTGGGCCAGTCCAATAGCGTTCTTGGCCTGGTTCGGAACTAGCCGTTGAAGAAGAGGAATAATTAAACCGCCCTCTCCAAATCCTCGTGAGCGTTGTTGAGTGCTTCACTCTCCTGCCTCCTCCGTGCAGCCCACTCACTGCCACTGGCCACTCACGTTGCTGCCTCCTCGGCTCCTCCTCCCTTTTCTGCTCTTCTCCTGCGACTAGCCGTTGGCGCCCATTCCTTTCCTCCTCTCGTCTTCTTCACAGAGCTAGGCAGGCAGCGATCTCTACTGCTCTCCTCCTCCAACTCCATCGCCTAGCTCAATAGCCACCTTTGCTTCATAATCCTCCTCATTATCCTCCCCTCAATTTCATCCCAAATCATCACACATCACCCACCACCACCAATCCACCATGCCGCCGCCGCCGCCGCCGCGGAGGCTTCCACCGCGCCTCCCCCACCGCCGCGTCGCCGCCGCCACATCCACGCTCCTCCTCACCCTCCTGCTGCTCCTCTCCCCACCACAACCCACCTTGGCCGCGCAGCAGCAGCAGAACCACCACGGCCACCACACCACAGGCGGTGGCGACGGCGTGGTGATCTCGCAAGCGGACTACCAGGGCCTGCAAGCCATCAAGAACGACCTCTCCGACCCCTACGGCTACCTGCGCACCTGGAACGACAGCGGCGTGGCGGCGTGCTCGGGCGCGTGGGCGGGGGTCAAGTGCGTGCTGGGCAGCGTGGTGGCCATCACGCTCCCGTGGCGCGGGCTGGCGGGCACGCTCTCCGCGCGCGGGCTCGGGCAGCTCGTCCGCCTCCGCCGGCTCAGCCTCCACGACAACGCCATCGCCGGGCCCGTCCCGCCCTCGCTCGGCTTCCTCCCGGACCTCCGCGGCCTCTACCTCTTCAACAACCGCTTCTCGGGCGCCATCCCGGCCTCCATCGCCCGGTGCGTCGCGCTGCAGGCCTTCGACGCGAGCAGCAACCGCCTCACCGGCGCGGTCCCGCCCGCCGTCGCCAGCTCCACCAGGCTCATCCGCCTCAACCTCAGCCGGAACGCGCTGTCTGGTACCGTCCCCGTCGAGGTCGTCGCGTCCGCCTCGCTCGTGTTCCTCGACCTCTCGTACAACAACCTCTCCGGCCACGTCCCCGACGCCTTCGCCGGCTCCGACAAGTCGCCGTCGTCTTCGATCTCCAAGCTCGTCGTCCTCGATGACGACGACAGCAGCAGCGACGACGACAGCAAGGAGGCCATCACCGGGACGTACCGGCTCGTGTTCCTCAGCCTGGCGCACAACTCCCTCGACGGACCCATCCCGGAGTCCCTCACCAAGCTCGCCAAGCTGCAGCAGCTCGACCTCTCCGGCAACAGGCTCGACGGCACCGTCCCGACGCAGCTCGCCGCGCTGTCCGACCTCAAGGCGCTCGACCTCTCCGGTAACACTCTCGCCGGCGAGATCCCGCCCGGGCTCGACAACCTCACCGCCACGCTCCAGTCCTTCAACGTCTCCTACAACAACCTCTCCGGCGCGGCGCCGGCGTCCCTGGCGCGCAAGTTCGGGGAGCCCGCGTTCACGGGGAACGTCCTCCTCTGCGGGTACTCTGCCTCCACGCCCTGCCCGGCGTCCCCGTCCCCCGCGCCGGCGTCGCCCGCGGAGGAGCCGCGCAAGTTCAGCAGGAGGGAGCTCGTGCTCATCGTCGCCGGGATCGTCGTCGGCGTCCTCGTCCTGCTGCTGCTCCTCTGCTGCCTCCTGCTCTGTTTCCTGGGCCGGAACAAGAGCTCTTCTTCCGGTGGTACTGCGGGGACACGGAGCGGGAAGCAGGCGGCCAAGGAGGCCGGTGGTGCCGGCGCCGCGGCGGTCGGGCGCGGCGAGAAGCCTGGGTCCGGCGCGGCGGAGGTGGAGTCCGGCGGCGACGTCGGCGGCAAGCTGGTGCACTTTGACGGGCCGCTGGCGTTCACGGCCGACGACTTGCTGTGCGCCACCGCGGAGATCATGGGGAAGAGCACCTATGGCACGGTGTACAAGGCCACGCTCGAGGACGGCAGCCTGGTGGCCGTCAAGCGGCTCCGAGAGAAGATCACCAAGGGGCACAAGGAGTTCGAGGCCGAGGCGGCGGTGCTCGGCAGGATCCGCCACCCCAACCTGCTCGCGCTCAGAGCTTACTACCTGGGACCCAAGGGGGAGAAGCTCCTCGTCTTCGATTACATGCCCAGTGGCGGCCTCCACTCGTTCCTGCACGGTCAGATTTCTCCTCTTCAATTCTCTGTTCATTATTTCTGAATTCTGATATACAGTATGGTTCACAAATCGTGTAGTTCATAGCTATTTCTGAAACTGACACTTTGAAATTTGATGTTTGCTAATGATGATCTGTTCAGCTCGAGCTCCGAACACGCCGGTGGACTGGGCGACGCGGATGATGATCGCCAAGGGCACGGCGCGTGGCCTGGCGTACCTCCACGACGACATGAGCATCGTGCACGGCAACCTGACGGCCAGCAACGTGCTCCTGGACGAGCAGCGCAGCCCCAAGATCTCCGACTTCGGTCTGTCGCGGCTGATGACGACGGCGGCGAACTCGAACGTGCTGGCGGCGTCGGGCGCGCTGGGGTACCGCGCGCCGGAGCTGTCGAAGCTGAAGAAAGCCAGCGCCAAGACGGACGTGTACAGCCTGGGCGTCGTCATCCTGGAGCTGCTGACGGGCAAGTCCCCCGCCGACAGCACCAGCGGCGGCATGGACCTGCCGCAGTGGGTGGCGTCCATCGTCAAGGAGGAGTGGACCAGCGAGGTGTTCGACCTGGAGCTCATGCGCGACGCCGCCGCCGCGGCCACCGCCGGGGACGAGCTCATGGACACGCTCAAGCTCGCGCTGCACTGCGTCGACCCGGCGCCGGCGGTCAGGCCCGAGGCACGCGAGGTGCTGCGGCAGCTCGAGCAGATCAAGCCCGGCGCTGGGCCCAGCGAGGAAGGTGTTGGCGCGGCGCATTTGCCGGTGGCTTCTGCTTCTGCTTCTGCCGGAGGAGATGACGAGTAGCAGCCACCGACCGCAACATACCAGGCAGAAATTACGAGAAGAGAAGGAATGGTTTAAGTAGAAAGAGAGATCATCTAGGAATTCTTTGATTCTTTGTTTCGCTGGGGATTGGATTACCCACTCCTCCGTCATTTTCTTGTGTTTCTAGGTACTTTTCTAGCTGTTTGTATAGGCAAATATTATTTGCACTAGAATCATCGCTGTAGCAACCTACGAAGAAGGATGGAAAAGAGGAGAATACTACTAGTATTAATAATGCAATTTTTTCTATTTGATTTACTTGTCTGGCAATTCAGCATTACTAGCTTCTGGATTTGCTACTGTTGATTGTACAATACAATTATACAACAATATCCTGAATTTCACAGATAGTTACAGGTTACAACACAACAAGATACGAGTAAATATGCATGTAGACATTTCGTTGCAACTAGGCCCGGTTCAGTCAGATGCAAACAACACCAAAAGTTCTTCTGAGAAATGTAACTGCTTGTGTCGTCAACATACACATTCTACAGAAAAATGGTTACAGAATTGACGCATTGGGTGGGGATTGAAACAGTTCGGTTTTGTCAGTCTTCGCAGGACTATGCAAACAGCATTTTGTGAGCGCAACAACAAATATTTCAATGCACTACTGCTCCTCATGCTTGTTACTGTCATTGGCATGCATGCATGGCATGGATCAAGTCAAGTGACTAGTCAAGGAACGAAGGAAGGTTGTGAAAGCAAATTTCAAGAGGAAATAAAGCAGAAAGCAGAATGTGAGGGCAAACTATATGCATGCATTGGTTCATCACCAACAGAATCAATTCAGGAGCTAATCACGCCAACCACAAAGACCACCGCTGCCTATGACTTTGCAGCTATTATATATAAGCACCATCTTTTTTCCTTTGTACCTGATCATCTGTAGTATGCTGGTCCCTGCCCTGCACGCTGCACCAGCACCTATCTATATAAACAGAGTCTTCAGCCTTGGCCTCGATCTTGCTTGCATATAACAGAGTTAGGCAGCTCGCTAGCTACTAGGCAGGCAACCAGGTAGCAGCAGGAGTCGTCAGTAGATAGTTACAGCAGAAATGCATGCATCACTCGGCATGTCAAGCCATTAAAAAATTCCATATAAGAGTTTAGAAACTGCTGCAGCTCCCTCTCTCTAAGATTTTCTGGTTCTGACCCTCACCATTTTATTTCCTCTTCCGCTTCTAGATCCATTGTGGATTTATCTTTTCTTTCGATTAGAGAATGATGTGAGCTCCAGGTGTTCCTTTTGCTTCATAATTGATGCAGTGTGTCCGGTGTTGCTCGATTGCAAGGGATTGAGTTCATGGTTACTCATTCTAGTTGATTGTGTGGATTAGGATAATGATTTACCCAATTTTCGGCTGCACAGCCGGTTTCTATTTTCGCATTTACCCAAACAACATTTCTACAGGGGTAAGATAAGAAATTGCAGGTGTATTCTTGTGAATACTTTCAAGTTTCAACCGGAAGTTGTTTGCAGGTGTAAACAGTTACGAAACATCCAAACAGCCCGTGTTGCCCGTGTTGGTGCACAGTGGAAACACGGTTTGGTCTACTTGCAGCCATCCAGCCTGTGATGGAATAAACTGAGTACAGCTTGACCCGGTTGCAGGTGTCACCCACCTTCCTACTCCTAGTAGAGTATTCACTGGATCGTCTCATTGCTATGCTTAAGTACGAGATCCGATAAATCATTCCCCATCTATCTATCTATCTATTTCATGCAAGAGCAAGAAGCAGCAGCCTTGCCTCGTCAAGCACTGGGAATGCATCTTCCCTGCTTCCTTCAGTTTCTACACCTCCTCATCCTCCTATCAGTCTCTGCTGAGGCTGGAGACGCTGCCGCTGTTCACCACGGCGAGTTCATCTACAATGGTTTCTCTGATAGCAACCAGCTGACCGTGGATGGTTCAGCAACTATCTTTGACGGATTCTTAAGCCTAACCAACGGGTTTCCCTCTCTTAAAGGTCACGGTTTCCACCCCTACCCTCTCAATTTCACAGATGTCTCAAATGGCTCCTCACTGGCATCTTTCTCCACAACATTTATCTTCTCCATCATGGGGCCTTACACTGACTTGAGTGCCCACGGTCTTGCATTTGTGCTTTGTTCCACCAATGATTTCTCTGATGCATTGCCTGGCCAGTATCTTGGCCTTTTCAACTCCATGAATGATGGTGACGCAACGAATCATCTCCTTGCTATCGAGCTTGATACCATCATGAACAATGAGTTCAATGACATTGACTCTAACCACATAGGGATCGACATAAACAGCTTACATTCAGTTGCCTCTAGCACAGCAGGTTACTATACCTCTGCTGGTGGTTACCTTCCCTTGAGACTCAACAGTGGACAGCCGATGCAGGTGTGGGTGGACTACGACAGCAAGCAGACCATGCTGAGTGTCACAATAGCACCTTCCAATCAGTCTAAACCCAGCAGGCCACTGCTAACAAAGGTATATGATTTATCAACAGTTTTGCCAGCCACACCAGTGTTTGCTGGATTTTCCTCGGCGACTGGCACACATTTTAGCAGGCATTACATTTTGGGTTGGAGCTTCAAGTTGAACGGAGAAGCTGCAGCACTAAACCACTCAGCACTATCTTTGAGGACTATCCAAGATCTTGCGGCACAAATTGGAGCTCCTCCAAGCACGCGCATCAAAAGGACAATATTATGTGCAGCCCTTGTATCAACTCTTGGAGTCACCATAGCGGTTTCTGCTACTCTTTTCAAGATCCATTGGAAGAGGCGGTTAGAAGCAAGAAGAAATGAAATAGAGTGGGAGAGGGAGTATGGGCCTCCGTTCTTCACCTACAAAGATCTATGTGCTGCCACGGGTGGATTCAAGGACAAAATGCTTCTGGGTAAAGGAGGCTTTGGGAGTGTCTTCAAAGGACTGCTTCCCCATTCCAAGCAAACAGTTGCCATTAAGCACATATCGCCAGAGTCCAAGCAAGGGATGAAGGAGTTCGTGGCCGAGATCATCACTCTTGGTCGTCTCCGTCACCGCAATCTTGTTCAGCTGCTTGGGTACTGTCGGCACAAGCAACAGCTCCTTTTGGTGTACGACTACATGCCCAATGGAAGCCTTGGTATCCACTTACATACTCAGGATCAGAACACGACCAAACTGTGTTGGGCTCAAAGGTTCCACATCCTCAAATGCGTCGCATCTGGTATCTTCTACCTCCATGAGTGTGAGCAGGTTGTCATCCACAGAGACATCAAGACCAGCAATGTCCTTCTCGATGACGAGATGAATGCGAGGCTAGGCGATTTCGGACTCGCAAGGTCACATGACCATGGAGCTGATGCTCACACCACACGTGTGGCAGGTACTTGGGGATATATTGCTCCTGAGTTGGCCAAGCTTGGCAAGGCAACCAAAGCAACTGACGTGTTTGCCTTCGGCGTGCTGATGATGGAGGTTGCCTGCGGAAGACGACCAATCTGGGTGAACACCACCAACGGGGAGCCTCTCGCTCTGGCAGACTGGGTGCTTGCCACATGGCGAGGTGGTTCCATCACTGGAGCCGCCGACCCAAGATTGGATGGTGATTATGTGGAGGAGGACATGGAGCTGGTACTGAAGCTTGGCTTGCTCTGCTCACACCCCTTGCCTAATGCCAGGCCTCGCATGCGCCTTGTCATGCAGTTCCTAGAGAGGGATGCGTCGCTCCCAGCAGACTTGCAGCCTGATACTTTGTTGAGTAGTGATCTGGGTCAGGATTGTCAGGATGAAAAGCACTATCAGGTTGCCATGTCATGTCCAATGACTGCTATAATTGATCTGTCCAAAGGGAGGTGACATGGCTGTGCCAATGATGAATGGTGATCGGACATCTACAATCTGCTCTTGCTTAGTGTTGGTCTCTGTCTCTGTGGCAGCGTTTCAATTTATTGTCCATGATGTTGTTGGCCTACTACTATGCAACGAACCAGGACAACTTGTATTTTCATCTAGCGTTGAGCTAGGACGCCAAATATAATGGTATCAGCTAAACACGGCAGCACAGGAATGTATGTGCAGCCTCTGGGTCTGCCCTTTCAGTCTCAGGTGTTTACCCCCCAGAACCTTTAAGGGCTTCCATTTGTAGCAGTTAGTTATCTATATTCAATTTTGCATATTACCTGTTGAATGCTATTAAGATGTTCTCATATTTGTTTTTTTTTATTAAGCAGCTAGCAGCTTATTTAGCCCATCCAAACAGGGCCACAGTATGTATCGACGCTCAAACATAAATATATAGTATATTATTTCAATATTTACTATTCAGATTATACCATGTGCTATTCAGCCTGCTACTGCTGAAAGGGTCGAGTATTATCATAGCTTTTGCAGTAATATTTCATTGACACTTTGTTTACCATAAGCTGGTTAATTGAGATATTGACATACCAGTTCATATCTATTACCAGAGTACAGTAACCTACATTTGATTCATGAAGAAACATTGTCAAATTATTATTCAGATATAATGAAACCAATAGCTACTTTCAGCTCTACTGTATAACTGTAGCTAAACCCACATAACATTTCTGAAAAAAAAAAAGTAGTAACATTTCGGCAACTGCCGTGCACTACTGAGAAAATGGTTTTCTACCACTTACCTACCCCTACCTACAGAGTAGGATACATAGTCAGCAAGTATATCCTACTGATCAAAGCACATATGAACAATCATTAGGGAGTGGACATACATCAAATATGTAGCTTGTACATATCCAGCTGATCAAGCCACAAACTTCAGGCAGCGTGTATCATTGTGTATGACTTGACAGCGGCAAGAACAGAACCGTGTTCCACACCTCACGCATGTGTAGTTTGCAGAACTACCACAGACCGAACAGTAGTGCCGCCGAGATGAAGTGCTCGGTGGACCCACAGCAGCCCTCAAATATGTTGGGACATGAGGAGGCAGGGATTCCAGATTTGCCTGTCACAGTTCCAGAGGGAAAATCTAAGTACCCTCCTTAGAAAATAAACATGACGCAAAAGAACCTTATAGCAAGGGGTTACTTACTTCTTGTAAGACATCCATGAATGATCTTGCGGCCCTCTTCTCCAAAGCTTTCCCTTGCCTTGTCTTGCGTTTCATAATCTTGGACTGCTTCTTTTGCATGAGAACTGTAGAAACGAAATTCAAAAAAAAAAAAAAAGATGGCTTACATCATCGAACTTTAGTTATCAGCGGGTAGAGCAATTGAGTATAGTTATCACTGGGTAGAGCATTTGAGTTACCTTAGAAATAATTTGTGGGGTTGTTTGTTCATGCCAGATGTGTTGAGCTTGAAGCAAAAGTATGTTTCTAATATATCCTTTGAAGCATAGTTTTGATTCTTACTTATCAAATCCGTAGCAAGGATAAGAAATAAATGATGTTGTTGTTTTTTTCCTGTGCAAAATTGATACTGGAAGCCATATCAAAACATGTCATACACAAGAAATCTATGTTTCAGTACATGTCGTTTGCAAAGAGTAACATTTTGTCATTGAGTTTCTAATGCTGTATCTACCTTATCCTGTCTCACATCATGGCATTGCTAGTATGAAGACAAATGTGAAAGAAACTGACCAGGGTCTTCCTCATCCGTGGATCCGTACTCATCATCATTAAGATCTACCACCTCAACCCCGGCATTGTCGCTCTCAAGAGCTTCAAGGCGAGCTAAAGCAGCCTGCATGGCATTACAGATATGGAGGTATTCATAACTGGGCAACAAAAACATAAAAAGGGGAATAATTTCATGAACGAGGGGGAAACGGCTTGGAGTAAATAGGAGGAAGAGGGGAAGCAGAGGACTGCAGGAGCAGTCAGTCGAATCCCCCGTAAGGCCGCTCTTACCTGGGCGCGGTTGTCAGAGCTGGCGAGAGCGGACGCCATGCGTGTGGCCATGCGGCGCGTGCGGGCGCTGGTCCGGCGGAACGGCCCGGCGTTCTCCTCCTCCCTGTCCATCTCCGGTCGCCAGCAGCAGCAGCAGGCAGCGGCGGGCGGCCCTTGGACTTGCAGTGGATGAACCGGCAAGTGTGGAGCCCGCAGAGGCGTGGGCGCGTGGGATTGAGCAGGCGGCGGCGGTGACTGGTGCCTGGTGACTGGTGAGCGGCGTCGGCGGGAGCGGGAGCGGGCGCGGGCGGCTAAAGATGGCAACGGGGCGGGTCTGGACCCGAAACCCGCGGGTTTCAGACCCGGTGGGGCCGGGGGCGGGTCTAGCTTTGGCCCCGCGGGTTTGCGGGTTCGGGGACTCGAAACAGGTCGGGTCGGGTTCAGGTTTTATATTTCCTCCGCGGGTGCCCGTCGGGGACTAGAAATGTTGTATACGTTGTATGTTGGCCGCACAATATTTTCATTAATCAAAAGACTGTATTCAACTCTCAAATTCTTATTCCTGACTATTAAAATTACATTTTGTGTCCTTATCTTGTATTATGATTGCTATTTGTATGGTATAAATATACTTATATAGTGAAAATATTAATTCTATAATGTTACTGTGTTGTCGAAATCTGGGGTTCGGGTCCCCTGTCGGGTTCGGGGGCGGGGGCGGATTTTGACCCAAATCGGGGTTCGGGTTCGGGGCGGGTTTCGGGGGCGGGTCCGTAGATGCTCCACCCGCTCCGAACCCGACCCGTTGCCATCTCTACGGGCGGCGGGTGATGCTTGCTACTGGGCTGTCCCATGGGCTTTCAGATGTTTGGGCTAGTGGGCTAGCAGAATGTGGGCCAGGCCGTCTGGTTAGGAGGCTGCCTTCTCCTAGTTTCTGTTTGGAAAAAGTCCACATCACCCCTAAGACTGGCCACAGCGTGGGCATCGCTGCCAAAAACGAAAAGCAAATACTCAGCATCGGTGGAGGCAAGTTGCAATGTGCAAAGCACCATGTAGGACCCATAAAACAGTAAAAAGCAACAACTACAGGCAGTTTTCCTCTCTCCTATGCAGCTTTTACTCTCTCATGAGCATGCATGTTGTCAGATTGAGCACCGAGGCAGCAACATTCCACGGTGCCAAGAATTTTTCTTCAGGCATCGCTACCTGCAGTGTGTACATCGATGCTCCAACCTTCTCTCTCATCTTTTCAGCATCGCTCAAAGCCAACATTGTGGACAGTCGGTTTAGAGAGGTGTGAAACTGGTATTGAACATATTAAAGTTTGCAAAACTGGTCAATTAATCCCTTACGATGGTTTTGCTAGGCGGTTTTGCTTGCGTCGCAGTGGTTTTGCTGGCTGGCGCGCTGAGGTGGGACTCTGATGCTGATGTGGACTGAAAGGATCAAATCAGCCTAGAGGGGGGTGAATAGGTGATTTTTAACAATCTGAAACTTCACAAACTAGAAGATGTAGTTAGATAACAACCGGAGAGGCCGGTTTGTTTGGGCAGGTACTACCGGGTGTGAAACACCGGTACTACCGACACAAACAAACGGCACAACCGGGATCCTAAAAGGAACTACAAATCCAATGAATATAAGCTGTGAATGTAAAACAAGAATCTACCCCACTTCCCTAAGTATGATAGATAGCAAATCTACTCTCACCGAGCCTTGGTTGCTTCCCTTGATGTAGATCGAGCCTTCCAAACCTAAGAACAAGATAGGGATAGGAAGAACACAAAGAACACAACAACAAGTGCAGTATAGAAAGTAGAGACAACAACAAGCACACGGGACACGCGATTTATCCCGAGGTTCGACCAATCCACCAAGGAGTGCCTACGTCCTCGTTGTTGAGGTGACCACAAAGGTCGGAGTCTATTTCACCTCCTCGCCTCACTCAACCAACCACAAAGGCTACGAGAGTTTCTCTACTAGAAATCTCAAGGGTAATACAAACACTTCGGGGAGCCCTCACAAGTGAATCAATACGGGCTACCACGAAGAACACCTAACCGGCTAGAGCTCAAGAGTAAAAGACACAAATCAAGCCGGCTAGATGGAAACCAAGTGCTCAAGTCATAGATCGAAGCTTCCCACTCTCGAATCTCACTTCCCTAGCTCAAATCTCGCAAGGGAATGAATCTAGGAGCAAAGGGGAGAGAGAGGGGAGGAGTCAATGCTTGGAGAGAGTTTGTGTTAGGTCAGCAATAAGTGTGTGGAATGAGTGGGTGACCGAGAAAAGTGAAGAGAGGAAGCATTTATACTCCCTCAGTCCCGAGGCTGGTCGGTACCACCGACCAGTTCACAACGGTCGCATACATCCAGATCTGACCAAAAGGTCAACTACCGACCTTCGGTCGGTACCACCGCGGGCGGTAGTACCGAGGTTATGGCAGTACTACCGCCAGGCCAAAACGGCCGCGAACAGAGAGCTCCTCAGTTAGGGACTTGGTCCCTCGGAAACTATCGACCAGCGTCGGTACCACCGAGGGTCGGTAGTACCGACATAATGGCAGTACTACCGCCAAGTCAAAAGCGAGACAGTCCAGAGAGCCCTGCAAACTTGGTTACTACCGGCCAAGGGTCGGTAGCACCGGGGGCGGTAGTACCGAGGTTATGGCGGTACTATCGCCAGGCCAAATTCAGCGCGAACAGAGAGACTTGCAAACTTGGAAACCACCGGCCATGGGTCGGTACCACCGCGGGCGGTAGTACCGAGGTTATGGCGGTACTACCGCCAGGTCAATTTGAACTCTACACAGAGAGCTTCGCAAAACCAGGTTACTACCGACCAGGGTCGGTACCACTGTCGGTGTTTCGAAACCGGGGGTATGACACCAACGAGTAATATGATCGCGTGCTCTCTTCCTGGATGGTGATGCAAGATGACACAAGGATTTATCCTGGTTCGGGCAAAGAAGGCCCTACGTCCAGCGGGGGGGGAATGTTCTTGTATTACTTGCACCTAAGTGCTTGCACAGGGGCGGATACAAGCTCGGTGAGCGTGGACCGGAGTCCGGACCTGAGTGTGTGGGTGTATGGCGTTCTAGCGTGTTTGTAACCGGCGGAATGAGGGCCCTGGTGTCCCCTTTTATAGAGTAAGGGGAGGCCAGGGTTACACAAGGGTATTACAGGTGTCGGGGCGTACTGTGCCCAATACGAAGTAGGGTAGGAACCCTGTCTTGTCGAAGATATTGTAGCCGACGTGGGCGTCGCTGTTGAGGCGTCCTTGGGGCGTGGCCTCCATCCCGGGCGCGGACGTGGAGGCGTGGCGAGGTGGAAGCCGTACAGCACCCATCCCGGAACGTGCAGGACGCGGCGAGGTCCCTCCGGGTCTTGGGGTACCTGTCCTCCAATAGCGTGAGAGCAGTTAGGGCTCGAGGGGCGCAGAGCCGGCCTCGAGGTAGCGCCTACGGGGGGCTCGAGCTCTCGCAGGTATGGGCAAGCTCCGGAGAATTCGGCCACACAGCGAGAATTCGAGCCTCGAGGTGTAACAGGGGCGTGCCACAGTGTGGGGTATGATTAAACAGTGTTGTACTTATGCCTTTTTACCCATGCCGGTGGTGAAAACGAGGTTTGACTCTGGCTCTGGTCACTGTGGCACATGCTGTGTACCAGAGGATGTGACCGGAGTTGGTGAGTGCATTGAATGCGTGGTATGGGGCTAGCTGCCGGTGTCGTGCCGCTGAGGGAGGCGTGAGCATCTCGAGGGGTGGGCTGCTGTGCCAGAGGGGCTCGAGGTCCCCGGTGGGGTCTCGAGGTGTGGTGTTCGGCTGTGGGGGGCTCGGGAGAGATGGAGAACGAACGTTCGCCCGAGGCCTGGCTTGGAGGGCTCGGGCGAGACGGAAAACGAGCGTTCGCCCGAGGCTGGCTTGGAGGGGCTCGGCGAGACGGGGAACGAGCGTTCGCCCGAGGCCTGGCTTGGAAGGCTCGGGCGAGACGGAAAACGAGCGTTCGCCCGAGGCCTGGCTTGGAGGGCTCGGGCGAGACGGGAAACGAGCGTTCGCCCGAGGCCTGGCTTGGAAGGCTCGGGCGAGACGAAAAACGAGCGTTCGCCCGAGGCTGGCTTGGAGGGCTCGGGCGAGACGGGAAACGAGCGTTCGCCCGAGGCCTGGCTTGGAGGAGGGCTTCGGGCGAGACGGAAAACGAGGGCTCGGCTCGGTGGGCCAGCGCTGAGGCTTCGAGGGGTTGGTTTTTAGGGGGTTGGACTTAGCTAGGTCTTTACTAAGGGCGCTCTAGGTTTTACCTATTGTTTGCGTTTGATTGGGGGTACCCCTTTTGCGGACCCCCGACAGTAGCCCCCGAGCCCTGCTCGAGTGCTTGCACTCGAGCGGGGCTCCCGACTGGGAGCTCGAAGGTTAGCTAACTAGTCTCGAGGGTTTCGTCATTGATTCTGTGGGTGTCGTGCGAGCGACACCGCGGGTGTAGCCCCCGAGCCACGGGGGAGTGGTTAGACTCCCTCGTGGGTTTTTGCGAGTGTGAGTGTTAGTTGCGATTTTTAGGTTCGGGGGTGTCGAGCCCCCAGTTTTTTGACCCTCTTTCGTCGAGGGGTGCCAGGCTGAACCGACGGCCGGCTCTTCGAGCTGTCCGGCACGCCGGTTGCCCTGGCTTGTCATCCCGCGAGTCCTTTCGATCGGATGCGAGGGGGGATGCCTCGTACTACCACGAGCGGGCGAGTATCGAGGTTCCCGGTGAGCTGATAACGGGGAATCCAAGTGAGACCTCGTGCCCCGTTCGATAGGGTCGACGTGTAGCCCGGAGGCGATCTCATAAAAGCAGGGGTGCTCAGTCTGCAGGAGTTCGGTCCATTCGATAGGACCCGGTGGCTCGATGCCTCCCTCCGAGGGGATCTCACTGCAAGTCGAGCTCCCGCCTTGGATACACGTGAGGGGCCTCGAGGGCTCGGCCTCGAGTAATGCCGCGAGTGGCGCCCTTGGTGTCCTGACTCGGGTGCTCGAAGCCGGCTGTCGAACCTCTTCGAGGGCCAGCCTTCGCTGCTTCGAGGCTTAGGGCCAGGGCCCCGTTTTTACCTTTGTGAAGAAGCCTCCGTCGTCTGGGAATCCTTCTGCCCGTGGGGCGCGCCTTTTTAGGGGAAATCGTCAGGGAGGGCGGCGGAACGCGAAGCCGAAGCGACGGTCGCAACGGGCCGGGTAGTTAGAGCGAATGGAGAGCTGCTGCGTGTACCCTGCACCGGCTCAAGAGTGGTTAGGTGGGCGCATTAAATGCCATGCGGCTACCTTTTTGCGTTCGTGGGAGACCCCGCCCGTTGGGTTTTCCTTTATAAATATCGAAAGAGGGAAAAGGAATCCTTTACTTTGCCTTTGCCTTCACCGCCGCCGTAGCCTTCACACGCCTCTCCTCGAGCTAGTCGATTGGGAATCTTTCGGCCGTCCGGTCCGCCACTCAGGTCCGCGCCGTGACCGCCCAAGTGCTGCCGCCGAGGACTGGAGTCCGACGAAGGTGACGCAGCAGGAGCTGAAAACGTTGGTGGAGCGGGGGTTCTCCCGTCCCAACCCGCGGGGGGTCCTGCGTGGTGGATCTCCCGTCGGCGGGCCACCGGGAGCCGCACCCGCCGGAGGGGTACGTGGTGAGCTTCACGCGTAACCACCGTATGGGGCTCGGCGTCCCGCCGAGCCGCTTCATGCGGGGGCTGGCCCACCACTTCGAGGTGGAGCTGCAGCACTTCTCCCCAACTCCATCTCGCACGCCGCCATCTACGCCGCAGTGTGTGAGGGGTACTTGAAGATTGAGCCACACTGGGAGATGTTCGTTCACCTCTTCGGGGCGAGCTCTTCCACAAGGCCGCGAAGCCGAGCGGGAGGAGGCTCGCGCGCGTGGGCTCCCTCACTATCACCGCGAGGACCGGGCCCCTCGTTGGCCAACGTCCCCGCGACTACCTCCGCTACAAGCTTTCCACTAACCAGGCGGGGTGGGACGACCACTGGTTCTACCTGCGGAACGAGGGCGGGCTCCTTCCGCAGTACACCGGCAGGGTCATCACCCAGCGCCCGGAGAAGTGGAACTGGGGCGTCGCGGCGGACAGGCAGCGCCACCTGTTGCCGCTGATGAGCACGATGCGGACGCTGGTGGAGGACAAGAAACTGACCGTCCAGGCGGTCATTTGGGCGTTCCATCAGCGGAGAGTCCTTCCTCTGGCAGAGCGCTCCCTTTTATGTTCGAGATGGGGCCAAACGCCTCGCCCGAGGCGCTGAGCCAATCGAGGATGGCCGAGGAGAGGCTCTCCCGGAACGAGGCTACCTCCCGGGTGACGCTCACCTTCAGGGGACGTTCCGCCCAGAGGAGGCCGACTTGATCACCATGGCACCCGACGAGGGGTGCTCGACCTGGTGAGCCACCTCGAGCCAGGCTGTCTCGAGCCTCCCTCCTCTTCCTTTCTTCGAAACCTTGTTCGTTCTCCTCGTAGTTTTTCTCATTCGAGCATCTCTTCCTCGCAGGGGGCGTTTACTTGTCGCGCGTCGAGGCCTCCGGTGAGGGAGGACGCCACGAAAAACACAGGTGGAGGCGCCTCTCTGCTAAAAAAGACAAAGAGAGAAAGGACGCCAGAAAGAAGAAAGAGAAAAACAAAAATTGCGTCGATCGGCTCGGGAGCAGAGGCTGGCGAAGGCTCGTCGTAACCGGCGGCCTGGGATGAGTCCCCCGAGCTCAGCTCCTCGAGCTCGGAGGAGGAGGACAATGATGATGACGAGAGTGACGACGAGGGGATGGACGCGCGTTTGAGGCGCGCGGGGGTCGTCGACGTCCGGGATGACCACTCCTCTGTGCAGGAGGATATCCGGAGGTCCCCCGCGAGGGGATCGCGCGGGACGCAGCCGCGGAAGGCGGGCATCAGGGCCCGCCTTGTCGGGGCTCAGGGCACGTCGAGCTCCGCGCCGGTCGCGCCGGCTGTCGCGAAGAAGAAGCCACGGACCAGGAGCGCTATCGCCGCGGCGCAGATGGGACCACGGCCGCGTCGACCCAGGCGGGGGGTCTCGAGAGGGGCCGGCCCTCGAGAAGCGGCCGACAGGTCGAGAAGGACTCCGGGATGACCCGGTGGACCGTCAAGGCGGCGCCGTCGAGCCACGGAGGTAGGAGGAGCGGTCAGCACGAGAGGGCGTCGAGCCCCCGCCATCTTGACCGTCGGGGAAGGAGCCCCCGGGCGTCTCGTGACCAGGGGTGAGCGTCCCCGGAGTCTATCGCCGCACCGCCGCCGGGACACAGAAGCGGATGCGGGAGGGCCGAGACGCCACGCGAGCGCAGGAGCAGGTCCTGGAGCCCGCGCCGGGGCAGGCGCCACGACGACAGTACGAGGGGGGCACGGTCGCCCTCCCATGATGTGGGGCGGAAGGAGGGCTCTCCCTCGAGGTCGAGCCATGGGAGGCATCGGGAGCCCTCCCCTCGTCCCAGCCTGTGACACCCCAATTTTAAGAACAAAATTGGAGCACAATATATGTATGCCAGGATCAATTTACTACACATATCCACATCATAGTAAATATCAAAACAATGCTTTATTATAATATATCGAACTTTATTACAAAATGAACCTCGGGTCTAAAAGAAAAGTACAGACTCTCAGTCTAACTCTAATGTAACTCGCGGAAACTGGACGCCATCTCCACAGGAAAGTCGACCGGGGGTAGCGCCATCCTAGTACAAGTCATCTGGGTTGTATCCACCGTCTTCTGGGTACAAGTTGTCGAGGTCGTATCCACTGTCTTCTCTGTACTCCTGCTCCGTGTTGTAGACTCCAACGTCTAGGTGGAGAAGCAGGGGGTTCAAAGAGAAAGGGTGAGTACATCGAAATGTACTCCGCAAGTGTAGGAAATATATGCTTATGAGGCTAAAAACAAAGGTAGGCTGACTCTGTTTGACTCAAACATCTAAAGCGACACAACCCTATTAATCCTATGCACCTATTTACTAGGTTATAGCCACAGATACTGTAGAAAAGTAACAACACTCAGAGTCGCATCGAGCAAACCACACTCGGAGTCACACCGAGCAACCAACACCTGAAGTCCATCAGATGACCCGAACCCAAAACCACCAGTAACCAACTAATCTCAAAGAAGTCCAAGCCGCTCGTGACCGTGAGCACGGCTGATATATCAGTTTTACACTCTGCAGAGGTTGCACATCGTTACCCATGAGTCGTGCAGATCCCGTCACGCTAAACACTGCCGAGGTGCATAGCGGGTTGCACTGCAAGGCCTTTACAAAGCCCCTCCAAGTCCGTTCCACACGTACTCTAAGGTTTCACCCCGTACAAAGGTCTACGACCCCAGGGCCCCTCGTGAGCCACTTAAACAAACCCCATGTGGACCCTCAACTTAGAGGTAACTAATTAATTAGCCAGGTCCAGCCCATCCAGATCTCATGGTTGCGCTGTCAAGCCGGGTTACATGCTCTGAGAACCGGGTCCTAGGGATCCAGGCAGGATATGTCTAGCACGAGCCCCGAACCAAAAACCAAAAGCAGCTGCCGAGTCCCACGACACAAAACACCAGTACGGGTCCATCCTGCCGGATTTACCTAATCACCATGTTTCTACAAAATTACCATGACCACGTCATTTCATAGTTCATTAATCAAGATTATAAACATTTTTAACTCTCATCCCAACCATGACTGCAGGGCTAAGCAAGACACCTACCCGAACATCCCAAAACAGGCGACAAGGATAATATAAACAAATTCTAGTAAACCCTAACATGGGATTCAAATTAGTGACAAGCATGCATCTACAAGATCTAACTACTCTAGTACCAAAAGTAAAATAAAGTAGGTGCAAGATGTTCAAGGACACTTGCCTTCGGACTGGGTCGAATCGACGGAGACGAAGGCTGGATTCTGGGGTTCCGCGTAGCTCGCACTCGCTGGATCAAACATCATCACATGGCTCAAACAAGGCAATATAAGAAACAATACATCATACAGTAAATAAACGGAACGTAAACAGATCTACTGCGTAGAGCTCGACGAGACGAATCTAACGCAAGTTGAACGGGTCAAAACGGAGTTAAAATGAGCAAGTTATGAGCATTTGAATGAGAGTGGCAAAACTGTAAATAGAGTGAACTTGATTTACATTTTAAATAATAAATCTGAAATTAAAATGACAGCAGGACTAGGCCTCATTTATCCAAAAACCAAGGGGCTAGATCAGAAGGCTATATACAGACTCTATGAACAGTGATATGATTAGAGGACAAGTCAAGGGCTAGATCGCAAGGTGCGCATACACTATGTTGTGAACTGAGTCCATGAGTCATGGACCGAAGATGGGTTTGTAGGAATGGTCCACCATAGACCAAGTCCATGATGAAAGGGACGAATCCTTGTATTTCCATTGTATTGCATCTTTTATTTTTGTGAAGAGAAATGGCCATGAATCATGGACACATCATGCTGATGTCATGCTTATATCATCAAGCTAATAACCAACGGAGGGAAGCAAGGACTAAAAGATGAAGAACTGAAGAGATGTATGCAGTGTCAACCTGAGCTCTGGCCAAGACGTTGTTCTGGACGGAGAGTGTGGCATGCGCTGATTTTCCTGGAGCCGCTTGGGTTGGGCTCGCCGGCAGCAGCCAGAGAACAGTGCCGCCGGCCACCATGGAGCACCGGAAGACGGTTGTTGGAGGGAGAGGGGTTCACAGAGAATACACTCGTGGGGTTCAGGGCACTGGGAGGGGAGGTGATGGTGTGGCTACTGCGGCGGCAGGCACTGATGAACCACGGCGAGGTTGCAGGGAGGAGCGTTGTCGATCGGTTTGGAGAAGAGGAGCGGCGAGGTGGATTCCACATCGCCTTGCGTGCCGTAGGGCCACGCGCGGGGCGCCGGAGGTGGCTCATGTCAGCAACCGGTGAGCTGCATCCGAGCTCGTTCATGGCAGTGCGGCGGCGGGCTCGGTACTGGAGAGAGGGAGAAGGATAGGTGGGCTTAGTCAGACATGGATCTGCGGCGTCTAGATTAGATCGAGCGGCTGTAGGGGAGGGGGGTTGGCCGGTTGCGTCGTCGGCGTGCGCGTCGCGCCTCGGCGGCGCCATGAACGTACCTCGCCGGTGTTCTCGGATAGACGGCTAAGGCCGGTAGAAACCTCCAGAGAGGGTAGGGATGGTAGAGGGGCTTACTGCGAGTCCAGCTGAGGAGTTTTCGACGCTGATGGAAGTCCACAGACGGCCAGCGACGGGGAGAGGCGGCGGCGGCGCGTGCGTTGCGGACGGAGCTCCGGCGTGGTCGCGGACGCAGCGCTCCCGCTCCGATTGGCTTCGTGGTGGATCTCCTGGACGCGTCGTGTGACCGCGAAGTCGAGGGAGGGCGGAGGGAGAGCGGTGGCGGCTCTGCGGTGAGACCGAGCTCCACTGGTGCGGCAATGGCACGTACGGGCGGAGGCGGTGTTTCTCGGGGGGAGGATGAAAGGAGGGATGGGGTGCGGGCGCAGACTCTTGTAGGTAGAGGGAAGGATGGCGGTTTGTGGTCGAGCCTGCAGATCGGCCCCCGGATGGAGCGGAGAGATGAGGACGTCCGCGTGGAAGGCACTGCGGCCAGGCGCGGACTCGGCGCGAGGGAGGTTGGGGACGAGAAGGGGAGAGAGAGCTGACCAGTGGGCCCGCGCTGTCGGACGAAAGAGGGGAAGGGCGCGGCTTGCAGTGCCGAGCGGCGGGTGTTGGGCCTGCGCGGTTGGTTGGCCCAACTCGGAGGGAGGTTAGGGGAAGAGGGTGGGGAGCGGATGGGCCGCCGTGCTGGGCCGGCAAGGCGTCGCGGGCCGCCGGGAGTGGCTAGGCCGTGAGGATCGGGCCAGGGGCGGAGGGGAGTTTGGGCCGAAAGGAGCAAATGGAGGAGAGGTCTGTCCTTTGCCCTTTTGATTTCTTTTTTTTTCCTTTTCAAATCTTTTTCCAAATCATTTTAAAACTAATTTGAAATCACTTTTGAAATCAAACAACTCTTGAAAACTTTTAGAAATATTTTGCCTAGGTTTTAAAAAAAAAAATTGAGTTTGATTTTGGAAATTTTTTATAAATCTTTTATTTATTTCTCAAATAGAATAAATCCGATTCGCCCTAAACGGGGTTTAATAAATTCTTTTTGACCCAATAAAAATTATGCAACGGCATGAATGCAACAAACATCTGGCTAGAAACTTTCCTCCATCTAGGGTTTTGGCCATTTTCTTATTAAATTTCTAATTAATTTTATTTAATTAACACCCGGGGTGTTACATAGCCCAGCGGAGACGGCCCAGGCGCAGGGCTCGAGCTGTGGGGTGGGCTCAAAGCCCCCGAGCGGGTCCGGCGAATCCGGGAAGAAGCCCAGCCGCCACTTTGGGTGAGTAATTTTCTTGGGTCTCGTCTGTAGTGGGGTTTTATCTCTTCACTTTTGATGACGCATGCCATCTCTGGTATCTCAGGGGGAAGCGCTCCTACCAGGAGGTGGACCTCGCTTCGTCCAAGCGGGCCAGGACCTCGAGCCCCGTCGTGGCACAAGCACCTCGAGGGTATGGCACCTTCCGCTAGAGAAGCCGCTTGGCTGGAGAAGGCTCGAGCTGCCATGGCTCGAGGAGGCCGGATGACCGACGCAGATTTTGGTGAGGTCGTCGCCATCGACCGCAGGGGTCGAGGCACTCTTCCCGGTTCTGATATCACTGTCATCTCGTATTGCAGGGGCCACAGCTCACGGCATCGAGCCCGCCACGGCCACACCCACTGAAGCGCTGCCTCCTCCTCCTCCTCCTCCTCCCGCGATGGCGTCAGTCGGGAGCGCCACCCTTCCTCCCGCTACAACGGCTGTTCCGGTGGAAGCGCCTGGGGCGAGCACGACCCCACCGGTGTCTGGGGCCGAGGAGACCGCGCCCCTCGAGGCCCCGACCGACACGAGCCGGGCTGCGGAGGAGGGAGAGGGGGGAGAGGCGTTGGTGGAGAAGGAGCCGACGGTGGAGGACCTCCTGAACGAGCTGGAGCAGGGGCCGCTCCTTGCCGCGGGCTTGACGATGGTGGAGGCGCCCGAGGCGCCGGCTAGCGCTGATAAGACGCCGGAGGGCCCGGCCAGGGAAGAGCCGGGGCTCGTGTCGTCGGGCGGCGGGCCGCAGTCGGGGCAGCTCCGGGCGGAAGAGGGACCTGCCCGACATCGAGCTTGACCGACCAGTATGGCCGTTTCCCGACGCGCCGAGCCCGCCCCTCGCCATGGTCTCCGTCGAGCAACCGGTCCAGCGGGGGGCCCCGCGCGAGGTGCGGTCCATCTTTCGGGAGGTGGCCGAGCTCATGGCGGAGGCGGAGCGGTCCTGCTCCGAGGAGGCGGGCCGGTCCGCACAGGTGTCTGCCGCCCTCGCGAGGGCTGAGGCGGAGCTTCAAGATCTCCGCGCTGAGCTGAGCCGGAACGCCCAAATGGCGAGCCGGCTCAACGAGGCGGAGGCGGAGGTCCGGGCGGCTCGAGGTGAGGCCGCTCGATCCAAGGAGGAGGTCGCCGCCGCTCTCGAGGCATCGAGGAAAGAGGCGCGGACGCCCGAAGCGAGGCCACCTCCGCCCGGGCTGAAGCTGAGGCGGCGAGGCAGGAGGCCGCTGACGCTCGTGGCGAGGCCGCCACCGCCCGAACCGCAGTGGAGGCGGCGAGAAAAGAGGCCGAGGACACCGAGAGCGGTGTCGCCACGCCCGAGCTGCGAGGGGGCGGCGCGGCAGGAGGTGATCCGAAAGGATCTGGCCCTCGTGGAGGCGGGCAGGCTGATCGAGGAGCTTAGATCCGAGAAGCTCCTCATGCTGGCCGAGAAGCGCAGGCTCGAGCAGCGCGCTGAGGGCCTTACCAGCGACCTCGCCGCCCTGGGGCAACATTGCGATGGTGAGGCTCACACCTTGTCCTTGTTTGGATCTTCGAAGTTTTTTGTTACGCCGCAGTCTCACTCTTCCTCATTTGTTGCGCAGGAGTCGAGGAGACGGTCGAGGAGCTCCGTGGGACGAACCAGGCTCTCTTGGACCAACTCCAAGATGAGACGATGATGGCGGAGTGGGCTCGCGCTTCCCTCGACCGTCTTGGCTCCGTGTGGGGTGCTCCTCCTGTGGCTTCGGCGGAAGGTGCGGTGGCCCGAGGCGACGCCTTGGTCGACGCCTTGTGGTTCCTCGACGTAGCTGCGCGGGACCATGTCCGGCAAGCTCTCCACCATGGCGTCAAGCAGACGCTCGCGGTTGTCCGCTCCGGCTTCCGCTTCCCGGTCCACGTTGTCGCCAACGGCTTCATCGAGATCGAGGGGAAGGACGAGGAGTGGAACAACCGCCGTGTCGACAAAATTTTGGAGAAGATCGAGAGGCCGGGGACGTCGCTCGCGAAGATCTTCGAGGAGGACGTGCTGCCTCCTGACGCCAGCAGCGGGTGTCGAGGGCCCTCCTCCCTCTAGCTCGGGCGTCGAGGCTAAGCCCGCCGTGGAAGACCTCGGGGGAGGAGTACCACACTGACGAAGATTAGGGCCTGCGTGCCAAATTTGGGCGTCGAGGCCCCTGTAAGAATTTTGTGACATGAATGAGTGTCTGTCGAGACCCGTATGTATATATGACTTGTTTGTTTAAAGGAGTTGTTTTCTTTTCAAACTTATTTGACCGCTTTCTTTTGTTTGCAAGCTCGAGTTTCTACTAGCTTAGTCTGTGTTCCTTCGATACGTCGCGAGCACCTCGAGGGGAGGCGTAGGTAGGGTACCGTAGCCCGGGGGCGTAGGCGGCCGTCTACGTCGACGCCTCCCGACCCTTGGAGGCTCGAGGTATTTTAGGATTTAGACGTCGCTAGTTCACTCGAGGCGCGAGTCGAGACGAGGGTCGAATTTTTTGAAAAGAAAACACGCATTTTTTCCGGAGTCTGGGGGGCGGTTACCCCCTTGTCAGCCCCCGAGGGAGGCTCGACCCTGAGCAGAGCAGGGTCGAGGCTACCTTAAGATGCTAAGCAAAATGAACGACAATGCACGGGTTTGTTCATTCATTTTTGACATGTTTGTACAAAGCGACAGAATATGCTAGGCCTCGAGGCCCTTAAGGGTAGAAGCGACGTAGCTGAGAGATGTTCCACGCGTTCGCCAGGATTCTGCCTTGATTGTCGTAGAGCTTGTATGTCCCTGGCTTGAGCACCTCAGCTACGGTGTGTGGGCCTTCCCATGGAGGGGTGAGCTTGTGGCGCCCTCGATTGTCTTGCAGCCGTCGAAGCACGAGGTCCCCCACCGCTAGGTCCCTTTGCGTACGTGCTTGTTTGTGGTAGCGTCGAAGCGTTTGCTGGTAGCGCGCGGAGTTGATGAGCGCCACGTCTCGGGCCTCCTCGAGTTGGTCCTTGGCGTTGGCGAGCTTTTCGTCGTTGGTTTGCTCGTTGTAGGCTCGAAGTCGAGGGGAGCCGTACTCGAGGTCGTAGGCAAGACGGCCTCGGCACCGTAGGTCAGGAAGAACGGAGTGAACCCGGTGGCTCGACTTGGCATTGTCCTGAGGCCCCACAGCACCGAGGGGAGCTCTGCAACCCACCCCTTTCCGAAATTTTTGAGAGTTTTGAACAGCCTCGGCTTCAGCCCATGGAGTATCATGCCGTTGGCGCGCTCGACCTGCCCGTTGCATTGAGGGTATGCGACCGAGGCCCAGGTCACGCGAATGCTGTTGTCGTCGCAGAGGTTGGTGAACTTTTTGCCCGTGAATTGGGTGTCATTGTCGGTGATGATGACGTTGGGCACACCAAACCGGTACATGATGTTGGCGATGAACTCGACGGCCTTCTCGGAGGTGGGGTCGCCTATCGGCTTAGCCTCGATCCACTTGGTGAACTTGTCGATGGCCACGAGCACGTGTGAGTGCCCTCCACTTGTCTTTTTGAGGGGACCTACAAGGTCGAGCCCCCAAACGGCGAATGGCCAAGTAATTGGGATCATCTGCAGGGCATGTGCGGGTTGGTGCGTCTGCTTGGCGTAGAATTGGCACCCATGGCATGCCCGGACCAAGCGCTTGGCGTCTCCAACGGCGGTCGGCCAATAGAAGCCTTGACGGAAGGCGTTCCCAACCAGGGTCCTTGGCGCTGCGTGGTGGCCGCAAGCCCCCGAGTGCATGTCGTCGAGGAGCTTGCGTCCTTCTTCGAGTGGGATGCAGCGCTGAGGATCCCGGTCGGACTTCGTCGGTACAGTTTCCGCTCGTCGCCGTAGATGACGTAGGTCTTGGCCCTTCGAGCGATGCGCCGGGCCTCCGTCTTGTCTTCTGGTAGCTCGCCTTGCGTCAGGTAGTCAGGTAGGTAGGGCGTCCGCCAGTCGTGGGGTCGTGATGAAGAAGAGGCGGGTGCGTCGACCTGCATCGCCTCCGCGGACGTCGAGGGGTCATTCCCGAGGGGTGGCGTTGAAAGTCGAGCCCCCGTGTCTAGCTCGAGGGGTGGCGTCGAGGGGCCAGCCCCCGGGTCGATTTTGACGGATGGCTCGAAAACGTCCCTCGAGAAGACATCTGGTGGAACCGTGCCGCGCGTGGATGCCAACTTTGCCAGCTCGTCTGCGGCCTCGTTGTACTTTCGAGCTATGTGGTTAAGCTCGAGGCCGTAGAACTTATCTTCTAGCTTGCGCACCTCCCCGCAGTACGCTTCCATCCTGGGATCGATGCAGCTCGAGGCCTTCATGACCTGGTTGACGACGAGCTGCGAGTCCCCTCGAACGTCGAGGCGTCGGACCCCGAGCTCGAGGGCGATGCGCAGCCCATTGACGAGGGCCTCGTACTCGGCGACGTTGTTGGAGGCGGGGAAGTGCAAGCGTAGCAGGTAGCGCATGTGGACTCCGAGGGGTGAGATGAAGAGCAGGCCTGCGCCTGCCCCCGTCTTCATGAGGGATCCGTCGAAGTACATGGTCCAGAGCTCGGCTTGCATCTGCGCCGGCGGGAGCTGAGTGTCGGTCCATTCAGCAACGAAGTCTGCCAACGCTTGCGACTTGATGGCTTTTCGGGGGGCATAGGTGATGGTCTCCCCCATTAGCTCGACGGACCACTTGGCGATGCGCCCCGTGGCCTCTCGATTGTTGATGATCTCACCGAGGGGAAAGGACGACACCACCGTTATGGGATGAGCGAGGAAGTAGTGCTGGAGCTTGCGCCTCGTGATTATGATGTCGTAGAGCAGTTTCTGGATGTGCGGGTACCGGACCTTGGCCTCGGAGAGCACCTCACTGGTGAAGTACATCGGTCGTTGGACCGGCAACGCATGACCCTCCTCGTTCCTCTCGACGGCTATGACCGCGCTGACCACCTGAGTGGTCGCGGCCACATAGAGGAGGAGGAGCTCGGGGCGATTGTCACCCTCGGCCGGTCGCGGTGGCACAAGAATTGGTGCGGAAGTCAGCAACCCCTTCAACTTGGTTAAGGCCTCCTCGGCTTCGGCAGTCCACGCAAAGTGTTCCGTCTTCTTTAGCAAGAGGTAGAGGGGTAGCGCTTTTTCCCCTAGCCTCGAGATGAATCTGCTGAGAGCGGCTAGGCAGCCTGTCACTTTCTGCACACCCTTGAGGTCTCGAATTGGGCCCATCCTCGTGACGGCTGAGATTTTTTCAGGGTTCGCCTCGATCCCCCATTGTGAGACAATGTAGCCAAGTAGCATGCCTCGAGGCACACCAAAGACACACTTCTCGGGGTTGAGCTTCATATTCTTGGCCCGGAGGCACTCGAACGTGGTCTCGAGATCGCTGATGAGGTTCCCGACTTTATTGGTCTTCACCACGATGTCATCGACGTAAGCCTCGACGGTTTGCCTATGTGTACACCAAAAATATGCTGCATGCAACGCTGGTACGTTGCCCGGCGTTTCGAAGGCCGAAGGGCATTGTAACGTAGCGGTACATGCCAAAAGGCGTAATAAAAGAGGTTGTGAGTTCGTCGGACTTTTTCATCTTAATTTGGTGGTAGCCGGAATATGCATCAAGGAACGAAAGCACTTCGCACCCAGCAGTGGAATCGACAATCTGATCAATTCTAGGCAAAGGAAATGGAACTTTTGGACATGCTTTATTCAGACCAGTGTAATCTACACACATCCACATTTTTCCATTCTTTTTCCTAACTAGTACAGGGTTAGCTAGCCACTCTGGGTGAAATACCTCCTTGATGAATCCGGCCGCCAAAAGCTTGTGCACCTCCTCGCCGATGATCCTGCGCTTTTCCTCGTCGAAGCGGCGCAGGCGTTGCTTCACCGGTCTGGACCCGGCCTGGATCTCCAAGGCGTGCTCGGCGACTTCCCTCGGTATGCCCGGCATGTCCGAGGGGCTCCACGCAAACATGTCGATGTTCGCGCGGAGAAAGTCGACGAGCACTGCTTCCTATTTGGGCTCGAGGCTGGTACTGATGGTCAGCGTCTTGCCATTGGCCGAGGTCGGGTCGACGGGTATCTGCTTGGTGTGCTCAGCCGGCTCGAAGGTGCCGGCGTGGCGCTTTGCTTCTGGGCCTCCTCGGTAGCCAAGGCTGCCAAGGCCTCGAGC
This sequence comes from Coix lacryma-jobi var. lacryma-jobi, assembly GCA_009763385.1. Lineage (NCBI taxonomy): Eukaryota > Viridiplantae > Streptophyta > Magnoliopsida > Poales > Poaceae > Coix > Coix lacryma-jobi. The sequence goes on along the minus strand of VDCT01000115.1, from coordinate 228,702 downwards.
GAGTCGAGGTGGACGTTGGCCTCCCCGCGCTCGACGCACTCCACGTCGCAGTGGTACGCGTGCTCGTAGGAGGTGTCGACGGTGATGACCCCTTTTGGCCCCGGCATCTTGAGCTTCAAGTACGTGTAGTTGGGAACCGCCATGAACTTGGCGTAGCCTGGCCGACCGATGATGGCGTGGTAGGTCCCTTGGAAGCCAACCACCTCGAAGGTGAGCGTCTCCTGACGGAATTTTACCGGCGTGCCGAAGCAAACCGGCAGGTCGATGCGCCCGAGGGGGTGGGCCTTCTTCCCTGGTACGACTCCGTGGAACCCCCCGACGCTGGGTCGGAGCTGACCCTCTGAGATCCCCAGGAGGTCGAGGGTCTCGAGGTATATGATGTTGAGGCTCGAGCCCCCATCCATCAACACCTTGGAGAACCGCACGTCGACTATGACGGGGTCGACGACGAGGGGGTACGCTCCCGGGTTGATGACACGGTCCGGATGGTCGTCACGGTCGAACGTGATCGGCGCATCAGACCAGTCAAGGTACCGGGGGGCGTCGTGGCCGAGTGCAAAGATCTCCCGGCGCTCCTTCTTTCTTTCTCGAGCTGAGAGCCCGACGGTCGGCCCCCCGTAGATCATGTAGCAGTCGCGCACCGGGGGGAGTTGCCGTCCGCGTCCCCTCCGCCGCGCCGATTGTTATCCTTGCCCTTGAGCGCGTCTTCTTTCTTATCGCCGAGCTTGGAGTAGTAGCCTTTCAACAGTCGGCAGTCCTTTAACTTGTGATTTACGGGGCCCCTGTGATAAGTGCAGGGATCCTCGAGCATCTGGTCGAAAACAGCCCCGTTAGGGGGGCCTCGGGGCTTCTTAGGCTCGAGGGCGCCTGCGAGCACCTCTTCGTCGTCGTCGTCATTGGCGTCGCGCTTCGCCTTCTGACCCTTGCGTTTGTTCTTCTTTTTTTTGTTGCCGTTATTGTTGTCGTTCTTGGCGTCGTTGCCCTTGTTCGAGCCCTCCGGCGCGATCACCGCCTTGCCTTTGTCTGTGGAACGGCCAAAGAAGGCCCCCACTGCTTCGTCGCCCGAGGCAAAGCTGGTGACGCGATCCATCAGGTCCTCGACCGTCCTGGGACGGTAGCGTCCTAGCTCATGAACTAGCTCTTGGCATGTCGTGCCCGCGAGGAACGCTGAGATGACGTCCTCGTCAGGCACGTGGGGGAGCTCGAGGCGCTGCTTCGAGAACCGCCGAGCAAAGTCGCGGAGGGGCTCGTCCGCCGCCTGCCTGCAACGCCGTAGGTCCCAGGGGTTGCCTGGGCGCACGCAGGTCCCCTTGAAATTCCCGTCGAAGACCCTGACTAGGTCGGCCCAGTCATCGATCCGATCCGGCGGGAGCCCCTCGAGCCACCGGAAGTGGATGCAGTGCTGCCCCTGGCTTGGAAGTTGCTCCCTCTGCAGCCTGCCCGCATTTAATGGTTCCTTGGTTAGTACACACCTATACTTCCACCGTTAATCGGTGATTTGTGTACGTGTCCTCCACCACGCTAGGCGGCACCTCCCCAACTAGCTGTGTGTGGCGTGTAATTTATTAACTCTGATCTTCTCTTAATGAAACACGTGCCACGTTTCGAAAAAAAAGAAGCACCCAGTTGCTGCTGTAGTCATTGAACCTGAGGTGGCTAGCCGCGTCTTGTATTTGTATTTTTTTTCCCCCTTCCACCCATCTTTCAGATACCGAAGAGTCAAGAGTGTAATCCTGGCTGATGACTCCATGCACCAGTGTTGACCGAGGAAGTCATTGCATCCAAGCTTCTTTCAGTTCTTTGTAACCCCCACATCTTCTTGTTGTGCCCGGACGCGCAAGTAGCGCAGTGGTTGAATGCTCCAGTGGCCAGTGGGAGCCAGCCGACCAGGGCTCGAACCCTGGTTCCGCACGCCTCCTCGAAGGCAGCGGCCAAAGGCCGCCTTTCACAAAAAAAAAAATCTTCTTATTGTGCCCTTTGTTGCGTGCAAAGAATTTTATGAGGCTATGTTGAGTAACCATCTCCGGCCACACTTCCCTGACTCCTCCGACTAGTTCACGTGGGAGTCGTTACCTTCATATTCCATCAGTTTCTAGGCACATGCATGAAGTATTAAATGTTTCGTCTATCACATCTCAAAAACTTTTCATCTATCACATCGAATATTTGGATACATGCATAGAGTACAAAATGTAGACTAAAAAAATAACTAATTACACAGATTGCAATAACTTTTTTAAGCCTAATTACTCCATAATTTGACAATGTTGTGCTACAGCAAATATGTGCTAATGATGGATTAATTAGTTTTAATAAATTCGTCACATGGTTTCCTGACGGAATATATAATTTGTTTTCTTATTAATTAGTCTATTTTTAATAGACTAAATTAGTGCTGTAACTGTTAAAAGAATAGGCAATTTCCAGATTAAAACCAGAATATAAATCATGATAAAATGATGATCTAGATATCTCAGATTGTATTGTTTACTAGCATAGCAAAACATGCATAACATGATCTCATACATGACAACCGGTGTAAACATAGCTCGTACACCAGATAGATTAAAAAGCAAGAACAAAGGCATAAGACCTGATATAAGCATAGAAATTAGATCACGAACGGCGTACCTTTCTGATGCTGGAGAAGACGGTGGCGGAGTCGGCGCTGGACGATCCTCGATGAGCGCTGGAGGAAGAGCTCGGAGCAGTTGACGACGAGTACGTCTTGACGCAGCGCCGCCCGCCTGACTTGGACAGTAGACGACCCGTTGTTGAAGACGAGAGCAGTCGCGCGACGAGCGCTTCCCAAAAACCTTATTCGCCTTCTCCCGGTGCAGGATCGCAAAGACGAGGGTTCCGGAGACCTGCTCGCCCGGTCGCTGGTGCACGCAAGCGAACGGACTGGAGACGACTAGACGGCAGCGCAAAAGCGATATGAGGCAAACCCTAGCTCGAGAGGTGTTGAGATACGTTTTGGCGTGGCCGATAGGTTGCTTATATAGCCCTGTTGAACCGACCTCGTGTCGCGATCACGATCTAAATCGGTTTAGGACTCTTGACTCGTAACTGTTTAGGACTCTGCAACTTGAAGGCCAAGAAACCAAAAACTAAAACTGCAAAAGGAGACCGCGCTCCCGCAAGGCGAGGAGCCGGATTTCGGCGGACCATTCACGCAGGTGCCGCGCACCCGCGCAAGTCGCCCCGCCCCCCCGCCCCGCCCACCCCGCCCCGCCCGGCCGGCGAGGCGAGCGAGCGCGCACGTGTGGGTTTCTCTTTCTCCTTCTCACACTAGACTTGAGGAAGTGGAGAGGACTTCCATATTTAAGCAAGTCCTCCTCCCCTTCCACTAGCAAGGTGGGACTAAAGAGTTCCACTTTCCCTCTTTGCTCACACATGAATGGGCCTTTGAGATTTATTATGAATTTCAGAATTTGTTAATGGGTCAAGCCCATATAATTCTAACAGTAACATCCGATGTGACATCTCCAAAACCTTTTCACCCACTAACTAAACACCTCCATAGACACAGATGAGTATTTATTATGACTGGCCCTAGCAGCCATCCTCTCATCAATCATCCTCACCATCCGTGTCTCAGTCCACACCAGCAGATGTGGCGTGACAATTTTTAGCAGCGGAGCAGAATGATTAAACTTGTTTTTCCAAATGAAACGGGATTTCTTTTGGACAAAATTTTGATTGAACCTCATCTGAATGTTGCGTACATTCCATATCGCAATGAAGAAAAAAATGACTACTACAGTACAAGGATACAAAACAAATCTTATTGTGATGTATCATCTGAATGCAGTATTGCAGTCCCATTTTTATTTCGGAAACAGCAAGCTGTGTGTTGCCGGGAGGCTCAAGGATCATAGGGCACGCACGGTGATTTGCCGGGAAGGCCACGGATCGCAGGGCACGTGCTGATTTGCCAGGAGGGTCACGAATCGCAGGACATGCGTGGACGAAAACCCTCGCTGCTTTTTATTAGTTGTAGAGACAGAGATAGAGATTGATGGTAATGGGTGTGGCCAAACACTAGGAATACCAATTCCTTAGTTTGACAACCCCTGTGCTATTCATATCCGCCACTCTGCTAGATGGGTCCAAGTAGCATTAGCATAGCATTTATTTACCTTACACTAATTAATTGGGGTATTTACATACCAGCTCACATCGGCTACCAGAGTATGCTCACATTTGATTCACCAAGAAACAATGTAAAAGTACTACAGATATACTGAAACAAAGAGCTACTTTCAGCTCTACTGCATAATTGCAGCTACTTGCATACATTCTGAAGAAAAATTGTTTGGTATACAAGAGATCTACCTTTGCAACTGCAGTGCACTGCTGAGAAAATGGTTTTCTACCACTTACCTTGCCTACCCACTCCTACAGAGTACACACACATACACAGCTAGCATATCCTTGTAACGAAATGCGCTTTATTGGCACAGTAAGTCACGATGATTCACTGGAGCACAAAAAAATCTGAGAAATGATTTCCACGGGTGGAACAAATGAGGTGGATCGGCGGTTAAAATATTGTGAGATCAGGGCAACAGATAGGAAATTATGGAAAATCCGGCCAAGCCAAGCATAAACACTGCTACTCACATAATACTCCTGACGAAAAAGTGGCTGGCATACATCCTAGAAATTTCAACTGCTAAAAACACTAATCTCACGTGAAATGATGCAATTATGAAATGGTATGCAATTATGCTAAAACTGGATATGCTGAAAACACTAGCAATTATGAAATGATGCAAAACACTAGCGCAATGCAAAGTTGGAAACGGGCGACTAGGTGATGAATGGGCCGAAATAGGAAAAAAGTTTGTACTCCTATCAATTATCGCCAATGGGATGGGGGTAAAGCGCTAATTGGCAATTACATATCCTGATGGATATGGACTACTAACGTTGCAACTGCAACCTACGTGTACAGAGATGCCATCAGATGTTTGGCATGTTGCAATTATCAAATGATCAAATCACTACAGCAAAGTTGGAAACTGGCGACTAGGTGATGACGCATTCAAATTTCAAACATTAATTTTTTTAGAGTAAAAGGGCATGGCCCCTGCCTTAGCATTAGCAAAGACAAATATAACATTCAGCGTTTACAACATACAGGTGGGAAACACCTGTCCATGAGGGATAGCAGTTCTCAACACCAAAAACAAGAAACATCCATGAATCTAACCCGATACTACCAACACAGAAACAGGATCAGGCTTCCGAGGTCTTCTCGCTTCCCAGACTAAGCATGCTAAACCAAGCTTTCCCAACAGCATCAGAGCCATCCATCAGAGCACCAGATAATTTCTTCATAACTTCAACAGGTAGGTCTTGATCCTCCCAATTGTGTGCTTGCTTGTACATATAGGCATCCCACTTGTCATCCACTTGGTTTTCACTCAGCAATCCTTGTCGGTCTTGTAGCAATAGGCTTCAATCTCCTCATTGTCACTGAAAATTCTTGTCTCTTCTCTTGTGGACACAAAATAACTCAGGACTGAAGCATCATTGTAATTTTCAGGATTAAGTTCCTTAGCTCCAGCCAAGTTATCCCCTGAAAACATATAGAGTTTCTTAGTTTCCACAACCCACAGGGCTACTGCACTAAAACAATTATTCACTAAGAAACTCTTATTGCTTAGCCACATCTGTCCAATTGACAGAAAATCAACTCCTATATTCCTATCACATGCTTCAGAAATACATTCCCACATTTGTTTAGCAACTACACACTTAAAGAACAGGGTGTTGAACATTTTCAAGTTCTGAACAAAACATACATGTCTTATCATCTAGATTCTTTCTAATACTCAAGCTGTCCCTTGTTAAAATCTTATTTTTTTAGAAACAAGCCAAAGAAAAAATTGCACCCTAGGGGGAATTTTCAGTTGCCAAACTGCAGGAACATGAACTGAAAGAATACCTCTAAAATTAATGACTTTATAAAGGGATTGGGAAGCATAGACTCCATTAGAATTGAACTGCCAAATTAAAGAATCCTCTTCATCATTAAAACAGATAGTTGAAGCCAACTGAACAATTTCTAATCAAAGGTTAACTATCCTTTGATCAACACTCCTTCTAAAAGTACACTTTAAATCACAACCATCCCACAGATCTGCTACAGTACCATTTTTTTTATGCACAAGCACATAAACTTCCCAAAAACTGAATAGCTAAACTAGAATGACCTAGGCAATTATCCTCCCAGAATTTGACTTTTTTACCATCACCTATTTTCCATCTAAAACCCATTTTTGTTGCTGAAGCTGCCCACATGACTCCCTTAAAAATCTGAGAAGAACCACTGGTTGAAGAACAGAAAACATTTGGTTTATTAGTATCATACTTGTGGTCAATGAGCTGTTTCCATAACTTTTGATTGTCCATATTATATCTTTTAATCCAGCAGACAAACAGGCAAATATTTAAATCTCTTAAGTTTGGAATTCCTACCCCACCAAAATCTTTCATCATAGAGACACTATCCCAGTTAACCAGATGTATCATATGATTCCCAGGATTATCACTCCAGAGAAAGTTTGCTAGATGAGTATTCATAATCCTAATAGCCCACTTAGGAAATTTAATGAAGACATTAGGTAGACAGGAATACTTGATAGACAAGCTCTAATTAGAACTACTTTGGCTGCATAAGAAAGGAGATTTCCTCTCCACTAGCTATCTTATTCAACATCTTATCAACCAAACGTTGTGTAATGTAACACCCTCAGTGTAACCCTGTTAATAACCAACTAAAATCCGTCATGAGCATCATGTTTGAGTGTTGTTCCATGTGGTAAAATGAGAGATAAAATTTTTGTTGCGCTAATTCTTAGTTTGAGCTCTAATTTATTCTTTGTCCAAGTGTTCTCCCGCAGCCCAAATCACTTTCATTCATCCTGATCCAACTCGAGCTCTCGCTACTTCTCTCCTCCTTAATTTTCCCATGCACGCACTCGGCACTCGCAAGCCTCTGAAGCACGCATCAGCACATTCATGCATCAGCAGTACAGCCTATGGTCCTATGCATACCAAAAAGTCCAACTAGCAGCACCTACACGTTCAGCTAGTCATGCGCATGCAAGTCCAAATGATTGATTAATCCAAATACTTTCCTTTTTCTAAAAGTGGATTAGCATCCATTATTTCTAGATCCACACTAATGTACCCAAATAGCATTTAGATCTATATTCTTCAACAGCTTCTAGCACGGAAGGGCAGTCCACATCACCCCATTATATTCTTCAACAGCTTCTAGCACGGAAGGGCGGTCCACATCACCCCAAATATTTATGTCCGTTCGATCTGGCGTCCAACGGTCCGGATCTCTCGAAGCGGATTCAACAGAGAGCGGCTTCTTCTGCTTCTCCTCGTTTTCTCTGGCTCATCCACTGCTTCTTCGGCTTCTCGTTTGGATCCGGGGAAACAAATATATACGGGTTTCAGCTTCACCTTCACCTTCCAGTCGCTTCTTCCATCCCCCTCCTCTCTCTCTCGCCTCCCTCTCCCGACGCACTGAGCAGCAGCGCCCTCGGCACGCAGCGCTGCTCGTCCGCTCCGCCGGTGGTCGTCGCCACCTATGGAGTGGCACATCTGGACCACGCCCGTGACTGCCGCCGCGGCATCCCACCTTCGTTGTCTTCTCCCGAAGGTACGCGGACGCCCCACCCAACCCTACCTGCCTCTTCCTTGTTGTCGTTGCTCCTCGGTGAGGTCGCTGCCTCCGAGCATCGCGGTCGCCTCACCGGCCGTCGAACTGGCACGTCGACCTGGGCGGACGGCCCCCCGGTGCAGCCTCGCCACCCTAGGGTTTGGTCATGCGTCGTCATGTGCGGGGGCCACGACGTGCAAGCGCTAGCAGACCCTGTGGTGGCAGCCCCTGCCTGTGCTCGCTCAAGAAACTTGAGTTTAGATGAAAGAAATTGGGTTTCCATAGCTTTTTCCCTCTACTGATTGAGTTCCAATATAATACATTGGGTCCCTATTATTGCTTTCCCCTCGTTAGATTTCACTCTTGCTGCTGTACGTGCATTGGCCCCAAAGATTTTGCCCTCCCCTTGCTTGCTTCCGTTGGATGACTTCCTTCCCAGAAGTGAGTTAAATTGTAAGAAATTAGGTTCTGATTGTTTTTAGCCTCTTCAGTTTCTGACTTCGATTCTACGTGTTTCTTGGGAGATTTTTGCTGCGCTGGTTTTCTAACTGGTTCGAGTTGATTTCACATGTTGCTACCTTGATTTGGTGGCCCTATATGTGATTTTTCAGATCCACTCTGCATATTAAATCTTTCGTGCTTTTCTCCTTCTCATGAAATCTTAGAGATTTATTATAGCGTTACATATTTTCCCCATCAATTTTCTGTTTCATTTTTCTCATCTAATGTAACTGCTCTCTTATCTGTGCACTCCATAATCATAACAGACCACTTCTCCTTTTTCTTTCTCGTGACACAAACTGAATCCCCCAATATATATGCTTTCCTGCAGGACCTCAGCAACCATGAGAGGTATTGCAACTCCAGAAATAAGACATAGCTTTCTGTACAAACATTGAATAGTCAGTTCAGCTACAACTAATCATTATCTATCCTCAACATTAAGTGGTGATGGTTCCTCAGAAAAAAATCAGAAGAAGACCAAAACCACACAGCAGAAGGTAAGTTCAGAGAAATATGTTCATAATTTTTTTATTAAATGCAGCTCTGTTGTTATGTATTTTCTTTGGTTTATTCATGCTCCCTTCAAGGTTAATGACTCCACTGTTTCATAGTCACTATTTCATTGCTCTTAATCGATACGAGGCATGGTAATGTTGTGTACAATTTAATTTTTTTAGCACCTCTAGAGCAGACTGGGCTATCAATATGAGAAATATGTGCAGATTGAGCAGCTTACAAACTTTTAGGTTCTACCTTCTAATTTTGAGTTCACTCCATTTTGCTATAATGTACAATCCAGATGGCCTAAAATGTTATCTTGCTAATCTCAGTTCCTCTGCAGATTTTTTGGACAAACCTGATTTACCGTGTTTGTGACATTTTCCCACCTTCAGTCTCCAGCCTCTTCCTCAATTATAGACTCATACGTATGCTCTTGCCTTTTCCAAGGGCTTACATTCATGACCTTTCATCTGTTTCATTTAATTTGTTTCAGTTGTGTCCCTTTCCATTTTCTACGTATTAGTGAAAATTACTGCCTTCTTTAATGGGGCCTGATGTGCTTGAACAGGTCATGCAATGTGCCCGGCGTTTGTGGTGGATGAGTCAAATGTACCTGACCTGAGCTTTCAAGTCCATTCGGTTGCACCAATCAATATTGGCCCAGTTGTTTTCGTACTCATGGTTTTGCAAGTTTGGTCCTGTAGAATCAATTCTTACATCATTTAACTTCTTTTTCTTGGGAACTACTATTTATGAATTATTCTGATTAAGTTGAAACAATCTAGGCCATTTCTGAATGGCCTTGTTTCTCCTTTGCATCTCAAATGCAAACAAACAAGTTTCAATCGAAGCTTAGAAGAAGCGAAAACTATGTGTCCCCTAACATACTTTATGGATGTAAATCATCTTTAAGTTTTCTTGAGCAGAGCACATAGATGGATCTCCACATTGTTCTTTTATCCCGTCTGATAATCTTTTCTATGACCATTTAACTTTTTCTCACCACACAAGAGCTTTCAGAAACTATGTTGCAGCTTCAGAAATCCGTTCCACATGATGGTTCTGATGTTATTCCTGTGAGGACAAGGTAAACCCTTATGGTAATTTATCAGAAGATCTAGCAGTGCAAAATGGAGAGGATGATGAAATTGTTGGAGGTGATCGGCTAATCCCGAGATTAAGGACGAGATTAACTCGTGGTTAGTTATTTGGTCCACCCGTCAGACTTATCCAACAGATAAGCACTGCCGTGATCGGCGGCAGCCCTTAGTTTTCTAGGGTTCGGCCCCCTGGCCCATAGTGCGATTATAAATAAGAGGTGGCACCCTGGTGACACAATCACGTGAGCTCTCTCACACAACCGATCAAATAGGCACTGGAGGGTTCAGGAAGGTCCGTATCCCGTCCAGGCCAGTGCCGGTGGCGACCTGAAGGACGCCGCTACCGGCAACTCGAGATCATCACCAGCAGAGGGTTCCCCAACCCTTGGCCGAGATTTCATTCATCTGCTACACCTACGACGACTGCATCACCACCCGGAGGCAATGATGGCTACTGCTTAACAATGGTCTAATACTCTGATCTACTCAGTTTCCGCATTACGTTTAATCTGTGGTCATGATAGGCTAAGTTTAAGATCCTGTGTACATGTATTGATCTACATGTTATATTAATCTAAGATTCTTTTCAATAATTGGTATCGGAGCCTACTTAGATCTACCATGATCTGCTAAGTTTTAGATCACGTTTATGCCTCTGTTTTTAAAAGATGCAGTTCCCTGTTAGCCTCTCATGCACGCTTTAAGATCCTTTTATCGATTGTTAGGCCTAAATGTGCATGTTTAATTTTTTAAAAAAAAACACTGAATTAAGGTTAGATTAATGCAATCAGTTTAATTAGATCTTAATTAGATGCATTTCAGTTTAATTTCGTGATTAGGCTAAATTATTAGGGTTGGGTTTCCCACTGTTAATTGTTTTAGTCTCGGATTAAGCAAATTATGAGATTAGCAATCTTTTCCATCATTATTATGTCAGTTTAAGCATTTAGAAGGAGAGGATTGGGCAAAACCCGAGCAAAGTCCCAAAAATCAATTTTTCCCCAAATCAGCGTAACCCTAACCTAACCTAAGCACCTGAGAATGTTGAGATTAAGGGCTAAGGCAAGCAGTTCGTATTCGGATTTAGGCCGAATCGCTGCAAATGAGAGGAGTGGTTTGTACCTGGGGATTGGACCGGGTCACCACCCGTGCGTGTGCTCCTGGCGAGCGGCTCGTACCCGGCGTTAGGGCCGGGTCGCCGCCGACAAGCGCCGCGCCACAAGCGCGCCGAAGGGAGGCCGCGTGCGTGCCTGTGGGCCGCCGCTACCGCGCCGAAGGGAGGCCGCGTGCGCGCCTGCCGGCCGCCGCTGCCGCGCCGAACCCGTCCGGTTCGCCTCTGCAGCACTGGACGCCTTAGGGCCGGCGCCGGCGAGCCTGCGAGCCACCTCCGCCGTGCCGCTACTCCGGCGAGGACGCGCCTTCGGGCCTCCGCCTAAGCTGCCGGCGCGCTAAGGGCACCCGGGACCGAGCTCGACGGAGCCGCGCGCAGCTTCTGCCGCACGCGTGCGCCGGCGAGCAAGGCGCCGTGGTGCCACCGCCGCGTCCGCTCGACCGGCAGGCCCGGCCGCCGACCACCGCTGCTACAGCCCCTGTCGGCGCTCTCCCTCACTGCCTGTTGCCTGCTTCGTGCGGCTAAGAGAAAGGGAGAGAGTGAGAAAGAATGAGGATAAAGAAAAATTAGGTTTGGGATCTATTTATACGCGTCCGATCTGTCGGAACGAATCCCGACCGTCCGATTCAAATTAACGGCCGAGATGAGTTTGCATTAGGGTTTCGGCTGTTGGGCCGCTGCTGGGCTCAAGGGGAGGCTTGGCAGGCCGGCCAACCAGTAGGCCGCACAAGCCGACTGGGCCCTTCTGGGCATTTTCGGTTAAAAAGGGCCAAAATGAGTTTTTCCTTTTTCCAGAATTTAAGTTATGTTTTCTTATTTACATCAGCACATTATTCATGAAATTTAATCAATTAGTTAAGTTTTGAGTAAATTAAATCTCAATATCCATTATTTATGAGTTTTATTTTCTGCTCATATGATCATGCACACTACTTATAAATTCTCATGTGTGAGTATTGTGTTAAGGAGCAGAAAAGAAAATGAGTAATTAAATGTTAGTATTTAGGCAAAATTTTATACCTATGAGTTTTGCCGGACTAAATTGAGCCATTATTAAGTTTATAAATACAAGTGAGGATTCGGCTCAACCATAAGCAAGTTGCGTCTAATACAGTACTTTTGTGTTATTGTCCTTTCAAAGGTCAAACTAAGATTTATTATTTGGAATATAATTTTCTACTGTTATTCAATATGAGTCCATTAATTAAGTGTTTTTTAATTGAGTTTTGAGTTTTAATGCGCTTACTATGCAGTATTTTATTTAAGTTTTATTCTCAGCGACATAATTATTATGATAAGTGTATAAAATATGTTTAATGTAAACTATATTCTCATTGCTCTCTTATTCAGTGATATTTTAAGATAATTTGAGTATGTCTTGGGAATATATGTTGTTGAGAATATTTAATTGTAAGGAATTTATTTTTATCTAGTACAATTTACTTAGTTAACTTTTATGTGCTATTTAAATAAGTTCTAAGCTTAAATCTTATTCCAGTTTAAGTATCAATTTTATGCTTTCATAAGCATTATTATTACTGTTATTATTGAGGCTTTAAAATTAAGTTTTGCTTTATGCAATCAATTATGTTTTTACATATATAATTTTTATCCACCACTGTATAATAAGGTGGTCTCTGGTTAAATGGAACCAACGGGAAGTTTAATTGGAGATTACTCATAGTTAATTTCTGACCAACGTTGACTTTAATTATGAGTTATTAAGATGGTTTTTGATTTGTTTCTGCCCAATGGTGATGCAAATTAAAATCCTTAAGCATGTTGTTAATTCTGACCAACGTTGATTTAATTGCATGCTTTTAAGTACATCTTATATACAGTCTACTAATTGAGACATTATTTTGCTTCAATATTTTCAGTAAATTATGCAGACTATATAAGTAATATAGAACCCTTAAGTTGCACTAATTTTCCTACTTGGAATAATCAGGTGCATGCCATTCTCAAGGAGCTGGACCTTGATTATGCGCTTAATGAGGAAAAACCACATGCCTTCTCCTATTTATGATTACTATAATGAGAGGATGAAGGAGTACACTCCCAAATTAGAAAAGTGGGATAAATCCGACAGGATTGCTAAAATGATTATAAGATGCTCGCTCTCAGTTAACATGATGAGGAGGTTTCTCTCTAATGAAAAGATCATCATGGAAATAAGTGCTAAGGAGCTTCACAACTCCATAAGAGCACATTTTAGAAAGGTTTTCCTCATTGATAAGTTAATTAATTCCTGTTATGATGGGATAAGTGGTCTGGGTAACCACATTAAGAGCTTGTTTGACATGGCTTATGAGTTGAAGGCGCTTGGACTAGATCTGTCTGATGATTTTATGGTAAGCTGCCTTATGAGTTCTATGCCAGAAAATCATGACGAACATGCTCAAAATGATAAGATTCCAATAGTCTGCAAATTCTGCAAGTTACCAAATTGATGATAAGTAATAAGAATGGCTTCGAAAGAAAGGTAACTAAAGTTTTTACTTAAGTTATTTCCCCAACATATGGTGGATAAACTAAGGTGCAGAAATGCACGTCTTAATTTTCTCCTCAGGTCTTGCCAACCATGAGTACAAGGGGAACTAACTGTAAGGAGCCATTAATGGAATAAAGATGAAGTCGAGCCTTGGAGCTTCGTATTTGATCAGTTTCAAATTGAGCTCTTAATGATGCTTATGTCATCTTAGTTTGAGATACTTTGTATTTTGAACTTATGTAAGTTTGGAGTTTATGAATGCTTCATATTTATTTCATTATGATTTAATATTATTATTGGCAATAAGATTTATTTCGTGTGATATGAGTTCTTTTTTATATATTGTCTGTTTTATTTTTTGTTAATCATTAGTCAGATGATGAGACCTTGTCGAAATTGTGTCACTGTTGTTGAGCCACATTTCGAAGGGGAGAATGGACTGTCTCATCATAAAAGAGATGCTCTATTCACCACTATTATTAAATAATTATGGGACTTGAGAAATAAAGAAATGATACTAAGTTTTGTCCCTTAGCCCAATAATAGTCTCTAATTAAAGAAAAACTTGCTTTCACTATTTCTGGCCAAAGCTGATTAGTGTTTGCATGTTTATCAAGTTTGTTTGTTCTAGTTTATTCTGGCCAACGCTGATTAAACTAATTTAATATAACTTGTAATTAGAGACTTATATGGCTTACTTTCACTATTTGTGCCCAAAGCTGACTAGTGTTTGTATGGTCATCAAGTTTATTTGTTCTAGTTCATTCTGGCCAACGCTGATTAAACTAGTTCAATAGAACTTGTTATTAAAGACTTATATGACTTATTTTTGTCATTCTGGCCAACGCTGATTGATGAATATTTGTTCATAAAAGTTTTACTGGGCGAAACCTTAGTAAGACATAAGTACAGTCTAACTAAGGATACATATTCTAAGTAAACGAGCTATCCACATAACACCCTGATAAAATCCAAGGGATTATTGTTCTTTGAGAACGCAGAAATCAGTGGGAGCAAAGTCCAAGGACTTGCTTTTCTACTGTTATAACTGTTAAGATATGATGTGTTCCTAGAGAGTGCAAGAATCAGTGGGAGCTAGTGGGAATCCACAAAGGAGGAAAAATTAAATCCTGAAGAGATACGGACCTAGTTTTTGTATCAATGATTCAGGAAGATATAAATACCCCAGTTTGTGCCATAAGTCATTTAATATACCTCCATTCAAGTTACTACAATTTTCTATTGGGGATTTTTTGTTTAATTAGTAAGCCCCAGTAGATATATGTAGTTACTATTACTTGATAATTAGGCACATAAGTAAACCTCTATTGTTTTTAAACTACTTGTGATCCATGGTAAATCTATAAGTGATCACATGAAAAGAGGAATTTTGTTATTCTAAACTAAGCAATTTTATGAGCTTAGGTCCATAAGTATACATAAAGTGTGGCTACCAACAAGTTTCCTGATGAAGTCAAAAATAGTAGACTGTAAATGGGTCTATAATTTTAAGCGTGATTTCAAAGGGAATTCTTTATAAGATTAACTAAGATCACATAGCCCACTATAGTTTAGAATATCATTTTAAGTGGACAATTATACAAAAGGTGGAAAAGTTTATTATCCTAATACTTTATGTGGGTGATGTTGAGTTAATATGTGGCAATGAGAATTGCACATAAGAACTCTAGTCACTCAAGATATATTTTGGTGAAGCCTCTAAGTTTCTGGCTATTGAAATACACCAATACAGGACCAAATGAGTATTAGGATTATCAAAAAAAGGCATATCAAGTATATGCATAAAGTGATAATTTTTGAATATATAATGCCATGCCTGTCTATTTTGCATAATGCAGTTGCATAATGTATTAAGTTAATTTATCCTAAATATTCTAAGAATAAGTTAGTAACAGTTGAAGAGGAAGACGTTCCATATACTTTCACTGTCATTAACTTTAAGAATGCTCAAAGTCAATACTAGTTTAGACTTGGCATTGGGATACTTGGCAAAGAAATTTAAGTTTTATCCGGAAGGTCCACTGGATGGTGCTAATAAATTTTAAGATATTAAGGAGGCACCAAAAGAATCATCATGTCACTTATAAGAAATATGAATTGTTTGATTGTCAATTCTCTTGAGTATGTATAAGAAAGTGCACAATTAGATTATACCTACTCTTGCAGAAAAAGGACAATTTAATTGAAAGCTCCAAATAAGATTAATATTAAGATGAGCTCAATTAGTGATATGTTATAACAAACATGGCAGGTCATCTGGCTTAAGATAGATTATCTCAAATTGAGTATTAACATACTGCTGCAGGCCTACTTTTAAATTGCAGTATTATTTCGAGTAACAACACTTCAAATGTTGATGCCAAGCACATTGATTAGCATGTTGTGAAAGAAAGAACCCAGGATCAAATTATTAAGCTCGAGAAAAGTAAAGAACTAAGTTGATGCTAGCACATCTGCTTATTTGAGGCTTAACACTAATCCTTTTACGAGCGCACAAATCATTTATGGTTTTAGTGCAAAGTCTCTAACTTGATTCCTGGATACAGGACCATATAATTAACTCCCAATAAGTAATAAGCGTTCTAACAAGGTATTGCAGTGAACTATGGGTAATGGGGTCCCAGTGGCGATTAAATGCTGCTGATGACGCATTGGTCTGGTCTTGCTGTTATACTAAGTGTGAACATAAGATTAATGCGAACATTAGTTGCATTCGTGCATTAGCCGTTCGATCAAGTGGGAGATTGTTGGAGGTGATCTTGGCTAATCCCGAGATTAAGGACGAGATTAACTCGTGGTTAGTTATTTGGTCCACCCGTCAGACTTATCCAACAGATAAGCACTGCCGTGATCGGCGGCAGCCCTTAGTTTTCTAGGGTTCGGCCCCCTGGCCCATAGTGCGATTATAAATAAGAGGTGGCACCCCTGGTGACACAATCCACGTGAGCTCTCTCACACAACCGATCAAATAGGCACTGGAGGGTTCAGGAAGGTCCGTATCCCGTCCAGGCCAGTGCCGGTGGCGACCTGAAGGACACCGCTACCCGGCAACTCGAGATCATCACCAGCAGAGGGTTCCCCAACCCTTGGCCCGAGATTTCATCTCATCTGCTACACCTACGACGACTGCATCAACACCGGAGGCACTGATGGCTACTGCTAACAATGGTCTAATACTCTGATCTACTCAGTTTCCGCATTACGTTTAATCTGTGGTCATGATAGGCTAAGTTTAAGATCCTGTGTGTGACGGAACGACCCTAATCCCATGGCCCACGTGTCCCTGTCAACCTCTGACAGCCGAACCCATGTTCCATGTGATTAAGACCTGTTCGCCACCGAGCTACATCAGCGCCCAATGTCCGCAGGATCATCTCACAATTCGGTTACAGCATTGCATACTTTTACAAATAACATCGGAATAATGAGCGGAAGACTTAAATAACATTAGTTTTACAAAACAGGGTTCCAATAGAAATTAAGGTGCAGTTATTACAAACCAAGTTCTGATAATAGGAATAGACATAGGCAACATAGTGGAGAACAGCGAAGATACTTATAATCACCCAGCCCGAGGGTGTACAACTATTCTTCGGCCTCATCGGCCTCTTCCTGGACGATGGTCACGCAGCAGGGTGCAAGACACATCGGGGACTCTGTCATACCTGCAGCATGAGTAACAAACCCTGAGTACTGGGGTACTCAACAAGACTTACCCGACTAAAGAAAAAGGGAGAAGACTCAGGAATGAGAGGCTTGGGGTAGTCAAGGTAAGGCTTAAGCAAGATCAAGTATTTTGCAGAAAAGCATTTTTGTAAACCTTATTTTATTTTTGAAAGATTCAGTATTCCTCAATTCTTCATCATTCATGATTCATTTTACGTTTCAAAACATTCCTAGTTGAGAACCACTCTCCGTTGACAGTCAGTGGACCAAGTCTCCATAACCGAGGAGCAACGTTAATCCGGATAAATAATACTCAGCTGAGGATCCCTATCCACACTGCATATGTAGCACCCAAGCTTGCATATGCCAACTCGTCTACCACGATTCCTCCAAGATTGGGTCCGGTCCTACGCCACCCGGAAGTACAGTACACCACTCCTTCCAGGTACGACGACCACGTGGGTACATGCTACTTCCGCCATCTCTCCACTCCCAGTGCGCGGTTGTCGGTCCAATAAAGGATTCCTCGGAGCCAGAGCTTTCCGTAGTATGTGAATAGTTACAAGTCTTGACCAGCAGGCCCCCATACGGATGGTCCCTAATTTTCCAGCCAGAACTATACCTTGGTTATATCTCACCCAAACGTAATAGTCCTGTCAGTTTTTCAACCCTGTCCCGGTCGGTGTCAACTGTTGAGTCCCGGACTACAACATGACGGCACCGTACGCGCGGACAACCTCTTCTCGACAATGACCACATGCTAGCTAGGCAAGCAGTCATCGAACGGGAAGTAAAACCAAATTCCCATAAAGATTCTTAAGTGATCACACTTTTGAAAATGACATTTTATTGCAAGTCTAATTCAATAAGCATTGCTAAGCATTTTGCAAATACTTTTGAAAAACAGGTATCGGGTGTATCAGTGGTCAAGGTGGATAGTGCATCAATTAGGATAGCACACAACTCCTATAAACCTAATGCAATAATTTAACTCAAAAGCATTTAAGGAAATCATTTTATAAATTCAAGGAAAGGGTTAAATGCACCGGGGCTTGCCTTGAAGAGCAAAGACAGCAGGCTCGAAGGCGGGGGGGGCGGTTGTCGGAGTTCGGGGTAGCCTCAGGGACAGGTTCGTCGGCGGCTGCCTCGATCTTGACGCCTTCTTCGGTGACTATACGAATGCAATGATGCATGCACATGAGTATGCTAGTATGAATAATGCAAAAACAGGGCATACAACATGAACCCTAATCACTTTTTCTATTTCCTTAATTATTTAAAAAGGTCATTTTATGAAGTTGCTCAAAAATTACCAAATTAATCACATAAGTTCATTATGGTGTAGATAGATGGTAAAACAAATTTCATAATTTTTGGAGGTCATTAAGGTGCTCAAATAAAATCAGACATTAATTAACAAAGGCACTATTTAACAATTAAAGATAAGTGCTCAAAAATCAACTTGTTCTAAAAGACTTCAAAATTTCACCAGAGACTAAACATGGCATGGGAAGCTCACAAAAAATTAGTCTCATGATTTTTGGAGTTATAAATAATTTTCTAAAAATCCAAAACTATCCATTTATTAATTAAAAGAGGGATTTACATTTTCAAATTCTTGCAGAAAAGTCAAGTTTTATATTTTTAAAATACTACACAGTGCATGGAGCATACCATAATTTTATCAGGATTTAAGGAACAACAGATTAATTCACACAAAAAAGAGAAAACAGAACACTATTCTCAACTCCCCAAAAAGGAAAAGGGCACTGTGCTCTTTCTTCGCAAGCTCGGGCGAACGGGAGGCTCGGGCGAACGGGAGGCTCAGGCGAACGGGAGGCTCGGGCGAATCGGAAGACATGCGTTCGCCGAGGCCTGGCTCGAGCGAAGCGGGTTCGGGGTGAAACGGGCTCGGGCGAGACGGAAACAAGGGTTTCGTCCGAGGCCTGGCCGGGAGGCTCGGGCGAGATGGAAAATGATCGTTTCGTCCGAGACCTAGCTCGGCGAAGCGGAGGGTGCGCAAGTCCGCTCGAGGCCGGCTGGCTCGAGCGAAGTGGTGAGGGTCTGTCGCTCGAGGCTCGGGCTCGGGCGAGACGGAAACGTGTGCTCGAGGCCTGGCTCGAGCCACAGTGAACGCGTGCGCCCGAGGCCTGGCTCGAGCTTTGCGCCGTTTAAAGGCAGAGACCGAGGGGGTTCGAGTGCTTACCACGGTCGGAGACAGGGCTCGGCGGGGCGGTGGTTCGGTGGAGCTCTTTCGGCGGCGAGCGGCGAGCGGCGCTCCGACGACCCTGCGCAACACACGAGACCGCAAGGGCCTGATCAGAGTCGCACGGAACCAAGGAAGCCGACACAGGGGTCAGGGGAAGGTATCCGTGACCGGAGAGGGAGTATTTCACGAACCCGAGCTCGCCGG
Organism: Coix lacryma-jobi var. lacryma-jobi; assembly: GCA_009763385.1. NCBI lineage: Eukaryota > Viridiplantae > Streptophyta > Magnoliopsida > Poales > Poaceae > Coix > Coix lacryma-jobi. Next base: position 209,205 of record VDCT01000115.1, on the reverse strand, counting down.
GTTTCTGCCGGAGATGGGACGGCGAGCTACGCCGGGCGACAGGAGGCGGTAGAGATGAAATTGAAGAGCGGGGAAGCTTCACGAGCTCAAGACGGAGCTGTTGGGCTAGTTGGTTGAGCGGCGGAGGGTCTGGACTGGTCTGGCCACGGTGGCGGAGAGGAGGATGAGAAGCTCGGGGCTCCGGCGGTTATATAGCCGCGGCCAGAGGCCGGTAGAGAGCACGGGGTGGGGTGGATAAGCTCGGCGAGAGCGTGCGCACTCGATTGCGCTCTGGCGGGAAGGACAGGCGTGCGTGCAGGGCCTGGGCGAAGGCTCGCCGGCGATGGCCACGCGGCGGCGACGCCCTGGGCACTGTAGGGGACGGGTGTGGAGGTCAGCGCGTGCGCGTGCGGGGGCGGAATGATGGCGCGGACGCAGGCGGCTGGTCGGGGACAGACGAGCGGCTGCCAAACGCGTGGCGCGCGCAGCGCCGGAGGCTCGGCCACGGCCGGGGCCCTCCCCTACGCGAGGAAGATGAACAGGGCTATGCCCTAGGGTTTGACTTTTGGCTGGTATCTGTATTTTGCAAATTACTTCCAAAATTTGAACTGGGCAACAAAAACTCAAAACATCAAAGTTGTTCAGAAAAAAAAGTTCTACAACTTTGTAAAAAAGAATATTTTCAAATTCCAAACAATTTTTGAATTAAATACGAAATCAGAAAAGGGGACACTTTTAGGATTTGAATGATTTCAAAATTACTTTTGATTTTACACTGAAAGTTGGAAATCTGCAAATATGAAAGTTGTTCCTTTTATCAAAACCTATAACTTTGCTAATATACACTTTTCTGAAACTCAATAGTTTTGAATAAATTTTGAAAACTGAAAAGGGGACAAAAATGGAATTTGAATGAATTTGGATTTACTTCAAACTTTGTACAGAAACTTGAAAATTTGTAAATACCAAAGTTGTTTCTCTTAGCCAGATCTACAACTTTGCTTTTTGGACCAACCTCAAATTTTGAATAATTTTTGAATTACAAAAGAGAGAGAAAAATCCAGGGTTTGGAAATCAGGGTTTTGCAAAGGGATTTGAAATCTGATTTTGGTTTTTGAACTTGGCCAACACAACAAAACTTCAAGACATCCAACTGAACAAGAATTACACAAAGCTAGGCACAGAGGTGAAATTACCATTTTGCCCTTATAGGAAGATTTGGGCTTTTAGGGTTTTTTGAAAAGAGATTGCTACACAAGTACTAAGCAAACATAAATGCAAGGCAAGAATGATTAATGACTAATGATGATGACATGTCAGGTTAATTATAGTTAATCACCAGAGGTGTTACAGCCTTCCCCCTAAAAGAAATCTCGCCCCGAGATTCCACGTCTTAAGAAGGAAAAAGCAAAACCTTACATCTACAGAGATTCGAGAAAGTCGGGATAGTTCTTTGCTAAGAAATCTTCGGATTCCCAGGTGGCTTCTTCTTCAGAGTGTTGGTTCCACTGGATCTTGTACCATCTTGTGGTGGTTCTTCGGGTAACACGATCCTTGTGATCCAACACGCGAACTGGATACTCAGTGTATGACAGATCTGGTTCTAGCTCAACGCCTTCAACTTCAACCACATGTTCAGGTACTCGGAGACACTTCTTGAGTTGGGAGACATGAAACACATTATGAACCGCTGAAAGATGATCGGGCAAACTCAGTTTGTAAGCTACCTTGCCACAACGATCCAGAATTTCAAACGGACCAATGTAGCGGGGTGCTAACTTTCCTTGACTCCAAAACGAGTGACTCCTTTGGTGGGTGAGACCTTCAGGTACACATAATCCCCGATCTCGAACTGCAGAGGTCGACGTCTCTTGTCAGCATAACTTTTCTGTCGAGACTGTGCAATCTTCATGTTCTCTTGTATAAGCTTGACTTTCTCTTCCATATCTTTTACTAGGTCAACTCCAAAGAATTCCCTTTCTCCGGGTTCAGACCAACTGAGAGGTGTACGACAACGGCGGCCGTACAGTGCTTCAAGGGTGCCATTTTGATGCTCTCTTGGTAACTGTTATTATATGAGAATTCTGCTAAGGGCAAACAGTCATCCCAAGTATCTGCGAAGGTGAGCACACATGCTCTCAACATATCCTCTAACACTTGGTTGACTCGCTCAGTTTGTCCATCTGTTTGAGGATGATATGCCGTACTATGCAAGAGCTTGGTTCCAAGTGAGGTATGGAACGCTTTCCAAAACTTTGCGACAAACTGGGTACCACGACCAGAGATAATGCTCTTGGGTATGCCATGGAGTTTCACTATGTGGTTCTTGTACAAAGTGGCATAAGTGGGACGGGTGTAACTGGTCTTCACTGGCAGGAAGTGAGCTGCTGCTTAGTGAGGCGATCCACGATCACCCATATGGAATCAAAACCTCTTGATGTCTTGGGTAGACCATTGATAAAGTCCATACTGATATCGTCCCATTTCCAAGCAGGTATAGGTAAAGGTTGCAATTCTCCTCCGGGCTTCATGTGCACGGCTTTGACTTTCTGGCAGGTATCGCACTGAGCGACATACCGGGCGATCTCAATCTTCATCTTTGTCCACCAGAATTGCTGCTTCAAATCCTGGTACATTTTGTTGCTGCCGGGTGGATGGAGAATCTAGTCAAGTGTGCTTCATCAAGGATTAACTTTCTTAACTCGGCACTTTAGGAACTACTAACCGATTCTTAAACCATACTACTCCTGCATCATCGATCCTGAAACAATCAGCCTTTCCGGATTGGACCTTTTCGATGATGTGCTTGATTCCAGGGTTATCTTTCTGTGCAGCAATGATCTGCTCTCTGATAGGGCTTCTATTCTGATATTATTCAGAGTTCCCTGTGGAATCATTTCAATATCCAACCTTTCCAGCTCATAACACAAAGAAGAATCATAGGGTTTCATCATCAGACAGTTGCAATAAGACTTGCGACTGAGTGCATCGGCGACCACATTCGCCTTACCCGGATGGTAATGCACTTCAAGATCATAGTCCTTAATTAACTCAAGCCATCTTCTCTGCCTCATATTCAGTTCCTCTTGAGTGAAGATATACTTCAGGCTTTTGTGATCAGTGTACACATTACAGGTACTGCCCAACAAATAATGACGCCAGATCTTCAAGGCATGCACTACTGCTGCTAATTCGAGATCATGAGTTGGGTAATTCTCTTCATGTCGCTTAAGCTGTCGGGAGGCATATGCGATCACTCGACCTTCTTGCATCAAAACACAGCCCAAACCAGTACCAGATGCATCACAGTAGACATCAAAGGGCTTCTCGATGTTCGGCTGGGCTAGCACTGGTGATGTAGTTAACAGTTTCTTCAATGTTTGAAAGGCTTGCTCACAGGCTGGTGACCATAACAAACTTCACAGAATTCTTTACTAACTCAGTGATAGGCTTGGCGATTCTTGAGAAATCTGGAATGAATCGACGATAATATCCAGCCATTCCCATAAAGCTGCGGACTTGATGAACAGTGGTAGGTGGCTCCCAATCCAGAATGTCTGCCACTTTACCAGGGTCAACTAACACACCTTCAGCGGATAGGACATGTCCAAGAAACTGTATCTGATCTAACCAGAACTCACATTTACTGAACTTGGCATACAGCTGATGTTCTCTGAGACGGGATAGAACGATACGAAGATGCTCGGCGTGATTCAGGGGTTTTTGAGTAGACAAGGATGTCGTCAATGAACACAACCACGAATTTATCAAGCTCTGGCATGAACACAGAGTTCATGAGGTACATGAAATGAGCAGGGGCATTGGTCAAACCGAAGGACATGACCAAGTACTCATATAGGCCGTATCTGGTGGTGAAAGCTGTTTTAGGAATATCTTCAGGACGAATCTTTATTTTGGTGGTAGCCAGATCTGAGATCGATCTTGGAGAATACTTTGGCTCCAGCTAACTGGTCAAAGAGAAGATCAATACGAGGCAAGGGATATTTATTTTTGATGGTGACCTCATGAGTGGGCGATAATCAACGCACATTCTGAGAGTCTTGTCTTTCTTCTTTACAAAGATTGCAGGACAGCCCCAAGGAGACGAGCTTGGGCGAATGAAACCTTGTCCAACAAATCTTGTAATTGGATTTTTAGTTCTGCCAACTCTCTGGGAGGCATTCGATAAGCTCTGCGGGATATAGGAGCAGTCCGGGCTTTATGCTCTATGGCAAACTCAATGTCACGGTCAGGAGGCAGACCAGGCAAATCCTCAGGAAAAACACAGGGGAATTCAAAAACCACGGGGATGTCCCGGGTTTCCAGAACATAGGCGGGTATTTATTTGAGTGGCTGCTGGTTTTTGAGGCATTGGAAGTTGGAGAAGGAGTTTGGCGGGTACTGTTAGGAATATCCACTCTCACAACTCTATTCAAGATGTCGATCATGGCTTTATACTGACACATCCAATTCATGCCTAGGATGACATCTATCTCCTGATCATGAAGCACTATCATGGTGGTGGGAAAATACATGTTCCCCCAACCTTACTGGTATACTGCGAACCACTTCCTTAGTACTTATACGCCCTCCAGGCGAAAATATGCAGAAACTTCTTTTAAATCCTCAATTGATATTTCATGCTTGATGACAAAAGTACGACTGATGAAGGAATGCGACGCACCAGAATCAAAACAACACGACTGATAGCTTCTTCTGATACAAAGGCTGATGACTTGATAAGGTGACTGACAGATGGTATAGACCGATAAAGGGAAAGATGCGAAAAGAAAGATACAGGCCAGACTTGGCAACAGACAGACTAAGCCCCCAAACCTAGACTAAGGTTTTAGGTAAGCAGATGGTACAGACACTACGAGTCTAGTCGTCGTCGATGATGATATGTCTTCATCGTATCTTCTTCGAGGATGAGCTCAGGCTCTTCCTCCTCGTCCTCGTCTTCAGCGTAGACATCTTCGACAGGTTCAACTTCTTCGTTCTCGCCTGGCCTTGTTCCACTTCTGGTTCCTCCACAATTCCGTCCTCAGGGTCTTCCATAACGGGGGTACCAAGGGGTGGAGTTGATCATACAGCTGATGCGACTTCCTCATGAAGCATATCATTGAACTGTTCAATCTGAGCTGTGTACTGCTGCAGTCCGTGGAGCTGGGCTCTGGCAACGTCCTCGCGGGTCCAAGCATCATTGCGCTACTCGATAGCGCGAACCGTGTTCCGATTGGCCTGCTCCAGGGAAGCTCGTGCCTCATAAAACTCCAAAGGCGGGAAAGGTAGAAGTCATGCTCCATGTTCTCTATCTCAGCCTTCAGATTCTTGATTTCCTCCTTCAGATTCTTGCGGGTGCGGCGGGGAAAGCGACGACCGTTGGAAGATTCTCCAGTCTCTTCTCCAACGCGAGGTGCCAGCTGGTGGCGTGGCACACCATGCGGTCCAGTCGACTTGCGGGCAGTCAGCTTGATACGGGCCATGTCTGGATAAGAGAAGATGGATGAGAAAGGCTAGCAAGAACAGGTAAAGGCATACTACCCCAACGAACTTAGAGAGGAAGTTAACTTAAGTGATTATGACATGATGCATGAATCGTTCCTACGCAACAAAGCAATGCAATAAATAAATAAAGTACATAGGGCTTAAAACATGTTGTTCCACTAGCTAGTGTTGCCATATGAGAGACAAGATGAGAGAAGCAATTTGGACTCAAAATAGTCAAGTTTAGTTTGTTTGGACTCAAAAGGTCTTTTGAAGTTTTCGCAAAAACGAACACTGCAACGTTAAAGTGGAGCGCTCCGATACCACTCTGTGACGGAACGACCCTAATCCCATGGCCCACGTGTCCCTGTCAACCTCTGACAGCCGAACCCATGTTCCATGTGATTAAGACCTGTTCGCCACCGGGCACATCAGGCCCAATGTCCGCAGGATCATCTCACAATTCGGTTACAGCATTGCATACTTTTACAAATAACATCGGAATAATGAGCGGAAGACTTAAATAACATAGTTTTACAAAACAGGGTTCCAATAGAAATTAAGGTGCAGTTATTACAAACCAAGTTCTGATAATAGGAATAGACATAGGCAACATAGTGGAGAACAGCAAAGATACTTATAATCACCCAGCCCGAGGGTGTACAACTATTCTTCGGCCTCATCGGCCTCTTCCTGGACGATGGTCACGCAGCAGGGTGCAAGACACATCGGGGACTCTGTCATACCTGCAGCATGGGTAACAAACCCTGAGTACTGGGGTACTCAACAAGACTTACCCGACTAAAGAAAAAGGGAGAAGACTCAGGAATGAGAGGCTTGGGTAGTCAAGGTAAGGCTTAAGCAAGATCAAGTATTTTGCAGAAAAGCATTTTTGTAAACCTTATTTTATTTTGAAAGATTCAGTATTCCTCAATTCTTCATCATTCATGATTCATTTTACATTTCAAAACATTCCTAGTTGAGAACCACTCTCCGTTGACAGTCAGTGGACCAAGTCTCCATAACCGAGGAGCAACGTTAATCCGGATAAATAATACTCAGCTGAGGATCCCTATCCACACTGCATATGTAGCACCCAAGCTTGCATATGCCAACTCGTCTAACCACGATTCCTCCAAGATTGGGCCGGTCCTACGCCACCCGGAAGTACAGTACACCACTCCTTTCCAGGTACGACGACCACGTGGGTACATGCTACTTCCGCCATCTCTCCACTCCCAGTGCGCGGTTGTCGGTCCAATAAAGGATTCCTCGGAGCCAGAGCTTTCCGTAGTATGTGAATAGTTACAAGTCTTGACCAGCAGGCCCCCATACGGATGGTCCCTAATTTTCCAGCCAGAACTATACCTTGGGTATATCTCACCCAAACGTAATAGTCCTGTCAGTTTTTCAACCCTGTCCGGTCGTGTCAACTGTTGAGTCCCGGACTACAACATGACGGCACCGTACGCGCGGACAACCTCTTCTCGACATGACCATGCTAGCTAGGCAAGCATCATCGAACGGGAAGTAAAACCAAATTCCCATAAAGATTCTTAAGTGATCACACTTTTGAAATGACATTTTATTGCAAGTCTAATTCAATAAGCATTGCTAAGCATTTGCAAATACTTTTGAAAAACAGGTATCGGTGTATCAGTGGTCAAGGTGGATAGTGCATCAATTAGGATAGCACACAACTCCTATAAACCTAATGCAATAATTTAACTCAAAAGCATTTAAGGAAATCATTTTATAAATTCAAGGAAAGGGTTAAATGCACCGGGGCTTGCCTTGAAGAGCAAAGACAGCAGGCTCGAAGGCGGCGGGGCGTTGTCGGAGTTCGGGGTAGCCTCAGGGACAGGTTCGTCGGCGGCTGCCTCGATCTTGACGCCTTCTTCGGTGACTATACGAATGCAATGATGCATGCACATGAGTATGCTAGTATGAATAATGCAAAAACAGGGCATACAACATGAACCCTAATCACTTTTTCTATTTTCCTTAATTATTTAAAAAGGTCATTTTATAAAGTTGCTCCAAAAATTACCAAATTAATCACATAAGTTCATTATGGTGTAGATAGATGGCAAAACAAATTTCATAATTTTTGGAGGTCATTAAGGTGCTCAAATAAAATCAGACATTAATTAACAAAGGCACTATTTAACAATTAAAGATAAATGCTCAAAAATCAACTTGTTCCAAAAGACTTCAAAATTTCACCAGAGACTAAACATGGCATGGGAAGCTCACAAAAATTATCATGATTTTTGGAGTTATAAATAATTTTCTAAAAATCCAAAACTATCCATTTATTAATTAAAAGAGGGTTTTTACATTTTCAAATTCTTGCAGAAAAGTCAAGTTTTATATTTTTATAAAATACTACACAGTGCATGGAGCATACCATAATTTTATCAGGATTTAAGGAACAACAGATTAATTCACACAAAAAAGAGAAAACAGAACACTATTCACAACTCCCAAAAAGGAAAAGGGCACTGTGCTCTTTCTCGCAAGGCTCGGGCGAACGGGAGGCTCAGCGAACGGGAGCTCGGGCGAATCGGAAGACATGCGTTCGCCGAGGCCTGGCTCGAGCGAAGCGGGTTCGGGTGAAACGGCTCGTGCGAGACGGAAACAAGGTTTCGTCCGAGGCCTGGCCGGGAGGCTCGGGCGAGACGGAAACAGGGTTTCGTCCGAGGCCTGGCCGGGAGGCTCGGGCGAGACGGAAAATGATCGTTTCGTCCGAGACCTAGCTCGGCGAAGCGGAGGGTGCGCAAGTCCGCTCGAGGCCTGGCTCGAGCGAAGTGGTGAGGGTCTGTCCGCTCGAGGCTCGGGCTCGGGCGAGACGGAAACGTGTGCTCGAGGGCCTGGCTCGAGCCACAGTGAACTCGACGTGCTTACCACGGTCGGAGACAGGGCTCGGCGGGGCGGTGGTTCGGTGGAGCTCTTTCGGCGGCGGCGGCGAGCGGCCTCCGACGACCCTGCGCAACACACGAGACCGCAAGGGCCGATCAGAGTCGCACGGAACCAAGGAAGCCGACACAGGGGTCAGGGGAAGGTATCCGTGACCGGAGAGGGAGTATTTCACGAACCCGAGCTCGCCGGGTTTCTGCCGGAGATGGGAACGGCGAGCTACGCCGGGCGACAGGAGGCGGTAGAGATGAAATTGAAGAGCGGGGAAGCTTCACGAGCTCAAGACGGAGCTGTTGGGCTAGTTGGTTGAGCGGCGGAGGGTCTGGACTGGTCTGGCCACGGTGGCGGAGAGGATGAGAAGCTCGGGGCTCCGGCGGGCTTATATAGCCGCGGCCAGAGGCCGGTAGAGAGCACGGGGTGGGGTGGATAAGCTCGGCGAGAGCGTGCGCACTCGATTGCGCTCTGGCGGGAAGGACAGGCGTGCGTGCAGGGCCTGGGCGAAGGCTCGCCGGCGATGGCCACGCGGCGGCGACGCCCTGGGCACTGTAGGGGACGGGTGTGGAGGTCAGCGCGTGCGCGTGCGGGGGCGGAATGATGGCGCGGACGCAGGCGGCTGGTCGGGGACAGACGAGCGGCTGCCAAACGCGTGGCGCGCGCAGCGCTGGAGGCTCGGCCACGGCCGGGGCCCTCCCCCTACGCGAGGAAGATGAACAGGGCTGTGCCCTAGGGTTTGACTTTTTGGCTGGTATCTGTATTTTGCAAATTACTTCCAAAATTTGAACTGGGCAACAAAAACTCAAAACATCAAAGTTGTTCAGAAAAAAAAGTTCTACAACTTTGTCAAAAAGAATATTTTCAAATTCCAAACAGTTTTTGAATTAAATACGAAATCATAAAAGGGGACACTTTTAGGATTTGAATGATTTCAAAATTACTTTTGATTTTACACTGAAAGTTGGAAATCTGCAAATATGAAAGTTGTTCCTTTTATCAAAACCTATAACTTTGCTAATATACACTTTTTCTGAAACTCAATAGTTTTTGAATAAATTTTGAAAACTGAAAAGGGGACAAAAACTGGAATTTGAATGAATTTGGATTTACTTCAAACTTTGTACAGAAACTTGAAAATTTGTAAATACCAAAGTTGTTTCTCTTAGCCAGATCTACAACTTTGCTTTTTGGACCAACCTCAAATTTTGAATAATTTTTGAATTACAAAAAGAGAGAAAAATCCAGGGTTTGGAAATCAGGGTTTTGCAAAGGGATTTGAAATCTGATTTTGGTTTTTGAACTTTGGCCAACACAACAAAACTTCAAGACATCCAACTGAACAAGAATTACACAAAGCTAGGCACAGAGGTGAAATTACCATTTTGCCCTTATAGGAAGATTTGGGCTTTTAGGGTTTTTTGAAAAGAGATTGCTACACAAGTACTAAGCAAACATAAATGCAAGGCAAGAATGATTAATGACTAATGATGATGACATGTCAGGTTAATTACAGTTAATCACCAGAGGTGTTACACTGTGTACATGTATTTGATCTACATGTTTATTAATCTAAGATTCTTTTCAATAGAAATGACTCAAATAGAACTAGGAAACCTTCGTGTGAGCAATTTAGGTATGTTTTCAAACATGAATGTAGCACCTTTTCTATTTTTGTTCCTGTATAAACTGTGAATCTTTTTTTATAAAGACATTCCATTGAATTTCCACTTACAAATATAGTTTTCATTTATGACATCCTCAATATAGCAGATAGAAATGATACAATAAATGAGCTGTATGCTTCCATGTTTTTTAAGAATTGATATAAAAAAACTTGCGGATTATGTTTATCTAATTTAATGCCATAAAACAGAGATACATGTATGGCCTCTATTAATAATGGTTCGAATTTTTTTTGTCTTCTGTCTATTGCCATCTAATCTGTCATTCTAAAGAAAAACATGCTTCTTTATGACATCGAATAATTATTACTGCTACACAATAATTACTCATTCCCTACATCTACAGAAACTAACAAGGTTGCCACAATGACGTAAGAGTTTAGTGCAATGGTATATATATGGTGTACAATACAATTTGTCTATGTTACAAACCAACAGCTACTTTTAGTAATTATTCAGAACTAAATTGGCATGTCTTTTGTTTCCAGGCGACCTCGAATAGTTAAACTGTAGTTTGTGTATTCGTGTATTGTGTGTTTTTTGATTTGTTCAGAGATAGATGAATGTGCATGAAGGCTTACATATCCATCAAATAAAACCACAATACATTTTCTGCTTCTCCTACTTGACTGTTGCTTTGCTGCTTTTACGCTTACCATTCTAGCCTCCTGTTATTTCAGCTCATGGAAAAAGAGAGAAAACACCAACATTATTTAGTTCTTTCATGGTCTTTCTGTTCTTGTCTACCTTCATCATGCTTGCTTTAGCACTACTACGCTACCGTGTTGATTTCCTTACAAATGGCCATGGAGATGCCTTTGCGGTTACATATCAGTTTCAATACAGAGGTGCCATTGTGCTTTCACTATTGGTCACACGTTTCCCATAATAGACCAACATCATTTTAGCAGCTAATGTTAGTGGTACGTTGGCTTGCATTACCTGTAAGATAATGAGGCCACAGACGTGTGGTTATCTAATATACTTGAAAATCAGCATCTCGCTTTGTTTTCTTTTTCTCTGAATACCAGGCATGTGTTTTCATCTAGATGCATATACAGAATCAGACATTAGATTTTACTAGGGAGAATTGGCCCTGGGACATTCCGAAAGGCCTAAATTGGCCGGTGCACACATCCACTTTCAATATTTGCCAGAAGACACTATGGTTTCGTGTAATTGGGCTAATAGACATCGACCCTCATCCAATATTTTTATAAAATAGATATAAAATTATATAAGTGCCAAAAAATTATAATATAATTTTTTCGACACTCTACATGATAAGAACTACATACTAAAAATATTATTACATGATAAGAACTACATACTAAAAATATTATTTTGTGCTGAAATGATCATTTTGTCCCCACTTCATAAATAAACAAAGATAACCATGATTAATTAGTTAATTTATTTATAATATATTAAAAATACTGACAAAATCACAGAATGCATACATCACCAAATCTTGTCTATCATAAAAATATCATATCAAAATAACAAAGTTTAATATATCAATTAAGCTCCACAAGAGATAAATCTATAATTCAGTCATACTAAATATGTCACTATAAACTTTATTATTTTGAGCTAATATTTTTAGCATTGTCAAGATTTGTTGATGTACGCATTCTATGATTTGTCCCAAGATTTGTAGTGACCTACAATCATATAAGCAAATTAACCATGATTATCTTTGTTTATTTATGAAGTGGGGGCAAAATGATCATTTCAGCGCAAAATAATATTTTTAGTATGTAGTTCTTATCATGTAGAGTGTCGAAAAAATTATATTATAATTTTTTGGCACTTATATAATTTTATATCTATTTTATAAAAATATTGGATGATGGTCGATGTTTATTGGCCCAATTATACGAAACCATAGTGTCTTGTGGCAAATATTTAAAGTGGATGTGTGCACCGGCCAATTTAGGCCTTTCGGAATGTCCCAGGGCCAATTCTCCCATTTTACTAAGACACATTAGTGTTGGGTTTCTTTGTTTCTCATTGATCATGCCTAACTCCATGATTTGTCTTACAAATAGATGACATGACATAGCAGTGTGCAGGCAACAGCCGGTCCTATCATCATCGTCCATGTGGTTTACCTCCGCATCCATAGGCCGACCATCTCCAGAGTCGATGTAGTCCAGAGATCGCACTGGAACAAATCCCTTCTCCGCTCTCTTAGGTACTCCAAATTCTTACCAAGATGGCAAGCAAAGCAGCTTCCCAAATTCTCCAGAACGTGCAAAAGGCAGCCTCCCAGGGTACTAACACACTGCATACCACACACTTGGCGAATAGCTTTTATCAGACATGTTTTGTTGCTAATTCCATCAGAATTTTTGCTTTCTAAGACATATTGGCTGAAATTTCTAAGGCCCTGTTGTCCGCAGAATGACCAAACCATGTGGATTTATCATTCCTGCTATATAGACACCAGATATTCTATTGAATCTTATTGTTTCATAGTCACAAACTGCAAAGATGTGACTTTCTCCGTGTCTAAAATTTTCGTGTAACTACATATGCGCTGTAAATGTTGTCGATGTGTATCTATATATCCAACAAGTTTCTTCTATTCAAAATCTTTCCTGTGCCCACTGACGCGCGCAAAGGCGCGCGCTCTGTGCTAGTTCACTAGGATTTCCCCCGGTTAGCATGTCCAATAAAGTGTCGTGAAGTCCAAGTTGCCCATCAAGCATGTCATCTCTCTCCTCGTGAGAGCTCCATAGCCACAAAGTCAAATAACAAATTATTATCATTAACTAGTTATTACAGTAGTATATCAATTGGCAAGCTTTACATCTCCTCCATTAATTCCTTAACCTACATAATTAAACCAGCAACCCCCTCATCACATCATGGATCAAAGACCCACAACCATGTTCAAGTCAACAATGTTCAATTGCGTGATTAGCCTCCTCCAATAATACCATTTTAATTTTCGGATTTAATTAACAGCTCACCTTGTAAAATCTCTATCTCCCACGTACGAACTTCGATTCCTGTGATTCTTCTTCCTAAATTCATCTAAAATCACGCTCTACCCGTCCATATCATTTTCTTCATCTTTGGAGCTCACTTAAATTTATTTATTTATTATGATTGTTTGTTTACGCGTTCGGAGATCGAGCTAGCAGAGTAACCGAGGAGGAACACGAGGCCGAGGTGAGCCGCACCATTATTTTTGACAGGGAGCGGTCATCTCGGGTCAATTCGTCGCATGTTTAGCCCCCGTCGTCAAGTGCCTAATCACCTGACCCACCCCGCCGTGACCACGTGAGCGGCAGAGTCAAGTCAAGGTCATGTGCGCAGCTCTGCCAGGACTTCCTTAACCTGACTGACCCCACCCTACCTTTAATCGAGTTATGTCAAGCTCTAATCAAGAGAAACCTCGCCGGCGATGCCTTTAAAGCTCTCCGAGCGCTACCCCGTTCCCAGAGGCTTTCTATCCATTTGATAGCACCCTCAGCTTCGCTTTCCATCCCTCTTCACCCTGCAGTACACCTTCAGTTCGCGTGAGACCAGACTTGCACAGCCATCCTTCTGCTCAACCAACTCCTTGGTTAATGTCAAGGTGAGCCCGTGGTACTTGGGCGCTAACTAGTTGGCTCTTAGAAAATAAATGAGGAAAATAGAAGAGATCATGAGGTAGTTTAACCAAAAGCTTATTAGGGTGATTTGAAACCTTATTGTTATTAGGTGTAATCAATAGGTTATGTATCTCAGTTAGTGGTGAGTAGATCGAGGTTAGTTTATGTGTTCCTTTGTTTAAGTTTTGGTAGCATGTGTTAAGCTTTGCATCATCATTGCATGCATATAGGTAACGAGTTGGTGGAGTTCACGACGTCCAGAGGCCAGGAGTTTGTGGAGGCGATCGAAGAGTACGAGGAGGTGATCTTCGTCCCTGAGGAGCTTCCAGGACCGCCACCCACTAACTTTGCTGACATTGCACCTGACCAAGGCAAGCCCCGGTGCATAACCCTTATTTTTGAATATCTAAAAATAAATATATGTATATTGTGCATTTATGTTTCAGGAGTTTTATAAAATCCACTTGCATATATATATATATCCTATGAGTCCTACTAGTACATGATCGTGTAGCTGCCATGCTTATGATGAATGGTAGCGTGGGCGACCTACCGTTGCTCACAGTTGGGTGATCTTTCACATGATAATGGAGGAAAGAAATCGAGACCAGATAGGGATGTGGTTGGTTTTTGTGGGTGTGATGAGTTATGTCTCGCCGCCACGAGCTTAGCTTTGGTTACAATATTTTCCTGCCCGTGTCGCTTAGGAACCGTTCGTTGTTGTGGATGGTAGCCAGGTCACAGACTTCTTATCTTGAGCACATACTTGCTACATGGGGGTGGGAAGGTCTATCACACTCTTGTCTGAGGTTCCGGCTCTTTCCGGACCGACTGATTGGAGGCGGGGATAGGTGGAGGTCCTTGCACCACTCGCGGTCGGGCTGTAGAGTTGGGGCTTCGAGTCCAAGTTTGGACGGGGACCTAGACCCTTGGACAGGAGTGGGAGAGACCGGTCTTGTTTGTACCTAGGGTGCAGACGAGGCATGTGTCTTGAGATACCCAGCTAGGCACATTGATTTGTGAAACACCGTTGTTACAATGGTCCGACATGGCTATGGTCCGACACCATAAAATAATAACTGGAACTTGAGAAGGAATAAATCAGACTAATTGCTTACCACTTGCTTGAGAATAAACTAATGCGGCTAAATAAAATGTTACCACAACTTCCTTAATAATGTTGTTTCGCAAAACAAATGATCCAGAGTCATCTAGCCTATCATTATCCTTTGAAGAGTCAGGAAATAATATTCTCATCCGGGTAAGTCTTGCGAGTACACTCGAGTACTTAGGGTTCGTTTACCCCTTGTTGCAGGTACAACTTGAGCAGCAGTTTTTGTGGAGGACTCACCTGGTGGGCACAGACCGAGTCCTTGTTTCGTCGTTGTTTCCGCTAGATGTTTTATTTTCCGCTGTTTACTTTTCGCACTCTGAACTTGGTATTGTAATAAATAAATTTTTTAAGACTCTGTATTGTATGAAATGGATTAAGTATTGTAAGCTCTACTCATTATTGGATTCTGGATGTGAAACGTGGAATGTTCGAGTTCTCCCGCGGGGTGTGCTCGACGGAACTGTCTATCATGATCCACCTTTGAGACACTTAGAGTCTAAAGGAAGACGAGTGTCTCAAAAGTGGGTTAGGCCAGGCGGTTCTACCATAGGTTGTATGTCTTCTCTTCTCAAGTTTCCATAGTGTAAAGGTACACCCAAATATTTGATTGGAAAATTTCCTAGAGGACAAGCAAATAAATGAGCTATATCATGGGCTACTTCCTCAGAGAGATTCATAGCAATGATTTCACTTTTATTGAAATTTATTCTCATACCATACAATTGTTCAAACAACATCAGGATGCCTTTCAAATTAAGCAAATGATCTAAATTAACATTTGAAAACAAAATTGTATCATCAGCATACTGCAAAGAAACAATACCACCTTCTCTGAAATCATCTCCTAAGCCTTTTATTAACCCTTCTTTAGTTCCTTTTATTAACATTCTGGTCAGGACATCTCCTACTAGGTTAAAGAGAAGTGGGGATAAGGGGTCCCCTGTCTTAAACCCTTACTAGTTTTAAAAAAAAACTACTTTCCTCACCATTTATCATGACACCAACCGAGCCTAGTTTAACAATCTTATCTATCCACTTTATCCAACATCGGTTGAAACCTCTAGATTCTAAAATTTCAAAAAGGAACTCCAAGCTAACTCTATCGTAAGCTTTCTCATAATATAGTTTAATCACACATCCAGGTTGATTGCTTTTTTGGACACTATGGTACTAGCTCATGAGCAACCACCACACTTTCTAATATATATCTACCTTGAATAAAGGCACTCTGTTGTTTCATGGTGAACTAGCTGTTTTCATATAGATTCTTAACTAGTTGTTTTCATATATATTCTTAACTAGCTGTTTTGGGTATGACATCTAGCTATTTTTATAACAATTCATTACAGTTTTCAGGATGACATCTATCTATCCTAAGAAGTTGCAAGAGCACCTTGAGGGGCAGTTCCCAGTCAAAATAGCTTATACCAAGGTCTGGGAAGGAAGACAATGTGCATTGGATGAACTTCATGGCACTTGGCAGGAAAGTTTCAGAATGTTGTGGAGCTTCAAAGCACAGTTAGAAGCTACATGTCCGAAAAGTGTAGTAGAGGTTGATTGCAGGAAGACCAAAGGTGGTAAGATTCGTTTCTCTAGGATGTTTGTGGCCATCAAATCATGTGTGGATGGATTTCTTGTGGGATGCAGGCCCTACCTTGGAGTTGACTCCACTCACCTCACAGACAAGTACAATGGACAACTAGCTGCAGCAACTACAGTTGATGGGCATAATTGGATGTACCCGGTGGCTTATAGGAGACTAAAGCTAATTGGATTTGGTTCATGAAGCAATTGAAGAGGGCAATTGGGACTCCAAGTGGATTGACAATCCACACTGATGCTTGCAAGGGTCTAGAGGCAACAGTTCATAAAGTCTTCAGAGATGCCGCTGAGCACAGAGAGTGTTTTAGACACCTAATGCATAATTTTAGAAAGAAATACCAAGGAGATGTGTTGAAGTACATGTGGCCTTGTGCTTGGGCATGTACCACTAGGAGGCATGAATGGCTTTGGAACAAAATTTCAGAAACTTGTTCAGAAGCAATCCCTTACTTGCAAGACAACCACAAGCATGTTTGGTCATGAGCAAAGTTTTTAGGGGACTACAAGGTGGATTATGTCAATAACAACATATCAGAATGCTTAAATAATTGGATCAAGGATTTCAAAGGTTTGCTGGTGGATAATCTCGTGGACATGATTAGAGGTAAGATCATGGAGAAGATAGCAATGAGGCAGCTTATAAGTCAAAAGCTTGAAGGGCCAATCCTTCCTAGTGTTCTCAACGAGCTGAAGGAGAAGAGTAGAAACTTGAATTATACAATCAAGGGGAGTGGTGGACTAAAGGCTGAAGTCTCTAGATTGACAAGGGACAACTTTCCTTGGAGGCATGCAGTGGACCTTGAAGGGAAAACATGCTCATGCGGTCAATGGCAGATATCTGGGAAACCTTGCACCCATGCTATAGCCTTTATAGGTTCACTGAGAAAAGTGAAACTTGATGACTATGTGCATGAGTACTACTAAGTTGAGCGTTTCAAGGCTACTTATCAGTTTTTGGTGAACCCGATAGTTGACAAGTCACAATGGCCTACAGCTGATCCTGGGTTTGAGATGTGGCCTCCAAAACTAGAAAGGGCCGCTGGTAGGCCGAGAGTGATGAAAAGGATCAAGAGTAGGGGTGAACCAGGGAAAAGGGGCCCTTATCAATGCAAAAGATGCTTCCAGTTTGGGCATATTGCGAAGGGCTGCCGTGAGCCTCCTACTGAACTTGGTGATGAATTACCACCATCAGATCATACTAAGTCCAACTCTAGGTAAATTTAAGTTCTTATCTCTTTGGTTTCACTTTTTTCAAATTAACCAATGCATTCATTACCTTGCTGTTGACTAGGGAGAGGAAAGGGAAGGCTGCTACTTCAGACTCCAATAATAATCCTAAAAAAACAAAGAAGGCAGCAACAACAACAAACTCAACTGAACACCGTGATGAATTACCACCATCAACTCCTACCAAGTCCAAGTCTAGGTACATTTAACCTCTCTAACTTTAGTTTCCATACCACATTCATGAGTGTTTTCATCATTTTTTTATTACTTATGCCACACTACCTTCCTGTTGTGTAGTAAGAGGAAAGCAAAGGATACTACAAAGTCAGACAATGCTCCTAAAAAATCAAAGGAGGAGTTTGCAGCAACCTCTACTTCCATAGCCACACTATAACCTGTAAGTCTAGGGCCAACAACAAGACGAATGGCAGCTGCTATGTCCCCACCAGTCAGTCCAGGGCCTATAACCAGGAGCAAATCACAAGACATCTCTCCAGGAGGCATTGCTAGAAGGCTCATCATAAATTAGGCTTGGATTTATCATGCAAAAAGCTATCTATGACATTGTTATCTGCTAGTTAGATGAAAAATTAGAACTTGTGCTATGTCCTGAACTTGTCTTGTGTCGTGCGTACTAAAACTTGTCACTGGAAGATTGTTATGTGTACTGAAAGATGGTTGTGGTTTGCTGGAATTAATGTTTGTTTGTGTTGAAATTCCCTATCAAGAATGTTGCTGAAAGGGATGATGTAATGGCTTGTCATTTTGGATGGTTAATGTGCTGAAATTACTGTTTTTTCCTACTTGGAATCACTGTTATGTGCTGAAATGGCTATTTCGCTTGGACAGTTGATGCGCCAAAATAGTTGTGGTTTATGTGCTGAAACAACGTGCTAGAATTAGTTAGAGCCATAACTTACGTGGTGATATACGTGAAATAGTCATTCTCAGCTTACTGAATGAGACATAACGGTTCAGGGGTACTTTTGTCCCATTGACGACGTTAGAGCCAAAAGGTAACAGAGTGCTAGAATTAGTTAGGATCTAGAACTTTCAGTGGTATTTTGCGTTGGAAACATCTTTCAGTGCTACAGAACTAATTTTCCTAAAAAAAATTGGACCTATATTTACTAGGCAACCTGACAAAAACACGTGTACTTGGCTTTAATCAGTACAGACGCAGTGGCTTATATATATATATATATATATATATATATATATATATATATATATATATATACGGCAATGCTATTCTACACCTTAGGTGTAGAATATTATTCTACACCATTAAACAAAATTGACTAGAAAAAAATACTGAGTAGTACTGGACAACGTTCAGTACCAGTCAGTACTACACCCAGCTTCAAAAAATACTGAATAATACTGATACGCGACTACTGAACAATAATGAATTCTGTTCAGTACAACAGTTTGGTGTAGAATAGTATTGTCGGTGTTTCGAACCCGGAGTTATGACACCAACGAGTAATGTGATCGCGTGCTCTCTTCCTGGATGGTGACGCAAGATGACACAAGGATTTATCCTGGTTCGGGCAAAGAAGGCCCTACGTCCAGCGGGGGAGGAGGTTCTTGTATTACTTGCACCTAAGTGCTTGTCAGGGGGCGAATACAAGCTCAATGAGCGTGGACCGGAGTCCGGACTCGAGTGTGTACGTGTGTGGACTTGTGTGTGACCGTAGACTCGTGTGTTGTCTCCCCCGTGCGAAGGGCCCCGACGTCCCCTTTTATAGAACAAGAGGAGGCCAGGGTTTACACAGGATGAATATGTACAGCGCTTGATATGGCGTAGGGTAGGAATCCTGTCTTGTCGGGGCCACTGGAGCCGTTGTGGGCGTCGCTGTCGGGGCGTGGCCTCCATCCCGGGCGTGGACGTGACGGCGTGACGATGTAGAAGCCGTCCAGCACCCATTCCGACACGTACAGGACATGGCGGGGTCCATCCGGATCTTGGGGTACCTGTCTTCCAATAGCATGAAAGCGGTTAGGGCTCGAGGGGCGCGGAGCCGACCTCGAGGTGGCACCTACGGGGGGCTCAAGCCCCCGCAGGTATGGGCAAGTCCCGGAACGCCCGGGCGTACAGCGGGAACCCGGGCTTCGGGATGAGGCTCGAGCATGCGTCAGTGCAGGGCATGGCCCAACAGTGTTGTACTGGTGCCTTTTTGCCCATGCTTGTGGTGAAAACGAGGTTTGACTCTGCCCTGGTTATTGTGGTACACGTCGGGCTGCAGAGGACGTGACTGGCGTAGGTGGGGACATTAAATGCGCGGTATGGGGCTGGCATCTGATGTCTGCGCCGCTCGAAGGGAGCATAAAAGCGTCTCGAGGGATAGACTGTCGTGCCAGAGAGGCTCGAGGTCCCCGCGTGGGGTCTCGAGGTGCGGTGTTCGGCTGTGGGGGGCTCGAGCCCTATATGCTAGGACTTGAGGCTTTAGTGGAGCGTTCGCCCGAGGCCTGGCTTGGAGGGCACGGGTGAGACGGAGAACGAGCCTTCGCCCGAGGCCTGGCTTGGAGGGCTCGGGCGAGACGGAGGCTTGGAGGCCTGGCTCGGAACGGGCTCCAGCTCGATGCCTTGGGTGTGATGAGCCTCGAGGGGTAGGCCATCGCGCTGGAGGGGCTCGAGGTCCCCGCGCGGGGTCCCGAGGAGCGGTGCACAACTGTAGCGGGTTCGAGGGGTGGGCTACCAGGTGGCGGTCGGTAAGGTTTTGGCAAGTCTAAGCTCTCTGGCGGTGGGCCAGCGTTGCAGGCTCCGAGGGGTTGGTTTCTTGGGAGGTTAGACTTGCTGGGTTTATTATTAACCGGTGTTCTAGGTTTAACCTATTTGTTATGCGTTGATTGGGGGTACCCCTTTGGCGTTCCCCCGACAAGTATTCTACACCTAGGGTGTTGTTGGGGCGGCACCCAGACCGCAGGCGCCTCCGACCCGCAACGCCGAAAGATGATGGAGCTTTCGCGCGAAACAAATCATTCACGCGGAAGCAAATGCCGTTGACCCGCTTTACCGAACAACGACGGTCTTCATGCAAAAGGCAACTTTCGCGCGGTAGCTAGGCTTTCGGCTCGCAGACCGGTAGCATGTCATTCGGCTCGGGCGGACTCGCCTCGTCTTCCGGCTCGTTTTCGCGCGCCTGCTTTGCGGAGATATACTCCGAAAACAACTGCCGGATGCGCGTTTTCTCCTCACGAGTCTGCATAAAAAAGCGATAGCCCAGAAAATTCACTACTCAAGCCACAAGGCACCGCATAAAAAAGCGATAGCCAGCAGGGAAGTCAAGCGATAGCTCTAGCAGAAGGAAGAAAATACCTTTCCGCGACCCACGGCGGACTGCATCAACGACATGTCGTTCCCACCCGCAAGCTAGAATTCTTCAAAAAATCTTTTGCCCAGAGCTTTCGCCGCCTCCGGGGTTCGCCAATAATAATCCACCTCTTTGACCGAAAGGTCAACGATGTGGGAGCATCCGACGTTGACCAAGCTGTGGCCGATCGCCTTGATACCGATGACGGCGGCGTAGTCTCGGCCCAGAGCCATGTGGTTTTCAAGTGACTCCATTTCGGAACGAAGCCAGCGGATAAGGCCGTTAGCAGTTCGCTCCGAGGGACCATCCGTTTTGACGCCAATGCTACGAAGGCATTCGCGGAAGCGGGAGACAGCCTCCTCGGCAGACGTCTTTAGAACTTCATCTTTCTCGGCCTGAGCATTTCGCAGCTACGAAAGCTCCCGCCTGAGGTCCCCAACTTCACGCTTCAACTTTTCAGCCTCTTTTTGGCTTGCCTTCCGCGAGGTGCGCTCATCTTTGGCTTTCTTTGCCTGCACCTCCAAGTCGGTTGTAAGTTTCTTTGCCAGAATGTCGAGGTCCTCCTTTTCGCGCTCGATCTTGCGAATGTAAAGGTCGTTCTGATTATGTCGGCTGCGGGCGAGGATGGCAGCCTGCGAATAGCATCAAATCAAAAGACGAAGGTTAGCACTTTCCAAAAGACCAACAACCCCGTTGCGGAAAGGCGAACATCAAACGTGCAACAAAAGCAACCCGAGTAACTTACGCTAGCCAAGTGAAATGACAGAGCATCGTCAAGCTTTACGCTGTCGACCTTGAGGAGGTCCCTTTCGACCTCTGGCGCGGCGAAAGCCATCTGCGAAAATTCCACGAGCTTGCTGGCGTCATCACTTCCGCCGGGGAGGATTCCTGCCCGACGAAAGTCGATCCAACAGGCAAGCGGAGCGTCGGAGGCTGCACCCAAAGAACGTGCAATCCGATAAGATTCTTCTCTCGCTTCATCGGTCTCGCCCGGCGAACTCAAGCCGGTGTAAAAACAAGGGTTCTTGTAGTCCGAAGGCACCCCATCGACAATCAATCGCCCGTAGCCAAGAAGCTGTCCTTCCACCATCTCCTGCGATAGACGAATGCGTCGCGGCGAAAGGTGTAACTTACCTTTATCCGCAGCAGTGGGAGCCAGCACTCCCTCGGATCCAGCCCTCCCTTCGCGTGGGGCAGCCCCTCCGGCGGAGACACGAGCAGCAGGCTCGGCGGAGCTCCGAGCGGCAGACTCGACGCGCGGTGCTTTCGGCCTCTTCGCCGGCCGATCTGCGTCCGCCAGGGCCTTTCGCGAACCGGGTTTCGCGAATGTCGGGAGGTCAGCCACCGAGACGTCGTCGTCGAAAGCCGACGTGGAGAGGCGCGCTTGCGGCTTTTTCGGCGCCATCCCAGCAGCGAAAATTGAGCTCTGCAAAACAAACAACAAAGCAAAAACAAAGTCACACGCAAAAATCATCAATACCATAAAGGAGGATTCCAGGAAAGGAGGAGCGAAAACCTCGGGTAAAAAAAACAAACAAACCCTTAGGGAAAGAAACTAACCGCCCTCGGATGATCGAGAGGATCAACGTCGGGGATCGACTCCAGTGCCCCCCCTTGGCTCGTAAGCAAGGGTTTGGCGATCAACCGCCCGATGCGAATGTCCCCGACTTCGGTGACCTTTCGCCGGGGGACCACACCGCTCCGCCCACCACGGCGAGTTACCCCTTTCCCTTTAGCTTTCGAACTTTCGGCCTCATCCTTGCTTTCGTCAACTAGAGGCCTTTCAGCGTACTCAATGCCCATAGCATCGAAAGCTAGGTTCAGGCGTCGACTACGGCCGAGGTTGCCGAGTTGAAATTCGCTCTCCTTGCCAGCGTGGGCCCCCAATATCCGTCTTTTTCCGCGAAATCTTCAAATGAAGTGGCGCTGCAGAGCGGATTCATCCCAATGGCCATCCACTGTTCAACCAAATCCCGGCTAATCTGAAACCGCGCAGTGAGCGCGAAAGCATCCCAGATCGAATGGCTTCCGGGTCCTTTAGAACGACAGGCGGAAGGTGTCTCCCAGGGCATTTCTCCAAGACCGATACAAGTGGAGAACCTTTCTTCGCCCTGTTACTTAGTTCGGCAGCAACGCTTTCGTCCGAGCACACGCGATAGTAGAACCAAAAGCGGTTCCAGTCCGACCATTTGTTCCTGTACGTAAGCGAAATGGAAACACTTCCTCATGTTTTCCGTGGAACGAAGTTGATGCAACCAATCTCGCTGGGTAGCTCGGTTCCAAGAAGGGGATCCTTCACTTTCGTCGGGCGACGGTGAATGTCGTAGAACCGCACGAAAACATCTGCCTGCGGGGTGCAATCTAGCATCTTCATTGCATGTGCGAAAACACTGAGCCTGGCAAACGCATTCGGCGTGAGCTGATGAAGCTGTATCTCGAACCCTGACAGAACATCCGATATGAATTCCTCGAGAGGAAAATCAAGACCAGCCACGAAGTAGTCGCGAAAGACAATGGCTTCGTTATGTCGTGGAATAGGCACTTCTTCGTCTCCAGGGACACGACAATTCGCAAGATGATCTCTCCTTAAAGGCCCATTTTCGACCATTGTTTGTAAGCTGGCAGCCGTTATTCGCGATGCGCCGAGATAAAAAGAACAATCCGTCGGGACCGAAATCAAACCGGAGTCCCCATCGTTAGACAAGCTCCCGCTATGCTCCGGAACTCGCGGAGCAACCCCAGATCCGATGGACACTTCCCCGCTATCATTGCGGCGGGAAGATTCGGTAGCACCCGTACTTTCGCTAGTCGAGCTCGAAGTCGACGTCGAGTTGGAAGACGCCATCTAACACGGCGCGAAAGACAAATAAACAAACAATGCAAGCGAAGGGAAGAAAGGAAAAAGGCAAAAATTGAAACAAAAGCAGACAAGGTTAAACAGCCAATTCGCAGGACATAAGTCTAAAGGAAATAAGGAGAAGGAAAGTGAGCCGCATACCGCGAATTGTCGACCAGCGAATGATGCGAAGCAAACAAAAACTAGCTTTCGCCAAGGACAGCGAATGGCGAGAGACTCCGTGACAGAGGCAGCGAGCGCAGGAAGGCGTCGACTGACCAGCCGCTTTCCCCACCCGAAGCGCCCAAGATTTTATACGAACAGCCTAGGCACAGCTACCGAGGAAGTCGAAAAGATGTTTGGGCATGGAGTTCTAAGCGTCGCAATGGCATCCCATCATGACACACGATTTTCGAGAAAAACGAAAAGACGTTTAAGCACGAAAAATTAAGCATCGCAGCGGGATCGCAAACGTCACATCGTGTCAGCAACATGAAAAGGCAACCGGTTGCGTAAAAAAAAACTTGGCTTTAAAACAAAGCAAAAGTTTTTTTTTTGGACGGGCGTAGGCGCCTTAGCGAAAGAACACGGTCGAACCTCGCGAGCTTACGGATCCGGCCGTGAGGGGCTATTGTTGGGGCGGCACCCAGACCGCAGGCGCCTCCGACCCGCAATGCCGAAAGATGATGGAGCTTTCGCGCGAAACAAATCATTCGCGCGGAAGAAAATGCCGTTGACCCGCTTTACCGAACAACGACGGTCTTCATGCAAAAGGCAACTTTCGCACGGTAGCTAGGCTTTCGGCTCGCAGACCGGGAGAAAGCGGTGCGTTCGCGCGAAAGTTGGCATTCGCGCGGAAGCGTGCCTTTCGGCCCGCTAGTCAGGGGAAGGTGGCGGTCTCGCGCGAATGCAGGCATTCGCGCAGAAGCGCGGCTTTCGGCCCGAAAAATAGGGGAAGACGAAGACTTCGTGCGGAAGGGAACTTCCGCGCGAAGAGAACCCGACGTCCGCGGCGCCGGATTTCGTCTTTCATGGCTTTTGTTTTTTGTAAGTTTCCGCAGGTCGCCAAAAGCTTGGGTCAAGGAGAGCGGGCCCACCTATCAGGAAAAGGGGTCGGGAGACGCTGAGCCCGTCAGTGGACAAAGTTACGGTGGTGCCCCCCGTGCCGGAGAAGGCGGTGTACAGCTACAGGGTAGTTGTGTAGGACATCATTGTAATTTTGGCAAAGTGGTTAGAAGGGCAATCTCGTACATTAACGTTGATCTTGTTAAAGGAATAGGCAATTTCCAGATTAAAACCAGAATATAAATCATGATAAAATGATGATCTAGATATCTCAGATTGTATTGTTTACTAGCATAGCAAAACATGCATAACATGATCTCATACATGACAACCGGTGTAAACATAGCTCGTACACCAGATAGATTAAAAAGCAAGAACAAAGGCATAAGACCTGATATAAGCATAGAAATTAGATCACGAACGGCGTACCTTTCTGATGCTGGAGAAGACGGTGGCGGAGTTGGCGCTGGACGATCCTCGATGAGCGCTGGAGGAAGAGCTCGGAGCAGTTGACGACGAGTACGTCTTGACGCAGCGCCGCCTGACTTGGACGGTAGACGACCCGTTGTTGAAGACGAGAGCAGTCGCGCGACGAGCGCTTCCCAAAAACCTTATTCGCCTTCTCCCGGTGCAGGATCGCAAAGACGAGGGTTCCGGAGACCTGCTCGCCCGGTCGCTGGTGCACGCAAGCGAACGGACTGGAGACGACTAGACGGCAGCGCAAAAGCGATATGAGGCAAACCCTAGCTCGAGAGGTGTTGAGATACGTTTTGGCGTGGCCGATAGGTTGCTTATATAGCCCTGTTGAACCGACCTCGTGTCGCGATCACGATCTAAATCGGTTTAGGACTCTTGAGTCGTAACTGTTTAGGACTCTGCAACTTGAAGGCCAAGAAACCAAAAACTAAAACTGCAAAAGGAGACCGCACTCCCGCAAGGCGAGGAGCCGGATTTCGGCGGACCATTCACGCAGGTGCCGCGCACCCGCGCAAGTCGCCACGCCCCGCCCCGCCCCGCCCGGCCCGGCCCGGCGAGGCGAGCGAGCGCGCGCGTGTGGGTTTCTCTTTCTCCTTCTCACACTAGACTTGAGGAAGTGGAGAGGACTTCCATATTTAAGCAAGTCCTCCTCCCCTTCCACTAGCAAGGTGGGACTAAAGAGTTCCACTTCCCCTCTTTGCTCACATATGAATGGGCCTTTGAGATTTATTATGAATTTCAGAATTTGTTAATGGGCCAAGCCCATATAATTCTAACAATCCCCCACCAGATCTCAAATTCCCATTTAGAGTTTTGCCTGTTCCCGCTACTGTTTGATATACTAGTGTTTAGCAGAGACTGTTAAGTTGAACTTCCACCTATAACCTTAAGTTACACTTATTCACAACTTGAACAATGGACTATGCCTTGAATTGCAAGTTTTGCGTGAAGCAAGTTTAACTCAAGGTTAAACTAGTACCTGGCTGCCAATAGCCTTTCTCCGTGGGTGGAGCATATACGTCATACTCCATGGTCTCTTCATGAGCTTACTAGAGATCACCCTAATCTCATAGACTGCGACGTTTAACAGTCATGGCTCATATAGGTATGTTCTTTCAAGAATACTCTGTAGGACAACATCTTTGCTTTTAAAAACCAATAGAACATATTAAGGCCTTTGCCAACCTTCCATACAGTGCCTCATAGCAATGAGAGTATTGCATCTTTCACATAGAGAGGGTTTAGAGGTTACTCTCCTCAGTTTACCAATAGCTTGTTCTTCCCAGATCCTTAGTCACGGGATCTCCGATCAAAAAGGTTGGGTTGCTACTACTGTAAACTCATATGGGTCTCATACCCATCTCCCTTGATGCGATTTCTATCACATTCCGTGATAACCCTTTTGTAAAGGGATCTGCCAGGTTTTTGTCTGTTTGCACATAAGTCACAGCTATTACTCCGGAGTTTCTCAACTTCCTGACAGACTTCAAACGTCTTTTAACATGTCTTGTTGACTTCGCATTATCCATAGCACTATTCACTTTAGTGATCACTGTTTGATTATCACAGTTCATAAGGATAGCCGGTATTGGTTTTTCAACCACCGGTAAGTCAGACAGGAGCTCACGCAGCCACTCTGCCTCTGCAGAAGCTGTATCCAAAGCAGCAAGTTCTGCTTCCATGGTTGATTTAGTCAATATAGTCTGTTTACAAGACCTCCATGACACTGCACCACCTCCAAGGGTAAAAACATACCCACTAGTGGCGTAGATCTGATCAATATCAGAAATCCAGTTTGCATCACTATATCCCTCTAGCACAGCTGGGTGCCCAGAATAGTGAATTCCAAAACTCATTGTACCTTTGAGATAACGCAAAACTCTTTCAAGTGCATGCCAATGATTATCACCTGGGTTGGACATGTACCTATTCAACTTGCTCACAGCAAATGAGATATCTGGTCTAGTTGCGCTCGCTAGATACATGAGTGAACCAATAATCTGAGAGTATCTCAGTTGGTCTCTAGCAATCTTTCTGTTCTTTCTCAAAGTCACACTGGGATCATAAGGTGTTGGAGAAGGTTTACTATCCATAAAGCCAAAGCGACTCAAAACCTTCTCAACATAGTGAGATTGCAATAAAGTAATCCCACTCTCATCCTTAATCAGCTTAATGTTCAAAATAACATTAGCTTCACCCAGACCTTTCATATCAAAACTCTTTGATAGGAAAGACTTGACCTCATTAATAACATCAATATTTGTTCCAAAAATAAGAATATCATCAACATATAAACATAATATAACAGATTGACCCCCACCATGTCGATAATACACACACCTATCAGCTTCATTAACAGCAAAGCCTGCACTAATTAAAGTAGTGTCAAACTTCTCATGTCATTGTTTAGGTGCTTGTTTCAAGCCATACAAAGATTTCAATAACTTACACACTTTTTGCTCTTCACCTTTTACCACAAACCCATCAGGCTGATCCATATAGATCTCCTCATCCAACTCTCCATTAAGAAAAGCTGTCTTCACATCCATTTGATGAATGAGAAAACCATATGAGGCAGCCAGGGAAAGTAATACTCGAATAGTGGTTAATCTAGCAACAGGTGAATAAGTATCAAAGAAATCCTCGCCTTCTTTTTGAGTATAACCCTTAGCCACAAGTCGAGCCTTGTACTTGTCAATAGTACCATCAGGTCTAAGCTTCTTCTTGAACACCCACTTACAACCCACAGGTTTGCAACCAAAAGGCAACTCAGATAACTCCCAAGTACCATTAGAAAGAATCGAGTCCATCTCACTACGAACAGCTTCTTTCCAATCATCTGCATCTGGAGATGCATATGCTTCTGTAATAGAAGTAGGAGTATCATCCACAAGGTACACAATGAAATCATCACCAAAGGATTTTGCAATCCTTCGTCTCTTGTTCCTCACAGGAATTTCATTGTCATCCTCCTCAAGGACTTCATTAAGTGGTTGTTCAAATGACTTAAACGGAGACTCAATAGGTGTAGTAAAATCAGGAGTTAATACAGAGGAAAACTTAGCATTGCTACGCATATCTTTCATAGGAAAAATGTTCTCAAAGAATGTAGCATCACGAGATTCAAAGATCGTATCCACATGCATATCAGGTACTTCAGATTTTACTACTAAAAATCTATAGGCAATGCTATGATGTGCATATCCTAGAAAGATGCAATCCACGGTCTTTGGTCCAAGCTTACGCTTCTTAGAAATTGGAACATTGACTTTCGCCAAACATCCCCACGTGCGTAAGTATGTAAGTGATGGTTTCCTTCCAACCCAATACTCGTATGGAGTTGTCTCTTTATTTCTGTTTGGAACTCTATTCAGGACATGACTCGCAGTCAATAAAGCCTCCCCTCACCATGCCTTAGAAAGACCAGCAGTATCTAACATGGCGTTCACCAAGTCAGTCAACGTGCGGTTTTTCCTCTCGGCAATCCCGTTTGATTCAGGAGAATAGGGAGCTGTCCTCTCATGAATAATACCACGTTTCGTACAGAAATCATCAAAAAGCATAGGAAAATACTCACCACCACGATCTAACCTTAGACGTTTAATCTTTCTCTCTAGTTGATTCTCAACTTCAGCCTTATAGATTTTAAAGTAGTCTAGCGTTTCATCTTTAGTTTTAAGCAAGTAAACATAACAATATCTAGTTGCATCATCAATTAAAGTCATGAAATATCTCTTTCCACCTTTTGTCAAAACACCATTCATCTCGCAAAGATCAGAATGTATGAGTTCTAGAGGTGCCAAGTTTCTCTCCTCCGCTGCCTTGTGAGGCTTGCGAGGTTGCTTTGATTGCACACAACTATGGCACTTAGAACCTTTGGCAATAGTGAAATCTGGAATTAAACTCAGGCTAGACAAGCGTGACATTAAACCAAAGTTCACATGACATAAACGAGAATGCCAAATATTAGAACTATCATTAATTGTGCCACAAATATGATTTACTGACTTATTATAAAAATCTGCCAAAGATAGGCGGAACAAGCCTCCGCAATCATAGCCTTTACCAATAAATTGTCCATGCTTAGACATAACTACTTTATTGGACTCTAAAACTACTTTAAAACCATCTCTCAAAAGAAGAGATACGCTAACAAGGTTCTTGCGTATAGTAGGGACATGCTGCACGTTCTTCAGTTGCACGATCTTCCTCGAAGTAAACTTCAGATCTACCGTGCCAACACCACGAACAGAAGCATGTGATCCATTCCTCATTAGGACGGAGGAACCTTGGAGCCCCTGATAAGAAGAAAACAGAGAGATATCAGCACACACGTGAATATTAGCACCTGTATCAACCCACCAATTTGGTGATTGAAATACTGATAGTACAGTAGGAAAATTACCATACCCGTCATCAGCATCGCTAGTAGTCACAAGGTTGACATTCTTCTTTTTCCCTTTGCGGTCCGCTCGCTCCGGACACTCTTTGGAAAAATGCCCAAGCTCTCCACAAGTGAAGCACGACAACTCTGCTGTATTCTTCTTCTTCTTAAATGTAGTAGTAGTTTTGGCATTGAAAGACTTAGGCTTTCCTTTGTACTTGCCATAGTTTTTCTGGACGAAGTGGGCGCTAGCTCTTTCCTCGTTCCCCTTCTCAGTGTTATCTTTAGCCCGAGCCTTCTCTTCAACATCAAGAGATGCTATCAGGTTTTCAACTGATATTTTCTGTCTCTTGTGTTTAAGGCTTGTGGCGAAATTCCTCCAAGAGGAAGGTAGCTTTGCAATAATGCACCCAGCCACAAACTCATCGGGTATAACACAGTTGAGGAGTTCAAGCTCTTTTGCCAGATGGTGTATCTCATGAGCTTGCTCGACTATAGATTTGTTCGCAACAATCTTGTAGTCATGAAAAGTCTCCATGATGTACAACTCTTTGCCAGCATCTGAAGCACCAAAGGTAGCTGCCAGATAATCCCACAAAGTCTTTGCGTCTTTAATGTGCAGAATTGTATCAAAGATATGATCAGCAAGGACATTCTGCACAACTCCCACAAAGATTTGGTTGGCATCCTGGAAAGCTCTCTGATCCTCTTCAGAGATATTTCCCTCCGGCATACCAGCACTCACCCAGAACACTTTCATGGCCGTCAACCAATTTGTGACCTTAACTTGCCATCTCTTAAAGTGCTCTCCAGAAAATTTTTCTGGCTTCAGCGCATCAACAAAACTAGCCATAGTTAATTCTGGAAACCTATAATAAGGTTTTTGGATTGTTAAAGGAATAGTCAATTTCCAGATTAAAACCAGAATATAAATCATGATAAAATGATGATCTAGATATCTCAGATTGTATTGTTTATTAGCATAGCAAAACATGCATAACATGATCTCATACATGACAACCGGTGTAAACATAGCTCGTACACCAGATAGATTAAAAAGCAAGAACAAAGACATAAGACCTGATATAAGCATAGAAATTAGATCACGAACGGCGTACCTTTCTGATGCTGGAGAAGACGGTGGCGGAGTCGGCGCTGGACGATCCTCGATGAGCGCTGGAGGAAGAGCTCGGAGCAGTTGACGACGAGTACGTCTTGACGCAGCGCCGCCTGACTTGGACGGTAGACGACCCGTTGTTGAAGACGAGAGCAGTCGCGCGACAAGCGCTTCCCAAAAACCTTATTCGCCTTCTCCCGGTGCAGGATCGCAAAGACGAGGGTTCCGGAGACCTGCTCGCCCGGTTGCTGGTGCACGCAAGCGAACGAACTGGAGACGACTAGACGACAGCGCAAAAGCGATATGAGGCAAACCCTAGCTCGAGAGGCGTTGAGATACGTTTTGGCGTGGCCGATAGGTTGCTTATATAGCCCTGTTGAACCGACCTCGTGTCGCGATCACGATCTAAATCGGTTTAGGACTCTTGAGTCGTAACTGTTGAGGACTCTGCAACTTGAAGGCCAAGAAACCAAAAACTAAAACTGCAAAAGGAGACCGCGCTCCCGCAAGGCGAGGAGCCGGATTTCGGCGGACCATTCACGCAGGTGCCGCGCGAAGTCGCCACGCCACGCCACGACGAGGCGAGGCGAGCGAGCGCGCGCGTGTGGGTTTCTCTTTCTCCTTCTCACACTAGACTTGAGGAAGTGGAGAGGACTTCCATATTTAAGCAAGTCCTCCTCCCCTTCCACTAGCAAGGTGGGACTAAAGAGTTCCACTTCCCCTCTTTGCTCACATATGAATGGGCCTTTGAGATTTATTATGAATTTCAGAATTTGTTAATGGGCCAAGCCCATATAATTCTAACAGATCTGGTCTAATATAAAAAGCTCTCGACCTCCCCAGGGGGAAGGGGGGAGAACACTGTTCACTTCAACTATTTTCCCATTTTACCGATCGTTTTCCGCTTTCGCTTTGTGCTTTCGATCGTGCGACAACCCGCTGTTTCAAGGACCCGGTCCTGAAACAACAGGTGTAGAATAGCACTTGTGTGTGTGTGTGTATATATATATATATATATATATATATATATATATATATATATATATATATATATATATATATATATATATATATATATATATATATATATATATATATAGTCACATATATAGACACATGTACGTGCAGTGCCCCTTCGCGGAGAGGAAGAGGGAGAGCGACGGGAGGAGACGATGAGGACGGGAGCGAAGAAGGCGAGAAGGCCATCGAAAATATTCTCCCACTACAGTATATGGAAACTGACGTGACATAGTTGAGGAGCCAGAGAATTCCCCCGGATGGTAGTGGAGAAAATGACTATCTCCACTGTTGATAGATAGACATGTCCTCTATCGTAGCAAATAATTAATATCGGAAAAATACAATTAAGTACACATGGACTACCTTCACGGCTGATGGTCACGTCGTCACGGGAAACTCACACGATATCCAACCGTTATGTTTGAAATAAATTTCTTGTGCAAAAAAAAAAAAAAACATTTAGAATCGATTTCTTCATCTAGCTAGAAATTAAAGCATGAAAATAACTCTTTTAAGGAGATATAAACTGTGCCTTGAAGAAAGTTAATATAGATGCGGGCTACCAGCTAGCTTGATTAAAAGGTTGGAACAATGACAAGCTACCATGCTATCCTATTACTAGGGTTAAATATCAACGGCATCCGACGACATAACTCCATTATTACATGCATGAAAAGTATCTTCTCGTTGGCCATCGTGCAACTTGTGGGCTCCAGGCTCCAGAAGCCACCAAAGTTGCGCGCGGTAGGCCGGGTAGGGACACGACACGGGGTCAGAAGATATGTGGTTGTCTGCAACTGCAATGGATGATGAATTTGGATGCGCGCATATGGAACCCAGCAACGGGGAAAGAAGTGCATGATGCATGGGAGCTCGATCACTAGTAGCTTTACTTCAAATCATCGCCTCTCTTGGAAAGATAGAGGCGATCGAAAATTCGAAACTCAACACAATTACGTACTCCATCGTCTGTTCCAAATTCAAATTATAAGTCGATGAGTTTCAAGTTTAGGCAGCACGCAAGATTGTTGATACTAGCTATTTAATTTTCCAAATTTGCCATTTTTGATCCAAGAAGTACTATATACATGAAATCTGTAATTAATAAGCAGGCATTACTACTACTTTACTTGAAACTCGAGGCCGGAAATACTGTGAAGTAGGTCTGCGTAGCGGTGAGGACTACGGCAAGGCCAGCGACGAAGAAGGAAATCACGGACCAGGGGCTGCCGAAGTAGTCGCGCCTGAGCGC
Source organism: Coix lacryma-jobi var. lacryma-jobi (assembly GCA_009763385.1). NCBI lineage: Eukaryota > Viridiplantae > Streptophyta > Magnoliopsida > Poales > Poaceae > Coix > Coix lacryma-jobi. The sequence goes on along the minus strand of VDCT01000115.1, from coordinate 176,128 downwards.
CGCCATGTTCCTGTGCCACCAGGAGCCACAGTATCGGTCGACGTCATGGTACAGCACGGAGAAGACCTGGCGCTTGTAGTTCATGGCACTGCCGTCGCCGAGGTGGCTGAAGAATCGCGCCGCCGCCTCGTCGTCGGCCAGCAGGTTGACCAGGATGTCGCACCGGCGGAGCAGCTCCACGTCCTCGGCCGTGCGGACGAGCATGCTCATGAGGGACACGTAGCTCATGACCATGCGTGCTTCCTCCCCGCCCTGGCTCTGCTCGAACGCGATGAGGTTGATGAGGAGCGGCCTGTTCATGTCGTCCACCTCGACCACGGGGATCTCCATGACGCCTCTGCTGGCGTCAAACGCCACGTCGTAGTCGTACATGCCCCGAGCCGAGCTCCGGCGGGCCACGAAGGTCACCCCCGCCGCCCTCATCTCGGTGGCGCGCGGTATCACGCGCACCCTGGAGGACCCCGGCGACCGCTTGGGCACCACGCTCTCGTACAGCAGGTGGAGGAGGTGGTGGATCTCGGAGGCGTCGGAAGGGATGGCGCCGCCCTGCTTGACGCCGATGTACTCGAGGAAGAGGTTGAAGAGGGTCTCCCTGCTGACGATGACGCCCTGCGCGCCGCCGGCGGCGACGACGACGTCGTATAGCCTCTCGACGACGAAGAATGGGATCTGGTTCTCGAGCAGGAGGAGGTCGCTGGTGATGAGCGTGCAGCCCCAGGCGGCGTCGCGGAGCGGGTCGGCCATCTTGTAGTGCCACTTGAAGAAGAACTCGAGGATGAAGGAGCCGTCCAGGAGGAGCATCCGGACGAACTCGTCCGAGTCCAGCTGGGTGGGCCGCTCGCTGTAGCACGCGCGGGCACGGGACTCGAGGGACCGCATCTCCTGGATCAGCAGGGACGAGCTGACGACGGCGCTGCGGGACAGCAGGTCGTGGAGGTAGCGCCACTTGTGGTCCTCCATGGCCCGGAGCGCGACGTCGCCGTGGTAGTAGGGGCCGATGGACACCATGCGCGGCTCGTAGGCAATCGGGTTGCTCTCGCGGACGTACGCGGGCACGCGGAAGATGGTGAACGGCTGAGCCCTCCACTGCGGCGCCTGCGCGCGGAGGGTGCTCAGCGTCGCCTCCACTGAAGCTTCCAACGACATCACGCTCGCCATGCCCACCAACCAGCCAAAGGGCTCGGGCGGGAGCGAGCCGGGAGGACGGACAAGGCGACTGGGGCGGCACGGGCAACGCTGACGGCGAGGAGGCGACTGGGGACGCCACGGGCAACAAACAGATCAAAGTCACGGGAAGGAGGGAGCCGCGGCAAAAGAAGGCGCGGGAAGGACTCCGTGCGGCGGAAACACCGTATCCGCGTATGGCTTCGTCCGCGCAAAGTTACACGGAAGATAAGAGGGAATTTTCCAAGTCCTAAAATATTAGAAGTACATATTACAAGTTGTTGGAGAGTAGTTTTTCTCCATCTTTTAAAAAACTAGGATTAGGAGGATGTTTAGGGAACTCTTAAAGATGCTATTACATGCCATTTTGTTCTGTCCGAACCTGATGATCGCAAATGGTAGTTTGCTAATTTGGAAACTGATTGTAGTTTCTATACATAAAACTTGACAGGTGACCTATGCAATTATACAGCTAGACTTGTATTAATATCTATTTTTTTGTTTTTTATTAGTTGCTACCTCGTGGTTAAACTAACACCTAGTAAGGTCCGTGTTGTGGCTGGGTTCGTAACCATGGCAAGCATCGGGTTATTTGACATAGGATGATGTATGTGCCTCTGGTAGCTTAAGCACTCAAAAACACTCGGAGACACAAAATATTTATCCTGGTTCAGGCTTGGAAGCCCTATGTCCATCAACGAGTGTTCGTCATGTTAGGAATGCTCAATTGAGAGTTCTTACAATGGAGGAACAGAGAGAGACCTAGGGGAAGCACTCTATTCTGATGCCAATTTAGGTTTGCTTGGGCTCGGTTGACCGACCTGTTGTTCAATCTTCCGATGCTTCATTCTATTCTGTTTTGGGTTTTTATGGGTTCGATCCCCCTTCTACAGGAGCCCAAGCCTACCTTTATATACTGTGGGAAGGCAATGGGATTGCAAAGAGGATGGTTTAGTCTAGGCTTTCTCGCCTCATGCTTCGGTCTTCTTCGCCTTGGCGTCGCTAGGTCCTTCTTTATCTTGTAGCTAGGGGCCAACAAAACCGCAACCACTCCCTGACACCACTGTTGCAACCTGGTGTTGACCGCCAAGTACTTTCTACAGCAGCGGCGCCTTCCCTGGGTGAGCCTTCTCCTTGGTTCCTTGGCACACAAAGCCTCTGCCTCTTCCGCCTAGAGGGGCTGCCAAGCGGGCCTAGAGCCCTCCACTTCGCACACTACTACAGATCGTTCCAAACCTGGAAACCATCGGCGGTGATTTCTGCCAAACTTAGAAACCGGCCACCCCAGGTTTTGAGGCCCAAACCTAGAAACCGTCAGCGGTGTTTTTTCGAGGCTCTACCACCAAACTCGCGCCGTAGACGGAGCGTGGGTCTCACGCCCCGTTGCTGACACCGATGTCGACGCATGTCCAGCCTCCGCCAAGCACGGCGCCTTTGCCTTCCTCCTTGACTCGACCGACGGCATTTGCATCTCCCATGCAAACCCGTGTCCGGCCTCCGCTAGGTGCCACGACGTCATCGCCCTCCGTCTTAACTCGACCGATGTCGTTTTCATCCTCATGTACTCTTGCTTGTTGCCGCCAAGTGTCAGCTACCGCTTCTACCGCTATCCTTCCGTGGTTTATCGAGATTTGATCAGTTGATGTATTCGTGATTGGAGTTGTAGTAACAACTTGATCTGATCACTTGGTACATTGGAACATTTCTCTTCTATCTAGATAATTTAAACACTTCAGTTCCATCTGTAACTTTCTTTTTCCTTTTCCATTTTCATTTCTAAAAGTAATTACCTTTGTTTCATTCCTGTATAACATTACCCTGCTAGCTAGTGGTAGTTCTTCAACATTTTTTTTATATATACAGGTTACTAATGACCCAAACTAGCTAGTATTGAGAATGTCCAAATATTCTTAAGTTCAATTGGTCACAAAATAAATTTAACTGAATTTTTATTCTCAAACTATCCAAAAAAAAAAATGCCTTCAAAAATTAGTTCCCTTCAACGCAATTGTTTCAAATTTTCTGATCCATTATGTGCCATCTTTGCTAGATGTAGATACCCCTTAGTGCCTGACATGCCCTTCATTCCTTCTTTCCTGTATATAGCAAATCCCACACCTACGCCTCCCCCTACTACACCGGTCCTTCATTCGTTCTCCACCACCGCCGCCACATTCGGCCAACACAATCAGCCACATGACCACAACATGGAATCACTGCCCATGCATGGAGTTCAACCAGGCGACCACGTGGAGGTGGTTCCTAAAGAGACCGGCTAGCCGAAGGCCGAAGCCCACTTCACGGCCGTGATCGACGGGCCCGGCGCCAAGCCCTACTGCTACCCCCCATCGAGTATATATGACTCCATCCTCGAGTTCTAGGGCTCCAATATATCGCTAGGACTCGATATAATCCCGGGAGGGTGTTTGGGATACCGTGACTAAACTTTAGTATCTATCACATCGGATGTTATATTTAAGACTAATTTAAAATATTAAACATAGACTAATTATAAAACTAATTGCACATGCGGAGACTAATTATTTACAAGACGAATCTATTAAGCCTAATTACTCCATGATTTAATTATGTGGTGCTACAATAAAAAATATGCTAATAATGAATTAATTAGGTTTAACAGATTCGTCTCGTGAATTAGCCTCCATCTGTCTCAGACGCAAACAACCGTTTCTTTCGCGTCGAGGAAAAACAAAACTACGGTTGACTTGGTGTCTGCATCGCCGCCACGGCAAGTGCTGCCCGGCCGGACACCCCCACAGTCGCATTCCCCCCGCACGCCCTGCCGCGTCCCGGCGAGCAAGCCTCGCCGCGCCGGCCTCCGCGCTGCCCACGTCCCCCGGCGGCCACCGTGCTTGGGGGTGTCGTGGCAGTCGTGCTCGCTCTGGCGAGCCTCGACCCTGCTCGGCCGTGCTGCCCGCCATTTCCCCGCAGAGCTGCGATCGGGGACGGACTGACTGGAGGGCTGGGCCTTGGCAGATCGTACCCCGGGCCGAAATTTCCTGGTATTCAAGTTCAGGGCCCAAAACAGACTCGTGCAAGGAATGTCAGCCTTTTAAGGTGGAAGGAGATACGTATCCATCATTTCAAGGAATGCCAGGGTTATAATTATGTGTGTGTGTATATATATATATATATATATAGTAATCACATAAATCCTAAACTTTTCAATTTCTACATATATAGAATAGATAGAAAGCTTCGTGGCTCACAAGTACACATGCGCATACTCCCTCCGTTTCATTTTTATTTGTCATATTTGGTTTGTCCTAAGTCAACCATGTGTATCTTTGATCATTGATTTCAAAAAATTATATAAATTCATGTCACAAATTATAACATTTAGTCCATATATTTTTAATCTATAAGGATTTTTTAAAAATGGTTGCTCAAAGATTGCAAATAAAAAAAACAGAGGGAGTATATAGCAAGAGGCGGCACAAGTAAGAGTATCGCCAAGAGTTTGGTATAGTTTATTTGCTAAACTAATGGATCAAACAAGGAAGAAATAGCAATTTTAAATTTTGTCTTTCTCCGAAATCTCCTTTAATAGCTTCTAAATAATTTTGTATTGAAAACCCCGAACTACTTTTAGCTAACCAAACCTTTTTTCTAACAGTTTATTTCTCTTACCGCTTTATCATTTGAAATTCTTTATTTTTTTAAAAAAAAATTACCCATGCATCCAATTTTACTCCGATCTCGCGAGAAAAGCACCGGACAGGGCGGAGCGGATACTGAGTTACTCTCGACTGCGGAAGCTTACAAGTTGTGAAGGATGACAACTTTTTATTTTTAAGAAGTTTTTTTTACCAAACTGTTGGAGGACTTTTTTTTTCCATTTTTGCTGAAATATTAAAATAGGGAGATATTTACAAAACTCATGGGATGCTCAAAGTTTGGCGTTAGTGTACTACAGTGTTGTGGACGTGTATATATTTTAATAATCGAAAAAGAAAAGTAATAATCACCTGACCGTACACGACGCGTTTCGTTTTGACTAAGCGTGGAAACTGGAAACACAGCTTCGTCTACATGCACAGGGACTGTTCTTGTTTCGGACAAGTTCCAGCAAAGCTCAGCAGCGCCGTAGAGGTCATCATCCATCGTGTCGGAATAAATTTAGTTTGAGCTTGACCCGGGGCTGCGGTCTCTCCCACCTCACTACATGCAGGAAGCAGCAGCCGTGCCTCGTCTAGCTCTAGCACTGGGCATGCGTCTTCTTCCCTGCAGCTTTCAGTTTCTGCACCTCCTCATTCTCATCTGGCTCTGGGGCTGGCGGCGCTGCTGTTGATCACCTTAGCTTCATCTACGATGGTTTCTCTGGTGAGATCCTGAACCTGACCATGGACGGGCAAGCTTCAGCCCTTGATGGCCTCTTGAGGCTAACCAACGATCTTCCCAATTCTAAAGGTCACAGTTTCTACCCCTACCCTCTCAATTTCACTGATGTCTCAAATTACTCCTCCCTGTCATCCTTCTCCACAACGTTTGTTTTCTCCATCATGGGGCCTTACACTGGCTGGAGTGGCAATGGTCTTGCATTTGTGCTTTGTTCCAACAACGATTTCTCTGATGCCGTTTCTTCCCAGTATCTTGGCCTTGTCAATGACACAAATAATGGTAAAGGAACAAATCATCTCCTTGCTATCGAGCTTCTTGATACCATAATGAACATGGAGTTCAATGACATTGACTCCAACCACATAGGGATTGACATAAACAGCCTACATTCAGTTGCCTCTAGTACAGCAGGTTACTATACATCTACTGGTGGTTACCTTGCCTCTAGTACAGCAGGTTACTATACATCTATTGGTGGTTACCTTCCCTTGAGCCTCATCAGTGGACAGCCCGATGCAGGTGTGGGTGGACTACGACAGCTAGCAAACCATGCTAAATGTCACAATAGCTCCTTCCAATCAGTCCAAACCCAGCAGGCCACTGCTAACAATGGTATATGATTTAACAATTTTGCCAACCATGCCAGTGTTCACTGGATTTTCCTCGGCGAACGGCCCAATTCGTAGCAGGCATTACAATTTGGGTTGGAGCTTCAAGCTGAACGGAGAAGCTGAAGCACTGAACTACTCAGCACTATCTTTCAAGACTATCCAAGATCTTGCAGCACAAATTGGAGCTCGCCCAAGCACGCGCATCAACAGGACAATATTATTATGTGCAGCTCTTGCATCAACTCTTGGAGTTGCCATAGTGGTTTCTGCTACTCTTTTCAAGATCCATAAGAAGAGGCGGTTAGAAGCAAGATTAAATGAAATAGAGTGGGAGAGGGAGTATGGGCCTCCATCCTTCACCTACAAAGATTTGTTGGCTGCCACTGGTGGATTCAAGGACAAGATGCTTCTGGGTAAAGGAGGCTTTGGGAGTGTCTTCAAAGGACTGCTTCCCCATTCCAAGCAAACAGTTGCCATTAAGCGCATATCGCCAGAGTCCAAGCAAGGGATGACGGAGTACCGGTGTTGGTCATCTCCGCCACCGCAATCTTGTTCAGCTGCTTGGGTAATGTCGGCACAAGCAACAGCTCCTTTTGGTGTACGACTATATGCCCCATGGAAGCCTTGACTTTCACTTGCACATTCAAGGTCATAGCAGCACCGGTCTGTGTTGGTCTCAAAGGTTCCACATCCTCAAATGTGTCGCATCTGGTATCTTCTACCTTCATGAGGAGTGTGAGCAGGTTGTCATCCACCGAGACATCAAAACAAGCAATGTCCTGCTTGATAGCGAGATGAATGCGAGGTTGGGTGATTTCGGCCTTGCAAGGTCCCATGATCATGGAGCTGATGCTCACACCACACATGTGGCAGGAACATGGGGCTACATTGCCCCTGAGCTGGCCCGGCTTGGCAAGGCAACCAAAGCAACTGATGTATTTGCTCTTGGCGCGCTGATGATGGAGGTTGCATGTGGAAAACGGCCAATATGGGTGAATAATCATGGAGAGCCTCTTGCACTGGGCGACTGGGTGCTTAAAGAATGGCGAGGTGGATCCATAACCAATGCTGTCGATCCAAGACTGGATGATCATGTGGAGGAGGAGATAGAGCTGGTCCTCAAGCTTGGCTTGCTCTGTTCCCACCCCTTGCCTAATGTGAGGCCTTCCATGCGCCTCATCATGCAGTACCTGCAAAGAGATGCACATCTCCCATCAGAATTGGAACCCAATAGTTTGCTGAACATTGGTTTGGTTCAAGATCAAATGCTCGATCAGCATGCCATGTCATGTCTAGTGACTGTTATAACCGATCTTTCCAAAGGGAGGTGACATTGCTGTGCCACTTGGTGATAATCATCCACAATATGCCCTTGCATACTGTTGGTACTGCACTACTGCTCACATGTTGTGTTGTTTTGTGGCAGAGTTTCTATTCATTTGGAGCATGTACCAGCTCCCATGGTGTAGTTGATTACTATGAATATGTTTCATTTGATATTATTCATAGCATTCCGGACGTCAATACTCAATATAATATTAATGATACTATAAGCTAATCGCAGCACAAGAAGAAACAGATCGAATATTCTAAATGTGTATGTTTGCCCTTTCAGAATGTTGTAAAATTCTGATTGAATTTCATGCTTTCTTATGATTACTCAGGACATCTACGAGCTTCCATTTGTTAGCAGTCTAGTTGTCCATATTTGATTTAGCAAATTACTTTTGAATTTTGATGCTATTAAGATGTTATATTTGAAGCAATAAGGAGCAAGGCTCAAAAACAAATTTATAGTAGGAAAATTTTCGATACTATATAATTCGGATCATACCATGTGCTATTCATATCTGCCACTCTGCTAGATGGGTCCAAGCATTTGCAGTAATATGCCTTTGGCATTTGTTTACCTTACACTAATTGGGTACCAACTCACACCTACTACCAGAGTATGCCCACATTTGATTCACCAAGAAACAATGTAAAACTACTATTCAGGTATACTGAAACAAAGAGCTACTTTCAGCTCTACTGCACAACTGCAGCTACTCGCATACCATTTCTGAGAAAAAAAAAAATGATCGGCTTACAAGAGATCTACCTGGCACCTGCAAATACAGTGCACTGCTGAGAAAATGGTTTTCTACCACTTACCTTACCTACCAACTCCTACAGAGAACCAAACATACACAGCAAGCATATCCTTGTAACAAAATGCACTTTATTGGTACAGTGAGGCATATTTTGATGGAGCAAGAAAAAAATCTAAGAAATTATTTCCAGGGGTGGAACAAAGGCAGTGGCGATTATAAATATTATGATTTGAGGGCAATAATAGCGATTTATGGCAAATCAGGCTAAGCTAAGCATAAACATAGCTACGTTCTCACAGAACATTTATGACAAAAAAGTGACTGGCCTACAACCTAGCAATTTCAACTGCTGCATAGCTAATAAAACCAGTTTCCTACCACTTCCCTACCCCATCATACAGAGTACAAAACAAACACAGCAAGCATATCCTACTGATCAAACCACGGATGAGAAATCATTAGGGAGTGGACATACATGAAATGTAGTTTGTAGACCCAGTTGGTCAAGCCACAAATTTCAGGCAGCACATACCATTGTGTATGACTTGACAGCGGCAAGAACAGAACCGTGTTCCACACCTCACACACGTGTAGTTTGCACAACTACCACAGACTGAACAGTAGTGCCGTCGAGATGAAGTGCTTGGTGGACCCACAGCAGCCCTCAAATATGTCAGGACATGAGGAGGCAGGGATTCCAGATCTGCCTGCCACAGTTGCAGAGTGAAAATCTTACCCTACTTAGAAAACAAACATGAAGAAAGAAACTTATAGCACAAGGTTACTTACTTCTTGTAAGACATCCATGAATGATCTTGCTGCCCTCTTCTCCAAAGCTTTCCTTTGCCTTGTCTTGCGTTTCATAATCTTGGACTGCTTCTTTTGCATGAGAACTGTAGAAAGGAAAGCAGAAAACAAAATATCACATCCATCATTGAACTTTAGTTATTAGTGGGTAGAGCATTTGAGTTGAATGGACATCCATAGATCGACGACAACCCAATAAGCCCATATATAAAGCAGCATTTACAGAAACTCTGAACCCAGTAACATTTGCATTTTACAAGCTGTAGCATGTGGGGTTCAAAGATACATGAATTACTGATTTTAGGAGCATTCCAGATGCGAATAACACAGTTGACAAGCTGTAGCATGTGGACCTCAAAGATTCAAACATATCTAAATGACTGACTTTAGGAGCATTCCAGATGGTAACAACACAATCACCTTATGAACTAGACCCACGCGTTGCTGTGGCAACTTTGTAGCGTTAGTACTGCAACTTTCTAGCATTGTACTGCATTATTTAGCAATTTTTACACATCATTAAGTTGAAAATAAAAAAGAATGAAAAAAATAGGAGAAATGATTTAACTTCCATGCCTTATCCACAGCATGTCTGGTCTGCTTGCTGTCTCTCGATCCTCCCATGATCGAATCACCATCTCTTAGAGTCTTAGTCGAAAAAAAGAACCGCCATCTATTCCCTTGCTGCCGGCATGAAGCACGGCAGGCGCAAGTGAGCGATGCAAGACAGCAAGGTGAAGCACGGAGTAGATATTCACGGAGCGCGCGGCACGTGGAAGCGGCACGCGAGCGAGGCTGGCTCATGCCGTGCCGGCCTCTCTGCACACCTCGCGACTTTGTCTCTGATGCGGTGGCGGCGGTAGCCGCGGCCACTGGAACTTTGGCGCGAACCATGGGATGAAGGCCACCGCCGTTCCATCGCTTGCAGCTGCCGTCTCTTCAGCAATCATTGCTCCTCCTTGCCCTCGATTCTTCTCACCGCTGTAGAGAAGCCATGACAGCCGGCGCTAATGGAGATGGTCGGCATGGTGCTCACAATGGAGAAGGCCGGCATCTAGTCTATGGGCGAGATGAAAGGGCGAATGAAATTGAACGAACCTTCCTCGCTTATAAATCTGATCAATTGACTTCTAACGTCGGTTTCATGATGCAATCATTCACACTAATGGTGGATCTCGTGTGTGGCAGGCTGGCAGTATTTGGAGCCGTTCTTACTTCTTAATCTGTTGAGATCCTGTAGTGGTTGTTTATTTGCTCGTGAGTGAAGCAGTTCTTAGAATAGGTGCCGGCGTTTACAACATTGGGAAGGAGAAGAGGCAAAGTGCTCGTTGATGCATCGATGGAGTTGGATAGAAGCGGGCCCTAGATGGTGACGTGGTTCATAAGATCGCAGGAAATTCTACTAGTGGGGGTCTTCTATTTAGGTACAGTAGATAATTTGGGTATTATTCATGCCAGAAACGAAAGTATCTTTCAACTATTGCCTTTCAAGGATAGTTTTAATCTTATTATTTATTAAATCCTTTGCAAGGACAAGAGATAAAGCTTTCTTTTTTCAAAATTGATACTACAAGAAATATCAAAATATAATGTACACATGGACACATGGTATCTGTATCCAGTACTTGCGTTTGCAAGTAGTAACATTTTTCCATTGAGTTTCTAACACTGTATCTACCTTATCCTTTCTCACATCAAAGCATTACTAGTACGAAGATAAATGAGAAAGAAACTGACCAGGGTCTTCCTCATCCGTGGATCCGTACTCATCATCATTAAGATCTACCACTTCAACACCGGCATTGTCGCTCTCAAGAGCTTCAAGGCGAGCTAAAGCAGCCTGCATGGCATTACAGATATGGAGGTATTTATAATTTATAACTAGGAAGCAAAACATAAAAGGGGAATATAATTTCATGAACGAGAGGGAGACAGCTTGGAATGAATAGGAGGAAGAGAGGGGGAAGCAGGACTGCAGGAGCAGTCAGTCGAATCCCCCGTTAGGCCGTTACCTGGGCACGGTTGTCAGAGCTGGCGAGTGCGGACGCCATGCGTGTGGCCATGCGGCGCGTGCGGGCGCTGGTCCGGCGGAACGGCCCGATGTTCTCCTCCTCCCCGTCCATCTCCGGTCGCCAGCAGCAGCAGGCAAGCCCTTGCAGTGGAAGTGTGGAGCCCGCAGAGGCATGTGCGCGTGGGATTCAGCGAGCGGCGGCGGTCACTGGTGACTGGTGAGCGGAGGAGGCGGCGGCGGCGGGCGTCAGCCGGCCGGTGATGGTTGCTACTGGGCTGTAAACTTGGGCATCGGCTCTCCTTCCTTATCTTCCCATGGGCTTTCAGATGTCTGGGCTAGTGGGCTAGCCGAATGTTGGGCCAGGGCGTCTGGTTAGCAGGCTGCCTTCTCGTAGTTTCTGTTTCTTTCAGTTGAGAAACAAAGCGATTAACCCCAGCCATATGTGTGCCTTAGCTTATCAGCCATTTCGACTTATTTTCTCTCAAAGAATACTATTAAATCAGTCAAAATTAAGCGTGAATAAGTTCAAGTGAACAGGGCCAAGACCAAGAGTTGGAGGGATCTCATCCCTCTATCCATTGAATTGCATTAACCTAGTAGGACGATTAAAGTAGTTTACAGCATCTAGGTCCAGCGTTACAGCTAAAAAAATGAAAAGAAACAGCACTGAGGGGCACACATACTGACATACACTGTGCACACTCGCAGAGGCACACCAAGTTCAAACACGAGCTGTTTCAGCAGCAACTTTATCATCAGCTGCACTAACACATCCTCGGCAAGAGGAGATAATATGTGGTCAATCGTCTCCTATGCGAGGTCGCAGAGGAAGCAGCGTTCTCTGGTCTTGAGTCCATGTCTACCACGGCGGTCACCGGTCCAATGTCTTCTGCGAAACGCTAGCCATAGGAAGATCTTAACCCGTAGAGGCGCCCAATTGCTCAGCAGGATTGACTGGCTTCAAATAGATACCTCCACTCTTCATCTGCTCCAATGTTGGTTAGCAGTCACCGGCCTTTTTTTTGTGATTTCCTGCGTCCCACTCTTATTCACTTGAGGTGCTAACCGCAGTCAAACAGATACCACTCTTCAACTCCTGCATGTCTGGTCAAGCTGCAGACCAAGAATCGATGCAAACATAGCAATGAAACTGAATAACAAACGACAAGGGCTTCCAATCCAATTTGTCTGGCTCAAGATGGGCAAGCCAATGTGTCTCCAACAATCAGATTACTTCGATTCAGTTCAGGTGCCTTTGCATGCTGATGTATCTAACCTACTAGCACTAGTACGTTAGTGATGCAGCTCTGCATGTAAACTTAATTTGACACGCCTTTGGAAGCTCTAGCTGTTTTGTTATGATGCAGCAGAAACGGTATTTTCACGTGCACACTTAAATCTTGAAGCAAAAGAAATAAACCATTATTAGAAAGTTGTAAGCTTGCCACTAGATAATGAACCATCCAAATTTCAAACATTGCATTTCTTCACAACAAAAAGGGGAGGGGGTGCACAACAACATCACACGGAGTGGAAGGCGTTAAAAAAAGGTCTCTTTGTTACACTGATGAGGATTGAGGAGCAAGACCGTAAAAGTGTCAGAGTACGTAGCACACACGTCGACAACAGGCTTGCAAACAAAAAATAGAGTACTACACAACCAGTAGTAGTAATAACAACAACAAAAAAAGGGGTGGGAAATCGGAATAGTTCCTTATTTCAAAAAAAATCGTAATAGTAGGCTTGGAAGGTGCTCCTCCTGCAGCCTGTCCAAACTGGTGGAGACCACTCGAGTTCGGATCGTTTTTGCCACTAGTGAAACTTGGACAAAGTAAGTTTTGTCTTAAAGAGTTGTTTATTTACTATGACAAAATTGTATTAATGAGTCTATAATGATATATTTACTCCTAATTAATGAAGAGGATAACTGTATACAGCCACATGCAACTGTATACAACTCTGCATGCAACTGATGGTGGAAGTTTCTAAACTTTGACTAGACTTTGGTCAAAATGTCAATGAATTATTTAGTATTATATATATGGACCAAATTTACAATTTAATGTATGGAGGTACAAAAGATCGCACTTATATAATTTCGTGTAGTTATTTAGTTTTTTTGTTCTGGTATTTTTTTTTTGCTTTGTGTGGCAGAGGCATTCTAGCCCAGAAGTAAGAAAATGGGTCGTGCCGCATTGTAGCATCGGCAACTCAATGTGACGGCCAGGCAGAGACCGTTTGCGCAAACAAACTATGCTCCCTCTCCCTCCCTCCCTCGGCTCCCTTCCTGACCCTTCGTCGTTGATTCCACCTCTGTCCCCCAAAGTCGGGGCAAAGCGAATCGGAGAGAGGCGTAGGGTTCCGCTCCGCATCCTTTCCATCTCTGTGCTGTGAACGAGGTCGGCGCCGGGCCCAATGTATTCTATCAGCGGGAGCGGGAGCGCGGGCCACTACTAGAAAACAGAGCTTTGGACGATCTATCAACTGAGCTTTAGTTTTAACAAAAAATTGTGTCCGGGGCTAAAGACTTTTAGTCCCGGTTGGTAATACTAACCGGGTTTAAAGGGTGACCTTTTAGCCCCGGTTGGTGTTACCAACCGGGACTAAAAGACCTTTTATCCCCGATTGGTGTTACCAACCGGGACTAAAGGTCCTTCACGAGTGGATTCAAAAGGAAAACGTCCAGAACTATATAACGTGGGTTGTGTAGCTAAGTTGGTAAGCGTGCGTGAGGCGAGAAGTGCTGAGTTCGAATCTCACACAACACACATTTATTTTTTCTCCTAGGACCTTTAGCCCCGGTTGAAAGCACCCGACCTTTAGACTTAAAAGCACCCGACACTAAAGGTCCCACACATTTCCGGTTGAAAGCACCCGGGACTAAAGGTCCCACACATTTATTTTTTCTCCTAGGACCTTTAGCCCCGGTTGAAAGCACCTGAGACTATTTTTTCTCCTAGGACCTTTAGCCCCGGTTGAAAGCACCCGGGACTAAAGGCTCGGGACCTTTAGTCCCGGATTCATAGTCCCGGTTGGGATACCCGGGACTAAAGGCCCCTTTCAACCGGAGTTAAAAGCTCTTTCTGTAGTAGTGGGCGGTGGCGGACCGCCCCGGTTGAAAGCACCCGACCTTTAGCGGGACTAAAGGTCCCTTTCAACCGGGGTTAAAAGCCCTTTCTGTAGTAGTGGGCGGTGGCGGAGGCGGACCGCCCCGGTTGAAAGCATCCGACCTTTAGCCCCGGTTGAAAGCACCTGGGACTAAAGGCTCGTGACCTTTAGTCCCGGATTCATAGTCCCGGTTGGTATCCGGGACTAAGGCCCCATTCAACCGGGGCTAAAAGCCCTTTCTATAGTAGTGGGCGGTGGCGGTGGCGAAAGGCTCGGGACCTTTAGTCCCGGATTCATAGTCCCGGTTGGTACCCGGGGCTAAAGGCCCCTTTCAATCGGGGCTAAAAGCCCTTTCTGTAGTAGTGGGCGGTGGCGGGGGCGGACCGGTGAAAGGTCCAAATTGGCTAGAGGGGGGGGATGAATAGCCTAATTAAAAATCTACAAAATTACTTAGGCAAACATTATTATTAGTATAACAAATGGCGAAGCTTTTTGCGCTAGCCTAATAGTGTGTTGCAAGCCACCTATCTACCTAATAAGACTATGTCACACAAACAACTAGAGCTAATATCTTAATGCGGAATAAAACAACCAAGCTCTAGCACAAGTATGATATATGTGAAAGAATATGTGACAAGTATGTGCAATACATAAACTAAGCAATCTAATCACAAATAGCTACACAAAGTATATGAGACAAGATATACAAGAGATGATGTCTATACAAATGATATAGCTCAAAGTAAATACACAAAGTAAATGAGCTAGATAGAAGTGGTTTCACCGAGCCTTCGGGATCGTCTAGTAGAGAGCCAATCACCGGTGAAATCCACTTGTGATGCCAATCACCAATAATATGAATATGGAGACCAATCACCAAGATGTAGAATCAATCACAATGAGCACACGGGACACCAAGATTTATCCCGAGGTTCACGTGCTTGCCGGCACGCTACTCCCCGTTGTGTCGACCAACACTAGGTGATCCGGTGGCTAATCGGCGCCAAGCCAAGCTCACTAAGAGCGCCACAAGAATCTACCACTAGTGAGGTAGCTCAATGACACGAGCAATCCACTAAGGATGCCTCTTGCCGCTCCGGCGAGGTGAGGCTCCAAAACCTCTCACAATCATGAACGGTGGTGGCCAAGAACAATCACCAATCTTGCCAATCAACCACCTCTACACCTCCAAGCCGTCTAGGCACCGGCAAATGCCAAGAGTAACAAGAAAACTCAATGTCGATGCGAAGAACTAGTGCCACTAGATTGAACTCTTTCAAATCACGCACTAGATCACTCAATCTCACTTGGTTCGATCGAATCAACTTGGGAGATGAGTTGGGAGGCTTGCCAAAGCTCACTAGAATGCTTAGGAATCAAAATGTGCAAGAGTTGTTCCATATGAGCCGACCAAGCCCCTTAAATAGGCCACACAAGACGGCCTAGCCGTTGGGCCTGAAACAGATGCATCAGACGCGCCGGTGTCGGGGCCATCGGACGCTCCCTCAGCGTCCGATGCTCCGATGAGCACCACGTGTCCCACTGCTACGAATTCAGCATGTTAGATCCCAACGGTCATATCCCTACGCGCGCTGGTTAAAGTGGCATCGGACGCTCTGAGGCCGCTGCTTATTTTAGCTCTTTTCTGCGCCACAACGGACGCGCCGACACTTCCACATCGGACGCTCAAACCCTGCGTCCGATGACCATGCAGAGAGGTTACAGAGAGGGCCAAATCACATCGGATGCGTCCGATGGTTCTGCATCGGACGCAGGCCAGCGTCCGATGCTCCCTGGAAAGCACGCTCGCGCCACGTCACCTGCATCGGACTCTGCAACAGTGTTTCCTCAGCGTCTGTTGCCAGCGTCTGATGCTCCTTCTGCTTCTGACAGAACCTAGGGTTTACCATCGGACGCTCGACCAGCATCCGATGCCCCCGCTGCCAGTGTCCGATGCTGAAAACTCAGCACCCTTCGCTTTCTAACTTCTACCCTTGCTCCCATGTGCTAACACCAAGGAGTTTCATCACTTGTGCACGTGTGTTAGCATTTTGCAAAGCATTTATCAAGGGTTTTGTTAGTCACTCACTAGGTCTATAGCATCGATATGTTTAGAGAACACCTAGTGGCACTTGAACACCGCATAAGCCGTGAATAATCTCCTCTTAATAGTACGGCTATGTATCCTAAATGTGATCACACTCGCTAAGTGTCTTGATCACTAAAACAAAGAGCCCTATAGGTTATACCTTTGCCTTCGGGCCTCTTTGCTCCATCCCTTCTCTTCTTCTCAAGTTTCACCAATGGTAGAGCACTTGATCTCTTGAGTGCTTGTGGCCATCACCATCCTTCATGGTTGCCACCTAGCTAGCTCCACCACATGGCTTGGTCACAATCCTCTCTTATAAGCTACACACATGCTTAGCAATAGGATTAGACCAAATAGGTTTCATCAATTAACCGAAACCAAACTAGGGCTTTCAATCTCCCCCTTTTTGGTAATTGATGACAAACTATTCAAAGATATGTGATTTAAATTTGAGTAACCACATTGATAGTATTTGCTCCCCCTACATATGTGCTATAGAGTTTGGTTCTAAAATTTGCACATATGTATGGATATGAAATGTGGTGAGCAATACTACCAATGATGATGCTAAGGCATAAGAATGGACCTTTGAAGCGTGATACCAATCGGAGTGCACATGTTATGCCATCCTTAGCATCATTTGACACTTAGACATACATCAAAACTCAAGAACCCCGTGAGATCAACATAATAATACGGCTCTTGAACCACTTGAAAATACTAAAATATAAGTATGTCTAGTTATCAACCTATTCATGCTAGTGAGTCATTTCATCAATCATGTTCTAACACTAGCATTCACCACATAAGCATGAAATATCAAAATAAATAGCTTATGCATTGCAATCAAACATAAGAATATGCACATTTCAAATGCAACAATCATGCTTATGAGCTTGCTCCCCCTATTTGTATGCTCTGATCCCACTTGAATACTTTGAAAATTTACTTAGCATGTCCACTCATGTTGTCTCCCTCTTTCATTAACATATCTTTGGTGCATTATTTCCTCCCCCTTTGTCAACAATTATCATAAAGGTGGGGCAAATTCTAATGAAGGAGACAATCCGTATGTAGGGATCAAACTAAGTCAAGATATGGCTTAATCTAGCTCATGAACATAGGATATTTAACACGGTTTGCTCTAGAGTAAGCTTCTTCACACATCTCTCAATGGTTATCTTACTCACGTTGGTTAAACACCTATTGTTCACCTACTAGATCAAACACTAGAGTTACAAGCTCACAAACAAGTTATATGCTACCACTAGATCAAGTCAATCATAGAAGCAATAGTGGTACCATATATACTTCAAATTCATTTGATTTACCATGAATGATCCTAAATAAGCAATGTGATAGCTATATGAACTAGATCACAACCTAATAAGAATGAATGCACATGCCAGAACAATTTCACCTTTGCTTTGTTGGAGGAGAGGTCATAAGTGGGGGTGCATTCAACTCATGTTGGAGAAGTCTAGGATATTCAATTCATTCCTTAGCTTGCAAAACCTTCTCTCATCTAGTGGCTTGGTGAAGATATCGGCAAGTTGATCATCTGTGCCCACACTTTCAATAGATATATCTTTCTTGGCTTGATGGTCTCTAATGAAGTGATGCCTTATATCAATGTGCTTTGTCCTTGAGTGTTGAACCGGGTTGGTGGCTATTTTGACGGCGCTCTCATTATCACATAGCAATGGAACTTGTCCAAACTTGACTCCATAATCTTGCAATGTTGCTTTCATCCATAGCAATTGTGCACAACAACTACCCGCGGATATGTATTCGGCTTCGGCGGTAGAGAGTGCAACACTATTTTGCTTCTTTGATGACCATGAGACAAGTGATCTTCCAAGCAATTGACAAGTGTCCGATGTGCTCTTCCTATCCACCTTGCATCCCGCATAATCGGAATCCGAGTATCCAATCAATTCAAATTGAGAGCCCTTGGGATACCATAGTCCAACATTAGGAGTGTGCTTCAAATATCTCAATACTCTTTTGGTTGCTTTCAAATGACTTTCTCTTGGTGAAGCTTGGAACCTTGCACACATGCACACACTAAACATGACATCCGGCCTTGATGCGGTCACATAGAGTAGACTTCCAATCATTGACCGATATAACTTTTGATCCACCATGTCACCACTAGAGTCACTATCCAAATGTCCATTTGTGCCCATTGGAGTGGTTATTGCTTTTGCTTCATCTAACCCAAACTTCTTGAGCATGTCCTTGATGTACTTGCCTTGACTAACAAATGTGCCCTTCTTCATTTGCTTGATTTGTAGACCAAGGAAGTAACTAAGCTCTCCAATCATAGACATCTCAAACTCCTTAGCCATCATCTCCCCAAACTCTTCACAAAAGTCTTGGTTGGTTGATCCAAATATGATGTCATCCACATAGATTTGCAACACAAACAAGTCACTTCCAATTTTCTTGGTGAAGAGAGTGGTGTCAACTTTCCCAATTTTGAACCCTTTTGCTAGCAAGAAGTCTCTCAATCTTTCATACCATGCTCTTGGTGCTTGCTTTAACCCATATAAAGCCTTCTTGAGTTTGTACACATGGTTGGGCTTCTGCAATTCTTCAAATCCGGGAGGTTGTTCAACATACACTAGCTCATTTATGAATCCATTGAGAAAAGCACTCTTGACATCCATTTGATAGAGCTTGATGTTGTGAGAACAAGCATATGTAAGTAAGATTCTTATGGCCTCCAATCTAGCAACCGGTGCATAGGTTTCTCCAAAGTCAATGCCTTCCATTTGAGTGTAACCTTGTGCTACCAATCTTGCTTTGTTCCTTATAACAATGCCATCTTCATCTTGCTTGTTTCGGAAGACCCATCTTGTACCAATAACATTTGTGTTCTTTGGTCTTTCCACTAACTCCCAAACATCATTGCGAGTGAAGTTGTTTAACTCTTCATGCATTGCATTCACCCAATCAATATCCATCAAAGCTTCATCGATCTTGGTTGGCTCAATAGATGATACAAATGAGTAGTGTTCACAAAATGAAGCCAATCTTGATCTTGTTTGCACACCTCTTCTTATGTCACCAACAATTTGATCCAAAGGATGATCTCTTGCAATATGTGTTGGTTGGAGCACTTGTTGCGGTTGAGCACTTGCACTAGGATCTTGTTGATCTTGAGAACCACTAGAGCTTGCAACATCATTGCCATGCATGGTTGGAGGGGAGAGCACTTGATCTTTGTCATCTTCTATGTCAATCACTTGCTTTGGCCTTATATCACCAATGTCCATGTTCTTCATAGTTTCCACCAATTGTGTTCCTCTCACATCATCTAGATTGTCTTGTTCTTCATGGGAACCATTGGTTTCATCAAACTCAACATCATGGACTTCTTCAACTATTCTTGATATGTTGTTCCACACTCTATATGCTTTGCTTATAGTGGAGTAACCAAGTAGGAACCCTTCATCACACTTCTTTTCAAACTTGCCAAGTCTTGTGCCCTTCTTCAATATGTAGCACTTGCACCCAAAGACCCGGAAATAAGCAATGTTGGGCTTTCTATCATTTAGGAGCTCATATGGTGTCTTCTTCAATAGAGGGTGACAATAGAGTCGGTTGCTATAATAGCATGTCGTGTTGATTGCTTCGGCCCAAAATGAATCACTCACATTATATTCACTAAGCACAGATCTTGACATATCAATGAGTGTCCTATTCTTCCTTTCAACTATCCCATTGGATTGAGGTGTATACTTGGCCGAGAATTGATGTTTGATTCCAAACTCATCACATAGCTCATCAACTCTTGTGTTTCTAAATTCACTTCCATTGTCACTTCTCACTTTCCTGATTCTTCTATCAAACTCATTTTGACTTCTCTTGACAAAGGTTTTGAATATGCCAAACACTTCACTCTTGTCAACTAGAAAGAAGACCCATGTGTATCTTGTATAGTCATCCACTATCACAAAGCCATACTTGTTTCCCCCAATACTTGCATATGTAGTTGGTCCAAACAAGTCCATGTGCAACAACTCAAGTGCATGTGTAGTGCTCATCATTCCTTTGCTTGGATGGGTGTTTCCAACTTGCTTTCCCATTTGACATGCACTACAAAGCTTGTCCTTTTCAAAGTGAACATCTTTAAGTCCTCTAACCATGTCATGCTTCACTAGCCTCTTTAGTTGCTTCATTCCAACATGTCCCAAGCGCCTATGCCATAGCCAACCCATACTTGATTTGGTGAATAAGCATGTTGTCAATTGAGCTTCACTAGCATCAAAGTCCACCAAATAGAGATTCTCATATCTAAATCCTTTGAAAACCAAATCACTTCCATCAACACTCACAATCTCCACATCATCAACACCAAATATGCATTTGAATCCCAAATCGCATAATTGTGCCACGGACAATAAGTTGAAGTTGAGAGATTCCACTAATAGCACATTGGAGATGCTCAAGTCATTGGATATTGCAATCTTGCCCAAACCTTTAACCTTGCCTTTCTTGTTGTCACCAAATGTGATAGCATCCGCATGATCATTGCCACTAGTGTTGATTGATTTGAACATTCTTCCATCTCCGGTCATGTGTTGAGTGCACCCACTATCAAGCACCCAATGCCTTCCTTCCGCTTTATAGTTTACCTACAAAAGAGATCAATTCTTTTTAGGTACCCAAACCTTTTTGGGTCCTCCAAGGTTAGTTACCAAGCTCTTGGGCACCCAAATTGCCTTCTTCTTTGGGCCAACCAAGGGTGCACCAATATACTTAGCCTTCACACCATTAGTGCCCTTTGTAAGCATATAACAAGAATCAAGTCTAATGGATAAAGCATGATCATTGTTCTTGTTCTTATTCTTGTTAAAGCAATTTTGCTCTATGTGCCCGGATTGCTTGCAATTATGGCAATACCGACCATTACTCTTCACAAAACTAGTCTTGTGAGGAGCAAAAGCGGCCTTGCCCTTCTTGGGGGTATAGCCAAGTCCCTCCTTGTTGAGTGGACACCTTTGGCTACCCAAGCACTTAAGCAAGCGGGCATCTCCACCATAGGCATTGCCTAAAGCATGAGTGAGCTCATACACCTTGTTCTTAAGCTTCTCATTTTCTACCACTAATGATGAATCACATGTAGTAGAAGTAGGCATTTTAGTTGAGCTAGATGATGATGAAGCATTGGTGGGAGCAACAATAATAGGAGCATAAAAAGATTCATCAAGAATATTACATGTTACTCCTATGTTGCATGTCTCTACAACATCCTCAATCTTACTTTGATCAAGGAGGGAGGAGTGGGCTTCCTTAAGCCTAGTGTGAGCTTGGTCAAGCTTCTCATGGGCTTCCTTTAGCCTCTCATGAGTAGACTTGAGCTCATCAAAGGATTGCTCAAGAGCCTTGTTGGCCTTGCACAATTCTTTGCACTCCTTCCTCTTAGTCTCAATGTAAGAGTGAGCATCTTGTAGCATGCTCATGAGGTCCTCCTTTGAGTACTCCTCATCATCATCACTCTCACTCTCACTTTCACTCTCATCGGATGATACCTTAGTGGCCTTAGCCATGAAGCATGACGATGGAGTGTTGAAGATAGAAGGCTTGCTTGAGATAGCAAGACTAGCCATAGCCTTCTTCTTGGTGGTCTTCCTCTCATCATCACTAGAATCATCATCATCACTTGAGGAAGCATCACTATCCCATGTCACGACATAGGATCCACCCTTCTTCTTTCCCATCTTCTTCTCTTTCTTTTCTTTTCTTTCTTTCTTGTCTTTCTTCTTCTTGTTCTTCTTGTCATCATCATCTTCATCACTAGATTGCGGACAATCCGCAATGAAGTGATCCTTGCTCTTGCATCTATAGCACCTTTTAGTTGTGCTTTTGATTCCATCTCTTCTCTTTCTTGCTCCATAGCCTCTCTTCTTCATGAACTTGCCGAATCTCTTGACAAATAGAGCCATTTATTCATCATCTAACTCACAACCACTTGAGCTTGTTTCATCATCACTTTCCTCCTTTTTTGCCCTTGCTCTTGCCCTTGGAGGATGATGCCTTGAATGCTACGGTCTTCTTCTTCTTCTCTTCTTCTTGGGCTCCCCCATCCCTTTCCACACGGTATGTGTCTTGTGTGACCACATCACCTAGTACTTGGTTTGGGGTTACCGTATCCAATCCTTCCCTCACTAAGATAGTCACCAAAGTATCAAACCTTGGTGGCAAGCATTTCAAGAACTTGTGAGAAAAGTCCTTGTCTTCTACCTTCTCTCCCAAGGCCTTTAAATCATTGATAATGACTTGCAACCGGTGAAACATCTCCGGTATGCTTTCATCATCTTGCATCTTGAACATGGCGAGCTTGTCCTTGAGAATGTATAGCTTGGCACCCTTGACCGCTTTGGTGCCCTCATATGTTTCTTCAAATCTTTCCCATATTTCATTTGCTCTTTCAAGGTCCTTGATTTGCTCAAACACCTTTGTGTCAAATGCTTCATAAAATAAGTTGATTGCCACATCATTCCATTGAAGCTTCTCTTCTTCTCTTGGAGTGGTACTTGTGGGGTCAATTACCGCAAAATCATTCTCAATCACTTCCCAAATCTTTCTATTCATTCCTCTTGTGAATGCACACATCTTCCTCTTCCAACAATCAAAGTTGGTGCCGTCAAAATGTGGTGGCTTCCCCATATAGTTGATTTGAGCCATTTTAACACCGGAGGATGTTAAGCCTCAAACAAATGGTGACCACGGCTCCGATACCACTTGAAAGGTCCAAATTGGCTAGAGGGGGGGTGAATAGCCTAATTAAAAATCTATAAAATTACTTAGGCAAACATTATTAGTATAACAAATGGCGAAGCTTTTTGCGCTAGCCTAATAGTGTGTTGCAAGCCACCTATCTACCTAATAAGACTATGTCACACAAACAACTAGAGCTAATATCTTAATGCGGAATAAAACAATCAAGCTCTAGCACAAGTATGATATATGTGAAAGAATATGTGACAAGTATGTGCAATAGATAAACTAAGCAATCTAATCACAAATAGCTACACAAAGTATATGAGACAAGATATACAAGAGATGATGTCTATACAAATGAGATAGCTCAAAGTAAATACACAAAGTAAATGAGCTAGATAGAAGTGGTTTCACCGAGCCTTCGGGATTGTCTAGTAGAGAGCCAATCACCGGTGAAATCCACTTGTGATGCCAATCACCAATAATATGAATATGGAGACCAATCACCAAGATGTAGAATCAATCACAATGAGCACACGGGACACCGATTTATCCCGAGGTTCACGTGCTTGTCGGCACGCTACTCCCCGTTGTGTCGACCAACACTAGGTGATCTGGTGGCTAATCGGTGCCAAGCCAAGCTCACTAAGAGCGCCACAAGAATCTACCACTAGTGAGGTAGCTCAATGACACGAGCAATCCACTAAGGATGTCTCTTGCCGCTCCGGCGAGGTGAGGATCCAAAACCTCTCACAATCACGAACGGTGGTGGCCAAGAACAATCACCAATCTTGCCAATCAACCACCTCTACACCTCCAAGTCGTCTAGGCACCGGCAAATGCCAAGAGTAACAAGAAAACTCAATGTCGATGCGAAGAACTAGTGCCACTAGATTGAACTCTTTCAAATCACGCACTAGATCACTCAATCTCACTTGGTTTGATCGAATCAACTTGGGAGATGAGTTGGGAGGCTTGCCAAAGCTCACTAGAATGCTTAGGAATCAAAATGTGCAAGAGTTGTTCCATATGAGCCGGCCAAGCCCCTTAAATAGGCCACACAAGACGGCCTAGCCGTTGGGCCTGAAACAGATGCATCGGACGCGCCGGTGTCGGGGCCATCGGACGCTCCTTCAGCGTCCGATGCTCCGATGAGCACCACGTGTCCCACTGCTACGAATTCAGCCTGTTAGATCCCAACGGTCATATCCATACGCGCGCCGATGCCAAGCATCAGACGCTCCGAGGCCACTACTTATTTTAGCTCTTTTCTGCGCCACAACGGACGCGCCGACACTTCCACATCGGACGCTCAAACCCTGTGTCCGATGACCATGCAGAGAGGTTCCAGAGAGGGCCATATCACATCGGACGCGTCCGATGGTTCTGCATCAGACGCAGGCCAGCGTCCGATGCTCCTTGGAAAGCACGCTCGCGCCACGTCACCTGCATCGGACTCTGCAACAGTGTTTCCTCAGCGTCCGTTGCCAGCATCCGATGCTCCTTCTGCTTCTGACAGAACCTAGGGTTTACCATCGGACGCTCGACCAGCATCCGATGCCCCCGCTGCCAGCGTCCGATGCTGAAAACTCAACACCCTTCGCTTTCTAACTTCTACCCTTGCTCCCATGTGCTAACACCAAGGAGTTTCATCACTTGTGCACGTGTGTTAGCATTTTGCAAAGCATTTATCAAGGGTTTTGTTAGTCACTCACTAGGTCTATAGCATCGATATGTTTAGAGAACACCTAGTGGCACTTGAACACCGCATAAGCCGTGAATAATCTCCTCTTAATAGTACGGCTATGTATCCTAAATGTGATCATACTCGCTAAGTGTCTTGATCACTAAAACAAAGAGCCCTATAAGTTATACCTTTGCCTTCGGGCCTCTTTGCTCCATCCCTTCTCTTCTTCTCAAGTTTCACCAATGGTAGAGCAATTGATCTCTTGAGTGCTTGTGGCCATCACCATCCTTCATGGTTGCCACCTAGATAGCTCCACCACATGGCTTGGTCACAATCCTCTCTTATAAGCTACACACATGCTTAGCAATAGGATTAGACCAAATAGGTTTCATCAATTAACCAAAACCAAACTAGGGCTTTCAATCGGGCGGTGGCGGTGGCGGTGGCTGGGGCGGGGTGGGGGTGGAGATGGAGCGGGAGCGGGAGGCGGAGGCTCCTCTGGTCACGATCCCGCTCAGGCGTACACATTTCTACCAATTTTTTTCCTGTACTGGTATCGATTGTTGGTTGTGGGATTGAGTGGTGAATGTTTTCCATAGTCGTGCGGAGCCGGAGACGGAGTTGGGGGCGGAAACGGAGACGCCTTAGGTCCCGATGCTGATCAAGCGTCATTGAGCGACGCGCCCTATGCAGAGTTTGTTTTTCTACTTTAATCTCTCTACTCTGGTCATTTGTTTTGAGATTGAATTTCGGGTTTGTTGAAACTACAAGTCATGAATTGATCAGTTATTAAACTGGATTGTTGAGGAATTGTTGAGAAATTTGAATTATTATTGGATCAAGTCTGCTAGTTGAGTGTGCTAGCTGGGTTACGGGACTGGAGAGACATGGAGATTGTTGAGGAATTGTTTAGGAGTTTGGATTATTATCGGATCAAGTCTTCTAGCTGAGTGTGCTAGATGGGTTATGGGACTGGAGAGATATGATGGGTATGGATTTCCTTGAGGATGGGTTATGGGTAGACCTGAGCATTTTGAGCCCGGCCTAACCCGGCCCGCGGGCCTGGCCCGGGCCCGCCGGGTTTTGGCCCGCCCACGAACCTTACTGGACAGGGCCTGGGCAGAGATCTTGCTGCCCAGAAAAATTTTCCTCGGCCCGAACCCGACCCGAAATGCTTATTTTAGTTGTTTTACACTATAAATTACGCGGGCCCGATGATTTGCACAAATGATTTGCAAGACTACCTTCATTAAGCAGAATGGAACCGCACACTTGATATCTTGACACAAATGGTGCAAAGTGGAGCTGCTGCCGGTAAGGAGAATAGAACTGCACACTTGATATCTTCAAATGGTGCAGAGTGGAGCTGCTGCTGGTAACGCTATGAACACTGAGGCAAATCCATCGGATATTATAAGGACGCACCCCAAGCTCGTGTTGCTGTTAATGAGGAAGCATTATTTGATCTCAGAAGAATGGGTGATGACATCCGAGCTGGTGCTTACCACCGCAACTTCATTTGTGCTGACTATCCTAATGATTCTAGTACCGGCATCGAGTTCGTGGACAAATTGTCTGAAATACATGGGATGGTTCATGGTGGTCAAATGGTGCAGAGTGGAGTTGCTGCTGGTAACGCTATGAACACTGAGGCAAATCCATTGGATATTATAAGGACGCACCCCAAGCTCGTGTTGCTGTTAATGAGGAAGCATTATTTGATCTCAAAAGAATGGGTGATGACATCCGAGCTGGTGCTTACCACCACAACTTCATCTGTGCTGACTATCCTAATGATTCCAGTACCGACATTGAGTTCGTGGACAAATTGTTGACTGAAATACATGGGATGGTTCAGGGTGAGGAGCTTCTGAGGTACATACTGAATGAATGAATAATTGAGACACACTGTGGGGATAATACAATGTGGGGATAATCTAACAGTTTGATTATCATAGTAGATGTCGCTTCAGTGATAAGAATAAAACACGCCGACTTGTCAACGATTATCTGAAGGTTTACTTTCTTCTTTTCCGATAAGATTTAGTCATAAATGCATAACACAGATAATGAAAATTTTGTTTATTTAAACTGTGTTTGGACGAATGCAGGGGCGGCAGCAGGGGGCAGCTATGGTTTAGGGCTAGAGAGCGGCTATGGTTTAGGGTTGGAGAGCGGAGAGCTGGAATAATCCTTTGGGCCTTTTTCTTATTAATCTCAAAGGGGTACCGTGCCTCTATATTTATAGTCTGTCGATGGTATGGAAGAGGGGTACCCCAAAACCTCCATCAAGAAAGACATAGCCAAGGCTAAAAGGATAACCAACATTACGTGGCCCACCAGGCCGAAAGCCCATCAAGAGGAAGTGGGCTACGACAGCCCAACGACCCAAGAGAGACTTCGAGTCAGCACACACTCTCCGCCTTGCCCGAGCCTCCAGAGCTAGGCCTCGGGCTAAGCGTTATTCCTCCGCCTCGCCCGAGCCATCCGAGCCAGGCCTCGGGCTAGCATTCATTCTCCGCTTTGCCCGAGCCTTCCGAACTAGGCCTCGGGCAAGCGCCCATTCTCCGTCCCACCTGAGCCCTCCGTGTTAGGTATCGGAAGAAAGCATCAAAAGCTTCCTAGCGAAGGAAGCAAGTCACGGCTACCCCATACCTACCGCTTATACGACCCCAGAAGCATTAATTGCACCTTGCCCACTTCGGTCAAGGTCCGCATGGCTACAGCAAGCACACAGTTGATCGTACCCCAATAAAAATCAAACTTCAGCTGCTTTCCCCAGGGAACAAGCGCGTCGTGCGAAGCTATCGCCCCATACCATGCACTGTACCTCTCTCGAGGACACCCCTTGTAACACCCCGGGTGTTAAATTAATTAAAATAAATTAGAATTTAATCAGGAAATGGCCAAAACCCTAGACGGAGGAAAATTCTATCCAGATGTTTATTGTATTCATGCTGTTGCATAATTTTTATTGGGTGAAAAAGAATTTTATAAAACCCGAATAGGGCGAATCGATTTTATTCTCTTTAGGAAACAAATGAAAGTTTTAAGAAAGTTTTATAAAAATTTAAACTTAAGTTTTATTCTTCAAAACCTAGGAAAATATCTCCAAAATTTTTACAAAGTTTATTTGGTTTCAAACTGATTTGAATTTGGATTTCAAAAGGATTTAGAAAATGAAATCAGAAAAGAAAAAATGGCTTGAGCTCTTTTCCTCACCCTCGGCCTGCGTCAATCAGCCGGCCCAGCCCGCCACTTTCCCTCCTCTCGACCTCCTCGAATATAAGAGGGAGCCCCAGCACTGCAGTTCACAGCTGCACGCCGCCGCCGCCGATTTGGCATCTATCCTCCCCATCGTTTCCTGTGTTGACACCACAAGGCTGTACACATCTGCACCACTGCTCCTCAATCCTCACCAAGAATTCACTAGCAATATTGTTTTCCCAAGAATGGCCGGAGGGCTCCATCGCGGTCTGCCTGTATCTCTTCCACAACTGCATCTCTGATAATCGGCTTGCCATAGCCAATGTTGGGCAGTTCTTTTCGTTTCAGTACATGGGCCCCACCGTCGGCATCAGATAAACATCGAAAAGAGGTATATCCTCAGTTCAGCCCTTCCCATCTTAATCTTATACGTAGTTGCTGCATTCAAATAACACTTGTTATGTTTCCTGTTTTCTTGCCAATCGGGTTGCAGTCATCTTCTTTTCGTCAAATCATATGAGGCGCAATTATCAGTTTCTGAACATGTACATGTAGACTTGGACAGAAGCTAGAAGTTTGAAACCTGTTAGGTTCCAGCAGTCAGCTAGCAAATTAGTTATCTTCTTTGCTGAAATCTTTCTTTTCCAATCTTCAGATATCTTTCGTAGAAATCCTGCCTAGCGAAAGATCTTGCACACCGCTGTTAACTACATGCAAGTGCCGGTTTTCCTGTCATGCGTTCATGCACACGATGTTGCAAGGACAATTCTTGCAGCTCATACACCTGCTGGTGTCAGCATGACATCAAGTTGATGTCATATACGTCTTGTTTTCCTCACAAAATATAAGTACAATACATCCACAAATTCCCACATATCGCTCTAACATCTGTCCTTCGTTTTCTTAACTTATCTGAAGTCGTTAATCTGTTATGGTTCACAAAATAAAATAGTCTCAGTTTGATTTATTAAAAAGATTAATGTCTTTGATAACCTTTTTTATAATGTAATCAATGTGTTTTGCTAAAATGTCACATTTGCAAATAAAATATTTCAGATCAAATAAAATGATTTTGTGTCCCAAATGAATTTTTTTAGTCACTGATTTTGAAAAGTAAAGTAATTTAATTTACCAAATTGCCCCTAAACTTCAAAAGCCCGTAACTTTCAAACTGTAGCTCCGTTTTCAGTAGTTTTTGTGCTCACGCGATCGTAGAAACAAGCCATATGCGTTAGTAATATTTTTAGTATGATTTCATAATGTTTGGTGTACTGTTTTTATTTATTTGTACATGTTTGCTTGTATGTTTGTGCGCCGAAGTTTGCCACGACGGAAGAAAAAGTCACCGATGGATCCCGAAGACTCCGAGTATGCGTTTATCGTGTTTTCCCGTAAAAGGCAAGTGTCCTTGCACATATTGCTCCCGTATTTATTTTATTTTGAGTTAGAGTAGTTAGATCCAGTAGATGCATGCAGTCTTAAATTGAATCCCATGTTAAGGTTTACTAGAACTTGTTTATATTATCCTTGTCACCTGGTTTGAGATGGTTTGGGTAGAAGCCATGCTTAGCCCTGCTGTCTTGGGATGGGATGATGGTTTAAAATATTAATTCTGATTAATGATCTATGGAACATGGACTGGTAATGAGTAGTACGGTGAGTAGGTAAATCCGGCAGGATGGACCGTATTGGTGGTTTTGTGCCGTGGACTCGGCAGCTGGTTTTGGTTTTTGGTTCTGGGCTTGTGCTAGATTTATCCTGCCTGGATCCCTAGGACCCGGTTCTTGGAGCATGTAACCCGGCAAAACAGCGCAAACCATGAGGCCTATATGGCTCTGGGACTGGCTAAGTAATTAGTTTCCTACAAGTTGAGGGTTTACACGGGGTCGGATTTGTGGCACAAGAGGGGGCTTCTGCAGTGGTGTGTATATCCACTGTTAGCGGTGAAACCTTAGTGAACGTGTAGAACGGACTTGGAGGAGGCTTTGTAAAGGCCTTGTAGTGCGACCCTGCTGTGCACCTTGGCAGTGTTTAGCGTGATGGGGAACGCATGACTCATGGGTAAAGATGTGCGAACTCTGCAGAGTATTAAAAATGATATATCAGCCGTGCTCACGGTCACGAGCGGGCTTGGACTTCTTCGAGATTAGTTGGTGGGTTTGTTCTAGTTCGTTAGAGAAGCCTTATGTGGTTATTAGTCTCATATGACATGGGTACAGAGGCTTCTTCTACGCGGGTTACTGCTTGGTACGGGAGTGACTCCCAGGCTCGGGCGCAGACCTGGTGTTATTACGGAAGGTAGCTCTCTATGTCGTGACGCGTGGAACTAATACACATAGGACTCCTTGTAACGACCTGGTTCGGGTCATCTGATGGACTTCAGGTGTGGTTTGCCTGATGGACTTCAGGTGTAGGTGCTTGGTGCGACTCCAAGTACGGTTGCTTGGTGGACTCCAAGTGTTGGTTGCTCGGTGTGACTCCGAGTGTGGTTTGCTCGGTGTGACTCCGAGTGTGTTTACTGTTACAGATGGAGACTGTGGATATAACCTAGTAAATAGGTGCATAGGTTTAATAGGATTAATAGGGTGTGTTGCTTTAGGCGCTTGAGTCAAACAAAGTCAGCCTACCTTTGATAATAGCCTCATAAGCATATATTTCCTACACTTGCGGAGTACATTTCGATGTACTCACCCTTCCTCTTTGAACCCCCTGCTACCCCACCCAGACGCTGGAGTCTACGACGCAGAGCAGGAGTACCCAGAAGATGGTGGATTCGACCCCGACGACTTGCACTAGGATGGCGCAGCCCCCGGTCGACCTTCCTGTGGAGATGGCGTCCAGTTTCCGCGAGTCTACATTAGAGATAGACTGAGAGCCTGTACTTTTCTTTTGGACCTGAGGGTCATTTTTGTAATAATGTTCGATATATTAATAAAGCATTGTTTTGATATTTACTATGATGTGGATATATGTATGAAAATTGATCCTGGCATACATATATTGTGCTCCAATTTTGTTAAAAAAATTGGGGTGTCACACCCCTCGAGGTACATACGACGCTACGTCTTGCGTACGGTTCGGAGCTCGACCCCCTCGGTCTAGCCTCGGGTTCAACCGTAATGGTCTCGACCACACCCTCGAGCACGGGCCTACCGGGACCGGTCTACACTCCAACAACTCCCGATACGACGTCTCTGCGCACACCGGCGCATGGGCATCGTCCTTCGTCCCCGTCGCCGAGCACATCGCCACAGGACGAGGAACGTCGCTATAGCAACACCGACATGACCGACATCGTCATCGCCGATGTCAACAGTGACATCATCGCCTACGACAGCCCTAAAGACTGTGTAACCCCGTGCCTCCTCTTCGTCTATAAAAGGGGACGCCGGGGATTAGGTTAGGGCGGGACGAGACTCACGTACACAAGCACCCGAGTCCTCAAGCACTCCACCATAGTCCGGGATTCTAGGGTTAGCTCCCGGGCCCTAGTTCCTTCCTCCATACACCCTGTCCTCTCTCGTTCACGCTTGTATTCGCCCCTGTACAAGCACTTCGGTGCAAGATAATACAATCCCCCCGCTGGACGTAGGGCCTTCTCTTGCCCGAACCAGGATAAACCGCCTGTATTCTTCTTACATCACCATCCGGATCAGGGAACACGCGCACACAAACTCACTCGTTGGTGTAGACCCCCGGGTTCGAAACACCGGCATAGTCCAAAGAAGACTTGCATCCTAAGTAATCTTGTCTATTTTCTTATTCTACCTCCTATTCTAATCTATTTCTAATTGGATCCTTTTGCGGTGACAATGGCGGCGGCTTGGGCGCCGGTCCACGGGCCCAATAACCGCCCTGCTGGCCCATCCAGCCCACTAGGTGCCATTAGGGGTATGGCATCTCTCCCCCCTTCGCCGATCAGTGCGTCCACGCGCTGATATACTATCCAATTCCTTTCTCCATGGCTCGGTAATCTAGTGCTCGGTACTAACTTTGTGATGTGGAGGAGTATGTGACCCAGCCTGTCGTTGGATTGCTCAGAATTGACGCCGTGGTCCATGAATAAGAAGCAATAAGTGAGGGAGCTGAAGTATCCGAAGAGGTGGTAGTTGTAGTGCATAGATTCACATCAAGTTCAACTCGTCGCCATCTGCAGCCATCGTCGTGCAGTAGGTTCGTAAGTCCAGTTCCTCGCCAAGCGAAACACACACGCCTCTTACGCAGAGCTCAGAGCTATTGCCGGCTTGCCGCTAGAGGCACCTGCCACTCACGCAATCCACTCTGGGCCAATGTATTGTGGGTTGGGATGACGCTGACGTGGGACGCGAAGCCCAGCAACAAGATTCGAGGCAGCCGCTGGCGCCTTGGTGATTGCAGCTTCCTCTCTTTGGGTTGCTCCCTAGGTATCTGAAGATGCGATGTCAGATAGAACCGTGACACACAATAAATATTACACAAGTGCTCCTACCTGTGTCATTAGAGGATGAAGAAACATTTTAGCTGGTGTTGGTGAAGTAGACAGCATACCCTCAAAGGCTGCAGTACTTGGAGCATCTGCAGGGCATATGAATTTCAAGTGAAAGGTGGTACTTATAAAGTACAAGAATTGTGCAAGTGCGCATGCATATATAACAATGACGCCAAGAGAAAATTTGGTACCGCACAAGCACAAAAAAGGTTATGTTATATTGTATATATGCATCACAAGTCCAATAAGTAAAAAATGAGAGAAAAAAATAAGAGCAATACATGAGGTGAGATCATAAGAACAATCATGTTTAATAAAACTAAAGAAAGCAATACCTGTGAAAGGCAAGTAACCCACTTTAATCTAGGTTCTGCGAAATTGGTGACACCACACCAAACATTTCATTAGGACCCAACACCCTTGGTAAATTTGCAACACTTGCAAAGGTGGGTACATTTTTCTGGCTCTAATCTACACTACTTAGCTTGCAGGTCAGGTCATGAGATCAGCGTCGCTGACGTACCTGTAACAAAACTTCATTTGTGTCGTACTAGTAGGGTTCAAGTGAAGAAAACGGTATTTATGTTCCGGAGAAGCCGATCAAGCTAATAAAAGAGCCGATCAAGCTAATAAAAGCCTTTTGTCACTCTTTTGGTCCTCGTTTCGGTTGCATTCTTTCATTCGTTTCATCTTAAAGAATATACTAGTAATTAACATGACTTGGCTGCAGCCTGCACATTTATGTCATTAGTACACTTAGGGCCTGTTTGTCTCCATGACTAAAATTTTAGCCTTGCACTTTTTGTCAAAAATTTTACCATGTGATCCAAACAGGTTGGCAAAAGTTGGCTAATTGGTAAAATTTTCGTTATATTCTTTTGGCTCTCAAGGTTGGTAAAAGATGGCTAGAAGTGTATTTACCCTCTCATCTCTATCTCTCTTGTACCTTTTAGCCTATGGATTCAAACAACTCAGCAACACAAAAATTTTAGATAACTTTTGCCAATGACAAATAGGATCCAAACACAACCTTAACATGCCGTGTTAAATGTGAGTTAAATGCTACTGCTATGCCAAATTTCTTTTATGGAATTTCAACCACAATATTATCAACTCCAAATCCCACTTTAAAATCCTATGTACATGTCGTGCATGCAGATCATTTTCTTGGATTAATCCAGCCTGGGAACTGGAACTGTTTTTTTTAAAGGGAATATATTAATATCCTAGCTTCTGTATCGACTAATGCATATAGTTGTTCATTATTACAATCGAGCAAAACAAAGTTCAAGGAATCTCAAACACCAAGTTTTGAGCCATTTAAAACTTCAAGATATGCAGAAAGAAAAGACTAAAGATCAATTCTATTGCTAAATCTCCAACCATGACTTGCAAACACCTCCATCGCGATTGTCTCAATAATTCTACATCTAGGGGTGGTAATGGATCATGACCCTTATTCATTCTTCACAATCCAACTTAGCTCTTCCCAATTTTAGTTCAAAATCATATAGTATTACGGCCCGATCCTTAAATTTACTAGGCTAA
This sequence comes from Coix lacryma-jobi var. lacryma-jobi, assembly GCA_009763385.1. Classification (NCBI taxonomy): domain Eukaryota; kingdom Viridiplantae; phylum Streptophyta; class Magnoliopsida; order Poales; family Poaceae; genus Coix; species Coix lacryma-jobi. The sequence continues at coordinate 142,241 of VDCT01000115.1, read as the reverse complement.
ATTAGAGGCCCCTTTACCACCCCTATCTACATCCGGCCTTCATGAAATGACGATCATCCTCCTTCTGTAGTAAGGTCCAGTACCCGATCCAATAAGTCCCCTTGAAGATAACCTGTAAATAAGATGGTGCTATGACCTTGTTAAATACGATATCATTTCGAGTTAATCACAACGCCCAACACATAGCACTTGCACCCACGAGAACTTGAGACTTCATTTTCCTATTTAACCCTTGCAACCAACCAGTAAATAAATTATGTACACTAGTTGGAGGTTTTAGGTTAAAAGAAATATGAACAATTCTCTACATAAATTTAGCAAAATGACAGTCAAAGAGTAAATGTTGTATTGTCTCATTGGTGGAACAAAAACAACACTTCGTATCTCCTTGCCACTGCCGCCTAGCTAAATTATCCTTAATTAAAATAACTCCCTTATACAAGTACCACATAAAGACTTTAATCTTGAGGGGAAGTTTTAATTTCCAAATTAGAGTATTGTAAGGTAGAGTCTGTACACCTAAACTTGCTTTGTACATAGAATGAACTGAAAACAACCCGTTATGATGCAGCCCCCATATAAAACGATCTCTTTGGTTTCTTAATTGCACATTTGCCACCATGACCACAACATTGTGCCAAGCATGCAAATTGACAGTACTGTCCTAACCGTTGCACATTTCTTTCTCACGATGTTATATAGTGACGGGAAGAGTGTCTTGAAAGGATGTGGCGTTATCCATGAATCCTCCCAAAAATGTACCTGAGATCCGTCACCTAGATCAAACCTACCAAACGATAGGAACTCATCCTTAACCTTCATAAGACCAGCCCAAAATTGTGAGTCCCTAGGCATGTATTGAACCCGTGTTAGAGCATCTCCAGCAGCTCCCCAATCCATCTCCCCCAATATAGCTGTATTGGTGGCCACCAATAACGTTTTGGGGTTTCATTGGAGTCGTTTCTCCAGCAGTTCCCCAATACTACCACCAATACAGTGGGCCCTAGTGGTCAGATTTTTTTCTTTTCTCTCCGTCGTCCTCCCGATGCACGGTGAACTCGCAGCGCTTGCACGGAGCATGCAGCCCGGCGGCGACCGAAGCTCGTGGTGCCCGTGACTTGGACTTTGCGCCGCCCGACGCCCGTGTGGAGCATGCGGCCTAGCGGGGGCTGGAGTTCATGGCGCCCGCAGCTCGGAGCTGCGGCCCCCGGCGTTCGCACGGAGCACATGGTCCGATGGCGCCTGGAGTTCGCGGCGGCCGAAGCTCATGGCGCCCGCGGCTCGGAGCTGCGGCCCCCGGCGTCCGCACGGATCACGGAGCTCGCCTGCGCCCACAGCAGGGTGCTCATGGCGGTCGACGCTCAAGGCGGAGCACGTGGCGCCCGGTGCCCACGTGGAGCATGCGGCCCGGCGGTGCCCAGAGCTTGCGGTGCTTGCAGCCGGGAACTCAGGGCGGTCGTCGCTCGCGGCGGAGCACAAGGCCATGGCAGAGGGAGGCAACGAGAGAGAGGGAGAAGTGGCAGTTAGGGCGGGTCCTAGCTTATTGGCGGAGATGCAACTCCCCCCTTCATTTGAGGGGAGATGAGGTGTTTTTTAGTGGCCACCAATAAAAGGGAGGGTTATTGGGGAGCCGCTGGAGGAGAAAAAGTGAGCTATCTCCCCCATTATGACAATTTTATGGGGATTGAGGGTGGGAATGAGAGGCTGCTGGAGATGTTGTCTTGTCATGGTGATGGTGATGGTGATGTGATGAGATGCTCTTCAACTGCTGCCACATCCCATCACCGTTTATCAACTTGAAGAGCCACTTGCTTAGAAGGCACTTATTATGGACCCCTAATTTTGGACAAGGTAAACTGCACTTGGCATGTTGTGTTCAGGTTGCGTACTGAGAGCAATGGTGATAAGTTGTCTGTCAGGCAAGATGAAAAGCCACGTTGCTTACCGGCAGACAGTGGTCGATCGCACGCATGAATGTTCAGAAAGACTACGAGATGGATTACTGTACTATGCCTTGTTTAGATTGAGATTGTGGGTTTTTTTTCTCAACCGTAGCACTTTCGTTGTTATTTGACAAACTTTATCCAAATATGGCCCAACTAGACTCAAAAGATTCGTCTCGACATGTACATACTAAAAGTACAATTAGTTTTTTTTTGTCAACATTTAATACTCCATGCATGCATCTAAACATTGATGTGATGGTGATGTGATGGAGAGAGAGTGAAAAAAAGTTGAAAGTTTGAATGCATCTAAACAAGGCCTATGACACACAATGTTGAGTACGCTTAGTGCTGCAGTGCTGTCGGTGAATGTTGATCCTGGGAATGGGAGAAGTAGATGGTAAGTTTGTGATTTGTTAGGTATAGTGTTTAAAAAAAAAAACTATGGATTGGAGGCTTGGAGCAGGAGCACTGAAGTGCACGGCCCGAGTGAGCGGGCTTAATTGGACCAACGACGGGCTGTTATAGCCCATAACCAGCAGTGGGCCGCGTACGGATAGCAGAACGGTCCCCCGGTCCCCCCGTTTCTCCTTCGCTCCTCCAAACATTGCCTTCCTGTAACGGAAACTACGTACATTGCGTCTGTGCCTCTATCAGGTGGGCCACACCTCTCTCTCTCTCTCTCTGACACACGCAATCACGCACAGCCGCGTCCTCCTCGCGGAGGAGAGCAGCAGAGCAGTAAAAACGCCATTGCTTTTTCTACCCACCACACCACACCACCACTGCGCTGCGCCACGCTACACGCTCTTTTATTACCTTTTCCTCCTCCCCTTCTCTCGTCACCGCGTAGAGGCAGAAGAAGCACACGCAGCAGTTCACTCCATAGTCCACCCATCCATCCCATGTGAGCAAGAACGAACCACTTCGATCGGCCGGGGCCGGGGCCGGCGCGAGGGTTTCGCTGCACTGCGACTGCGATCGCCGCCGCTTTCCCTCCTCCTCCTCTCCCCTCATTCTTGGAACAGTGCTGGGACCCGATCGCATCGCATCGCATCTCCTTTGAAGCGGAACAAAAGCGATTTCAAGGTACGGACACCGGTACCACGAACCCCAACACTATTTCCTTCATATTTCCCTCTCTTCTCCGACGAGAACGACAGCCCCGTAAAGCTAGCGCTTTTCATCCACTGTAGTTCGCATCGCACAGGAGAATCTCGGATCCTGCTCTTTCTGTTGTGGTTGGTTATACGCTACCTGCTTCTTGGAATTTGGGTGAACTGCTTACTTTATTACTCACTCTTTTAGTAGTGTACAAGTACAAGGCTCGCTCGATCGATCATGGTCCGCCTTTGGTACTGAGGGTTGGAGTGGTTCGTGTGCGTGTGCTGATTATTCGAGTTCGAGGGTAGGATTTCCCTCATTCTCCTAGCCGGAGACGCAATGTAGCACTCAGGCACTCAGCCAGCCCATCTACGCAGGGCATTGATTCTGAAACATTCGTGAACAGAACAGGGGTTTGCGGGGACGGGGGTTTTCTTTTCGTCCCCCCTGAGTAAAATCCTGGTTGCTTCTAGAATAAACATCCAGTGGGCCATCTAGTTTCATCCCGTATTCCACCCACTTCATTGATTTCACATGTGTCATCTTTGCCCAATTATTACTAGTTTCTTCATGTACAACTTGCTCAGTTCATTCATTAGTTTTTCCCTGTGGTCCCGCTATTTTGTGAGCTTGCATTATTATTATCGTATCATCACTAATTTGTGCAAAATGGGCCACTGTGATATGAAAAACAAAGTCTCAGCAAAGGCCGTCTACTCATTTTGATATGTAGATGTACCTAATTATGTTGCCTTCTTTTCTGTTGTGATGAATCAGACAAAAGAAGTCTGAAAATAGAGTTTTCAGTAAGTGAGTTTTCTTGAACTGCAGTGTACAATAAGCTGCGTCAAATGATACGGTGATACCAAATTGTAGAATCTCTATTTGCATTACTGTCATTTGATCTTTGCTTTCGTGTTTAGAAAATAACTGCTTGCGATTCTGAAGAACATTACTTGTTCTTGTCTCATGCATCGAACATGCTACTGGATATACATCAACTGGACAGTTCATTATATTTATTCCCTTCTTTTTGTTTCTCATCTTGCTAGTATCAGGACAATGGTGACGAGCAAATCCTCGTGGAGCCAGGTTGTAAAGAATACCAGGCCAACAAACCTGTCCATTCCCAGAAGAAATCTCCAACCACAAGACCTTGGAGCTGTGATATTTGGTTGCACAAACAATACCATTCAAGAGTGTCACTCACGGCAACTTTTTGGTATGCTCTTCATTTCTCTTGAATCTTGATCACAACTCTTCTCTAAGCTTGTATTTACAAAATTGAGCTAACCCTTTAATGCATTTGTTTTTTTTTCCTGTGGGGGTGAGGGTGGGGGTGGGGATTGGGGTTGGGGGGGGGGGGGTGGTATATCATTCCATGCCAAGGCATATCAACTTGTTGAGGGATCCACTGACTTAGTTACCATTTGTGTCATGTTTCAGGTTTGCCAAAAGGACATATTTCATATGTGCAAAACATTAAGGAAGGACTACCTCTCTTCCTCTTCAATTATGATGATCGGAGATTGTATGGCATTTACGAAGCTGCAGGGAATGGCAAGTTCTGTCCTGAATCAAATGCATGGGCACATGATAGCAAGGGCAAAACAAGCTATCCTGCCCAGGTATAATCCCTGGCGTCTGTACTTTGAATATCATCTTCTTTTTCACTCTTCGTAAAATGACTTCTATATCCATGTCCTTTTATTTGTTTATTAGGTTTCAATGCGAGTAAGAGTGTGGTGTTTTCCGCTAGCAGAGAATCAGTTCAGGAATGCTATTCTAGCTAATTACTACCAGAACATACCCGGTGTCCCTGGCCAGAAGCTTCATTTTTTCAAGTTTGAATTGGATCATGCTCAAACACGTGTCTTGATGGATATGTTTACGCCTTCTCCTTCTCCTCCTAACAATTTCTGGATGCCTCCTGCCCAATTTGCTCCTGCCACAGCACCAGCTGATGAGCATGTGAGAGAATTAGTGCTGGCACCTGGATGGGCACCAGAGTGTGAGGGGAAAACTAACCTCAAATCAGAAAAGGTTGTAAAGTCATATGCAGACATAGTGAAGAAGAACAAATTTGAGGAAGTTGGGGCAAGAGATGTGGATGTGGAACATGCAAGCGCAGGTAATGAATCTTCTGGTGGTTTCGATGAACTGGACTGTCAATACACGTCACCAGAGAGGGACTATGCACTGTCAGATAGGGTGGTTCCAGTGCAACAACAACAGTACCCTGATAAGCAGGGAAAAATGTTGAGCTTTGATCAGGTGTTCCAAGGGCACATGACTTTTCCTGGTCAACAGTGGCATTCTGATTTCTATGCCAATGCTACTGAAAATGAAGATAATGATGCATATAGCTGCAAGTATGGCCAAGTGGTCAAATGTGCAATTCTGGATGGGGACTCTAACTTGCCAGAAACCTTAGATTCTGAAGTTGATAAGTTGTCCTTGGGGCGTTCTAATTTGCTGGTGCAGTTATTGGACTCTGAATCATGCACAGAAGCTCAGGTTGTAACTTTGAACTCAGCTGATATCTGCATTCCATTTTATCATCCTTTTTTTGTGCTTCAGTTCATTCAGTCTAGCTAACATGCTTAGTTCTTGTCTATCTATTGCAAAGTTTCTCACACTAATTTTGTTTGCAGCTGATTGGTGTAGTTAAAGAGTTATCTGGACGAATAGAGGTCATGGAGCAGAAGCAGGTCTCTTCTTTGTGCTATAACCTCATGAAAAGCCTTGCATCTTGTGTTATACTAAACCATGAAATCTTAAGTTTATGGAAATTGTTATATGCAAAAAAAAAACCCAGAAATTGCACTTTGAATAGATGTATTGATAACTTAGCATGAAAATGTAGGAACCAAGAGAATAAAGCAAACGACATTACGTTGAGTAAATCTTTGTATATTATTATACTGATACTAGACTGCATATGTGTAGGTCTGTAGGATTGGAATAGCTAAATTATGCACTCTGGGATGGCTAAATTTGTTACGTGGCACTAACAGGGAGAATCCATTAGATACTTGTAGTGTTTTTCGTTCATGGATACCTAAAGAAATGGAAGAAGTAAGGCAGGGTGAAATGAAAAGATTTTTCCATTATGCTTGTAGTAAATCAATCTCGCATATTTTTTTTTTGATAAAGGATCAATCTCGCATCTACTTAGTTTCTAATCAATCTTTCAGCTAGGATTCTCTATGATCGATTGTTCAACCTCTGTAGTCCACTCTTTCAATATGGGAAGTGGCGAAAATGGATGCAAACCCAAAGTCTATGAAAAACATCTCATTTCCTGGCAAAAAAGTTTTGGTTGTTAAATCTATTTATGTTCAAAATGCAGGCTTGGTCCAACAAAGAAGTCAAACATTTACAAGGGGTGAATGAGAGGTTACTGAAAAGAATTGTTGAACTAAAGGGAACAGTTAAGACATTGAATTCTAAAATAGATCCTTTGACCCTAGATGATTCACTTAATCAGTTTGTAGAACAATGTTTGGGTTCAGAAGATGTCATTTATCTAGTTGGTGGTTTTGATGGCTTCTCATTTTTGCCATCACTAGACTCTTTTTCCCCTTCATTGGACGTACTAACACCCCTCAAACCAATGGCTGTTGGCAAGTCATATACCTCAACTGTTGCACTAGAGGGCAAGATATTTGTTCTTGGTGGTGGTGATGGTGCTTGCTGGTTTGATACAGGTTACTACTTGACTTCTAAGTTTAGTTCCCTCTTGAGATCTCGTATTTCAATCGCTGTCCTGATTCTGCATTTATCTTTTGGATGAAGTTGACTGTTATGACCGAAGCCGTGATGATTGGTCCACATGCCCATCGTTGACTCGTGACAAGGGGAGCCTTGCTGGGGTTAGTGTCAATGGGAGAATCTATGCATTTGGTGGTGGAGATGGAACTGAGTGTTTCTCTGATGTTGAGATGTTTGATCCTACTCATGGAAAGTGGATAAAGAATCAACCTATGCTGGAAAAGGTATCGGTTTCTACCATTCATTTGCTCTAGAATGTGAATGCTTTTATATTACTGAAGCACTTAGTAGAACATGCATAAATTTGCCTAAGACACAAACAGCTTGGGAAGATAGTAACCATTTACACACGGAAAACCGTGTAATTCTGCAGTGAAGAAAAACAGTTCCTGATTCCATTTCAATTTCATGTACTGTTCTTTTTGGGAAAATATTTGCTTCTGATACAAATCTCCACATAATATGATAAACTCTATAGCTTGACTGACTTGGTCACACTTTTCTTCAGCGCTTTGCTCTAGCTGGTGTAGCACTAAATGGTGTGATTTATGCTGTTGGTGGCTTCAATGGTGTTCAATATCTGAGGTGCTGTACTTTTCCTGCCTGTACTTAGTACTTAGTTGGTTTAGTTTAGATCTGGTGGAGATACAACAGCTCATAAAACCTCCAAACATTTGAAAACAGTAGTTAAATCTCATGTGACAGCTTGCAAATCTGAATAAACTGAATTATTTCATAAATGTTCATTAGGCTATTCTCTGTTGCTATGATGGCAGTGATATCTGAAGTGAGAGGAACACAAGAAAACTCTTGTGCTAACTTTGTGATGTGTATTGGCAGCTCTGCTGAAAGACTTGATCCTCGGGAGCCTAACTGGAAAATGATGCCAAAGATGAGTGCAGGAAGGGGCTGTCATACACTTGCAGTGCTTAATGAAAAGATGTAAGTCATGTAACTCTTACTTTTTATGTTGAAACAATGAACTGAAGATATGCAAGATGTTCCTTTTGAAAAAAAAATCTATATAATCTGTGCCCAGCAAATGAAAGGCGGATGCACAGGGTGTATACTGTCTTTTGTTGACATAATTTGCCTTTGTATTTTCTTCCAGATTCTCGATTGGTGGATATGACACGGGGGCTAAAGCGATGGTGGCTACTGTTGAGGTGTATGAGCCAAGGATGCCATCATGGGTGATGGTTGAACCCATGAGCTACACCAGAGGATACCATTCTTCAGCTGTGCTTGGTGGCTCGATATTCGCCTTTGGCGGTGTGAAAGGTGAAGCAGATACAATCTTGGATGTGGTAAGTAGCAATTACAATTGACAAATTTCTAATCATGTCCATTTGGCTGTCAATAACTCAACTGATCTGTAACCAAGAATCATACACCCAAAATCTTGTATTTAGCTGTCAGGGCTTGATAGTTATCGTACCAGCCTCTGCCAGCACTTATTTTCAATAATTTGCTTTCCTGTGTTCCTGTCCCTACCGCATATGTCATTTTGTTACCATGCTAGTGTCTAGTGCATTTTATCTGAACATGAATTCGTGTCCATGCCTATTTGGCTGTCAATAACTCAAGCTATAAGCTGGAACCAAGAATCATACATCCAAAACCTTGTATTTAACTGCCAAAGCTTGATAGCGAGGCCGTCACTGAACCTGTGCATGTCAAGGGTTTGCCTGCTTCAACTGCATATACTATTGTTTGTTACTATCATACATGTACACAGATTCTTGAGCTCCTTGAGCACTTATTTTCGTTATTTTGCTTTCCTGACCCTACCACATATGTCATTTTGTTATCATGTCCTAGTACATTTTTATCTGGACATGAATTATTTGGGTTCTTTAAGTACCCTGTTTGGTAGTTGTGTTTTTTTTTTTCTGTATAATTGTCAAATACTTATCGTGGCTAACAGCTGAGCGCTGGTGTCATGGTGATTTGTCAGGTGGAACGCTACAAGGAAGGGTGTGGCTGGGTGGCTACGGGGTTGAAGTCGATTGGCAGGAGATGCTACTGCTCAGCAATTGTTCTCTGACTGAAAACTGCTCGAAAACAGTATTGACATGGCGAGATATTGTAACTTCTGAGTTCTGACAACCAAGTGAGCAGGAAACTGATATTAGGCAAAAACTTAGTACTTAGAAGGCTCTTTGCTTAGCCTGAACTGACAGCAGCAGTAGACATGATGGAGGTCTTCCTCCTCTTTGTTTCTGAATCTCGGAGAACTGTAAAACATTGAGTTTGTTTGTGTTGACTGGGTCGATGATGCAGCAACACCGGATGTGATGTGACAGAGTTGGTACTGAACCACTAAAACGGCACTCGATTGATGAATATCCAGAACCATTGTGATGGTTATTTGACTCTGTATGTTGTTGTGCTTTGCTCTTTTCAGCAGCTTGTCAAGATTCCTACCTACTAGAACTAGCCTACATATAATTTACTGCATAATCGTGATACGATGTAGGATAAGTGGAAATGCACATAAATCATGTACGCTACATATCGAATACCCATCCACATTCTGAAAACTTGCGGCCTTCTGAATTCTCTCTCAATTCAGAACACACCTTTATAGTAAGCTGATGAAACTGCAAAGGCGACTTCAGTTTCAGACTGACCCAGCAACACTGCTTTGAGATGTTTCGGGGGCCAGAGCAGCACTGCACGCACCAAACGTGTCTCGATCGATCTCATCTTTGTCAGCCGATCTTCAGGTACTGCGCCCGGCAGTTACAAACAATGCAAGAACACGTCTTGTGCGTGCGCATCTGCTGATTGCATTGCATGCATTGCGGTTGCGGATGGAAGAAGCCGTTTGCCGGGCCCATCACCCACTCTCACTCTCACCTGCAGCAGCCATGTATGCGTGTATATAAATGCAGTGCAGTCGGCGGCAACCTGCAGGCAGCCATTCCATGGACACATTGCATTGGTAAATCGGTAGCCACCAGATTGATATGCATGGCAAGGTCCCTGCTGCAGCATTTGCCTAGCTCCTACGGTAAGATGGAGACTGCAATCACCTGCAGGTAATTTGAATTCATCAACCCAAGCTTGTTAGATAGAAACATCACTACAGTTTAGACAACAGGTTTACATTGGGCAGGATAAAGTAGATATAGTGTTTGCTCAAGAACAACAACAGATTGTTGTTCAGTTACGTACAGGTCAAGAGTTTTAAGAAGGATACAGTACATACATAGTTTGGAGTAGCCAGCTCATGAGGAAACTAGATTACACCCACATGACACTCAGGCATCATCCTTATTAGTTTTACTGCGTAATGTATTTGGTTACACTTATCAGCTGAATAAACAAATAAATACCTCATCCAATTCGAAACATATATATGTTAGTGACTACAAGGGAAACGACATGAGTAAATGCCTAGAAAAGTTATGTGAGGTAACCTGCTAAAAATGGCGCAAATTTACCTAAAAATAATTAGAAATAAAAAACACCAAAGCATCGGCGAGTAGTTAAATTTGTAACTTATTAGTGTCACAAGTTTTAAAATAAGTCGGCAGGGAAACTAACTCTAGAGCTGGATCTATAGTAGTATATGGTGCTATTGTAGATATTATAACAATTCGCGCCAAGAGGACAATCTTTGCTCGATCGCCACCACAGGTAAATGCCCCATACCTTCCTTGTGCATATGGTGGAGAAAAACATAACCAAGAAAAGTAGCTGATTGACTGTTTGTTAAGGCCAATATAAAGGAGTGAAAACAATATCTTGGTAATGTTGCTCTTCACCATGTACACGAAGAAGGTACAAACTTAGGGCCCTCCTAGAGTGATGGCCGGAAAATATTGTCGTCTTGGCGGACTTTGTTATAATATCAACAATGGCATTATCCTACTAGATCCAACTCTAGGACCGGTTCCCTGCTGACCTATCACTTGCTGATGCTCTGGTATTTTTGTCTAAATTATTTTTCACATAAAGTTGCGGACCCATTGGAGCATATCACATAACTTTTTCAGATATTTGTTCTTGTCCTTCTCCTTCAATTACGAACATATGGTTTCCTTGTATTTCGAATTGCACACGGTATTTATTTTTATTCTGCTGATAAGTGTAGTCAGACACATCACCCAGTTAAACTAAAGATGATGCTTGACAAAATATTGAACAATATATTTGCTTTATCCTGCCCAATGCAATATGTTGTGTGACCATATTGATGTTTCCATCTGACAAGCTTGGTTGACTTGAAGTTACCTTCAGGTGATCATAGTCTGCATCTTAATGTACCTAGCGAACATATTTATGAGATTCTGGTCCGTGTGCTGCTGTAAAAAAAAAAAAAAAAAAAAAAGTCCATTGGCACCACACTGCTGCTGGTACCTCGTTGCTCTAATATCACTAAAGCCCAAGGTAATTGCATAGAAGAATCGGAAAAAAAATAGTGAGCAGAATACCAAAATTGGGTTGTGAATTTGTGTTCCTAATCTGATCAGCTATTGGTAGATAAATATTTATTACTCGCAAAAAAAAAAGGAAGATAAAGATTTATACCGAACCATGCATGACTGATGTGGCTGCAAATTATATTGGAGTCAGTTTATAAATGATACAACTTCTCTTTGTTCCCTTATCTAAAAAAAATGATACAACTTCTGCCAACAGTTAAGCATTGGTGTGTGATGGCAATTTGTGAGGTGGAACCGCAACATGGAAGGGTGTGGTTGGGTGATTACGGGATTGATGAAGTCGATTGGCAGGAGAGATGCTACATACTGCTCAGCAATTGTTCTCTGACTGTAGCTGCCTACGACAACAGTATTGATATTTGGAGATAGTGTAGCTTCTGACAACCATGTGAGAAGAAAACGGATAACGGATATTATATTGTAATATATTAGGTAAAACTTAGAAGGCTCTTGAAGTCTTGCTTAGCCTGAACTGACAGCAGTAAACATGCATGATAGAGGTCTTGGTAGCTAGCTCCTCTCAGTTTCTGAATCGGAGAACTGTAAAACAATTCGAGTTGTTTGTGTTGTCTCTGTCGATAAAGATGCAGAAACACCGCCGGATGCATTCATCACCATGCATGACCGCTTGTCAAGATCACGACCAGAACCAACTTACAGTCTATCTACTGAATAATGCGTGAAATGCAGGATAAACGGAGATGACCACCCTGACCCTGCTACTCCGGCCAGGACTGGCCTGCCCGGTTGCAGAGTGGTACCGTAACTGACAGGGTATGTCAATAAATAAATGAGATAAAATACAACAAACAAAAATATATAGCCGTCGAATGTACCGTGAACTCTACGCGTCAATTACCCGTTGGCTGTAAAAACTTGCGGCCCCGTGAATTGTGATTCAGAAAACACCTCCGAATCTTCAGTTAACTGAAATTGCACAAGTCGATTCAGTTTCAGACTGACACAGCAGCAGCACAGCACCGCTAAGCGGAAAGCAACGAGAGATGCAGGCCTGAAACAAGTTATTATATAACTTGTCACGACCAAATGAGCAGGAAACTGACATTATTAGGTACGTAGTAGGTAATAGAACTTAGAAGGCTCACCTCTTGCTTAGCCTAACCTGACAGCAGTAGACATGAGGATGGAGCTCTTCCTCCGTTTTTTGTTGTTCCTGAACCGGAGGGAGGGAGAAGTGTAAGACATTGAGTTGCTTGCGTTGTCTGGCCTGGGTCGATGATGCAGCAGCAACACAGGATGCTGCAATTTGTCAAGATCGCGGCTAGAACTAACTGATAATCTACTGAATATATAATACTGTTATCGAATGCGAGATAAACGGAGATACAGATGAATCCACTGCTACTACTCCGGCCGTGGCCGTGGCCGTGGCCGTGGCTGGCCCTCCCGGTTACAGTTACAGACAGAGCTGTGCCGTCGTAACTGATGATGACACACGCCGGTAAATGAGAGACAACAACCAAAACAAGAAAAAGAAGAAGCCGCCGGATCTACCATGAGCTCTCTACTCTACACGTCGAGTACGGAATGACCCGTTCGATCTAAAAACCTGCATTGTCCATTCAGTTTCAGCCTGACACAGGCAGGCACACAGCTGCAGCCTGCAGCAACCAGTTTGGCATCTGCGGGCTGCTTTGGTTGCGGAGGGGAGGAGAGTCGTTTTGCTGCACCCATGACCCACTCACAACCGAGGGGTTTTGGGGAAGAGGTAGAGAAAACTTGGGAAATGGGAAGAAGACGAGCAGGAGCGAGGGAGCAAGGTTTGTTTGATTCAGAGTTATTATATATGTTGTTCCTACTCTCTGCGCCTATGGTCTTCTGGCGTACGGGAGATATAAACATGCATCAACGAGTTCGTTATTTATATTTTACATCGACACTCAAGAAACAGGAATTTCTCCACATCTATGTCACCGAGTGTTGATTACTGAGAGGGTTGAGTCCCGAGTATCTATCTATTCCTACCTAGGCGGTTCCTAGGGAGATATATAAACACTCAAGAAGTTTGTCCTGAATTTATGCATGTTTAATTTGATGTTTCTGAGTGATTCTGGCACTAGAGAGCTTCATATATTCTGATATTTAGGGGGTTTGACTTGAGGAAGGATCCATGGGCAGCTGAAAATTTTGTGTACAAGGGTGTGTATTGGATCCATGAGCTAAATGTCAAGGGCGCTATATATAATGTTGTTTGAGTTCATGAAAATTAGGAATATGTTTAAAAATGTGCACTACAATAATGGGGGCATATGGGAGATATATATATATTATGTAGCCAGATCGATACGATCAGGTTGGATATATATATAAACAGTAGTGGAGAAGCAACCGTGACCACCACTAGATATAGCTATAGCTAGAGATTGTCTATATTATTGAATGCTTACTGTTAGAGTAAATAGAAATAATACCACATTGTGTACCCACGTGAGGTGTTAGTCCTATGTACCTTATATAACCAGCCCATGAGGCTCAATGCAATATTTCATCCAATAATTCCACTAATTATGTTCTCCTTCACTTACGATGAATATATAAAAGGGAGCTTGTTCAACATCGTCGTGTTGCGCAGTCAGAAGGTAGGAATAATAAAGATGAAGATATCACAATGTAAGAGTCTAGCCACTAATTAGAAGGGTGTTGTTTCTTGACGTAGAATCATCAAAGCAAACGAACGTGAGAAATTTAGAAAACAAATGACAACTAGTTAACCAATACTATGTACGGAAAAAGATCAATCAAGACTATGTGACCCTATAATTATTTAGACAACACTTCTTGATAATGGATGATTGCACATGAACATCAGGGGCTATCTTCTTTGGAAAAAGTCTACTTAACATATCCAGAGTAGTCTACTTGACCCCCAAACTATGAAACAGCCTGTTTTATCCCCTGAACTTTGCAAAACTGGTCAAATTACCCTCCCAGATGGTTTTGAACATTAGTGTTGGTACCGTAACAATGGTTTTGCTTTTGTCCTTTTCTTTTTTATTTGTTTCGACTGAATCTTTGAAAAAATCATAGTAAATCACAGAAAAATTGTAAAATAGAAAATATAATTTTGTTGGACTCCACATGAGTATAGATCTACATAATGAACATATAATATGGTATACTTTACTATAAAGTTTTTGTTATAGATTTAGATCTATTCTTTTCTGTAATTAGTTGAGATAATTCATAATTGCAGTTTCTATATATGGTCCAATTGTGGCGAAATTTTTATGGTGACCTAGTTATTGTATGCTCGAACTATAGTAAAAATTTCATACTCATTGGATCATGTATAACTTAGTCATAGATTTACTTAGGGTTTGTGCTTGTTAAATCATGTATAACTTAGCACAGAAGCATCGCCGATCTTATAGATTATTATACTATAAAAAGAAAGAAACTTGCATTGAATTAAGAGAGTTTCATGAAGATTATACCGTACCATAAGAGGGGATTGGTGACAAGGGATCACCTTTGCCTAAGTCTTGCTCTAAAGCTCTTTATTTTTTGTTGTAAGTCACTACTAGTGTTCCAAGAAGGAATGACGAGGTCTGAGTGAAGAAATCCTTCACCCACGTGTGCGTGCATGGATGCATGTGGACCGACCTATTGCAGGCGGTTTCTGGTGATGGTGTATGGACGTGTACATGCATGCATGGGATTGTTCGATCACCACGTACAGGTGCAGCTAGCACAGTACACCGCACCACACCACTCCAGCATACATGCATGAGAGATGAGTCGTACGAGGCGATGATGGAGTTGCATGCATGCACTTTGCATTTTGCAATAATGCTAGCTGTGGTCAGTGTCAGTGGTCACAGGCCGGATGGCACGATGTGTACGTGCTGCGTGTTCTAGCAGCTAAACTAGGGCAGGGCCCTTCAATTCAGGCCTTCTTCACCAAGCGTCATAAAAGCGTAGGAAAATTAGGCATTAGTTTCATACTTTCTTTTCAGAAGAGTTAAAATAATAAAATATCGATGAATTCATTCATAGATGGAAGTTCATTTAGATCCTCTTTTTTTTTCTTTTAGAAAATCCGAATATTATAATAATTTAATTCTGGAACATCAAAAGGCAGGATATGATGACACTTATTTAACACTTTCGACTACAATGACAAAATAATTGCTGATGGCGCATGTCGACTAACAGCTAGCGTGCACGTACGTACGATGCATGCATGGCCGAACCGTGGCCTAGCTGATCATCAGTGTGCACATGACATGAGATCGATCGTGTATCCTCGATCGATCGCCGGGTCAACTCTCAGCTATCACGTATACGAACGTCGAGCTGAGAGATATATGGGGGGAAGACGACAGCATCATGCATGCAACAAGCAGGTCGAGTACGTGACGGCTGCGAGGTGCTCATGAATCATGCATGATCATATCACCGCGCGCGCGCGGGGAACGAACGATGCATGCATGCATGCAAACTGTGTGCTTCAATTGGAGTACTGTACGTATACGGAGCTATATATATATGCAAAATACAATTTGAGTGAAAAAACAGAGAGAGTATTTGAACGGTCGGTGCTCAAAACACAATTTTTTTTATTATTATTGCAGTTATTACTCCACGACTATTTCATCTTCATTTTGGCTGTCCGTCCCAGATCTCGCGAGCTCTGTGGCTGGAGCTGGAGGTTGGTCGGCGTGTTGCTGCTGGCCACCTATTCCAAAGATTTCCACCAGCAGCTGCTGGAGCCAACCTACTCCAAACCTTCTAGCAATGGTTATTGCTACCGCAGACACAAACATTATCCATCTATATATTAGTAAGTACTATACTATAATATGATTTTTTTCTTTATATCAAAGATAAAGTACAAAAAAATTGTAATGAATTCATGATATGTACGGTGACAAAGGCCCAGAAAGGTTGCTTGAGGGTTTTAGTCATATAATATCTCACTTACCAAAAGATATTACCACCGTGCTCGTCCAACCGACATCTATGCTCCACCTAAGGTGAAATGCATATCATCAAACTTGCAGCCAAGAGCAAAAAAAAAAAAAAAAAACAACATATGACACTTTGATTTAAGCGCTGGTGCCATCTTACTAACTTACTTTTCTGATGCATGATGTGTGTCCTAGCCAAGAAACAACATGCCAAAATACATGGAGCCCATAGCGAAGACAAAATGGAAAAAACCATACCCATATGGTACGTCGTCATTTCCTGACTCTACTACGTTCCCCAGCTGCAAACAATTGAGCCACATATATATATTATTTAAATGGTGCAAAAAGCATTTGACGGTTTTATAGATTTGATTTGATGATTTGTTTAGTTCAAGTGAACAACATACCTGTATACATTTGTAGTCAGTGCCAACTGAAAAGGCAGCTACAGCTACGCTGATCAGTTCAACAATAAAACTCTGCCGATATTGAAATATTAATTAAATGTTTGATGAAATGTCACCCTAGGCAAGAACCGTGACATACACAGTTAGGAGTCTACTTACAGTAATTGTTATCCAATTTGCACCTGAACCGGTTTTTTCTTTCTTGTAGCAGATCGTCTCCGGCTCACTGTTGGGGCAAAATTATTAGGCAAAGAAAATAACTAAGTTAGTTGTGCCATACAAAAAAAAAAAGGCGGCCACATCAATCATCAGTCACATGTAACTAAATATGAATATTTTACCTTTGAATTGCTGACCAGCATAGGAACACAATGTATACCCCCAATATTGCTGGCTCCATGTAAAATCCCTTGTTGGCCTAAATTTAGGTGTCACTAGCTCATTACTTTCCAATTCTTAACTTTTGATTGTCTAATAAGCAAGTATTAATTCACATAATTACCTTGTTCAATAGTGAGAATATGGGCATGAGATACACCAGCATCACCGTGGCGAAAATGAACGCGGCGTTCACATAACAGCCCACGTAAAATAGGATCATAAGTATGATCCCCACAATAGAGCAAACATAGGCTAGTTTACATATCGTGTTCACCTTACGTTTGCTGCAAGTCAATCCGAGGTGGTCAGATGAAAAAAAATCAAACAAAGGTTACAACACATAACTTCTCAAAACTTACTGATTTTGAAAATTTTCCTGGCCACACCATCTGGAGTTCAGCCGTGTAATGTATCTTATTACACTTATGAGCTGAATAAAGAGAAATGTCCTGCTTAATTCAAAAATAAGATATATACAATAACCACCAGTTAGTGACCGAAAAAGGAAAAAAAACAAAAATAAATGCTTGAAAAACTTGTGTGAGGTACCCTGCTCCAAAATGTGCAACTTTTCCTGAAAATATTTCAACAAAAAATGTGTGTCATTAACAAGTGGTGGAATTTGCAACTTACAAAAATTGTAAGAACGGTAGTAGCGCAACTGACTATAGATTTGGATGAAATGGGTTGATGCCACACAAGAGATCAAGAAGCAACCTCCAAGGAGAATGATCTTCGCCAGCCACCATTGAGAATGCCATGAGTTTCTGCGGTCATGTATGCTCTTTGTGCACACAGTTGTGCAGAACATGACCGTGAAAAAGAGCTGATAGACAACTCATTAAGGCTAATACAAAGAAATGAAAATCAAATATATTCTTAGGGCTGCTGATGAGAAGGAATTTAAGGATACGAAGAAAGTCATGCTTATTATCATGACACCCTCACTTGCAAGACAGTCGCGGTTGCCATGACAACCACTTATGCGCTGTCTATGGAAAAAATCTTTAGGGTTTGCACGTATCCACCAAGCAAATACATTGGCAACAAAGAATAGCACCGCATAGATATAACGGGCAGCCATTGTGCCTGGGTGCTGACAGAAGGACCATGCCCCTGTGCAGCAGCTGCCACCATTCCTCTCCGCCTGCATTGTGCCAGCTGTGTCGGCCATAGTCTGAGAACAAAACAAATGTGAGGAGAATATATGAAGAACAAATTAAATAGTTTTTTTTTGCTAATTGGACAACTAAATTCAAATAGTTTGGATTATTTTATACTAAAATATAACTATTGTTTAGCAACAATGAACGAATTAGTGAGAGCTATTTTAGCAACACCAAAGTACAATCGGCGGCATGGCATGGTTATGCATTTCAACTTTGATGTAAAGCTAATGGCATAATAAAAAGCAGCACGTACATTAGAATATAAGCTTGCTACAAATAAAGGAATATTGAGACCAAATTATGACTAACTTTCGTACGTGAGTGTATGCATCACACTACTGGCTCGATCGTCGAGCGGTCACTAAAAGTGTGTGTGGCGTGCGTGGGAGCCAGAGAAACGAGAACGATGGAAGTGAGTGATGATGGGCTGCAGCTTGCATGTCTCCTTTGTGTGTCTCGATCTGTATCTCCGTATGCATGTACGGCATCCATGCCCTCTTCAGAAATGGGCCCACTTGTTTCTTCCATCTGCACCGCACCGCACCGCACGCTACGAGATAACGAAGCCACCGTCAGCCCATCCACCTCCCTAATCACATGTTTATCAATATTTTGGTCTCACGATTAAACTGCTTGTAGTTAAAATTAAATAATGAAGCCGCCGGTGCGGGCATGGCAGGACGAGAGGTCCCGATCATAGGACGGTGGCAACGAGCTCGCCCGCCTTGGCGGCAGTGGTGGCCATGGTGGGCGCGTGCAGGCAGGAGACGGGAGCGCCCTCGGTCGATGATCTTGGTAAACTCCAGGTGGATTCTGACGGCATGCACGCCGGTGCAAACGAGGGAGAATCCGTTGATGGCGGCGACGGTAGCCCGCGGGTAGCCGCGTCCTCCTCGACAAGCAGATCAACTGGGGAGCTCGAAGCCTTGGAAAAGCCGCCTAGGACGGCGACGAGAGTAGTGGGCAGTGGCCGCGTTTGGAGCACATCCTCGTCGCCGGCGGTGAGCTAGCGAGAACTCTCTCCCCCTTATTGACGTGCACGGTGACCGTCGTCGGGCATTCCGTGCTTGCTGCCTCCGACTACTGTAACTGTGTAACGTAGGAGACAGACTAGACAAACGGCTCCGTTTTCTCTTAACGTGAGATGTGGACCGGAAAAACCAGGAGGCCTCAGGGCTCTCCACGTGGCTGGGGACACGGACGGGCACACATCAAGGAGACACGGAAGTTGCAGCCATTCTGCATGCATGTCCGATGAGACTAGGGGGTGTTTGGTTCTACCTTACTAAACTTTAGTCATTTTTAGTGGCTAAAATGTCAAACACCCCCACTAAAAGGGACTAAAGTGTATGTTTAGGGGGTATTTGGTTCCATCCCACTAAACTTTAGTCACTAAATTTTAGTCACTTTTAGTGGCTAAAATGCCAAACACCCCACTAAAAGGGACTAAACATGCACTTTAGTCCCTTTTAGTGGGGGTGTGGCATTTTAGCCACTAAAAGTGACCTTTTAGTGGGGGTGTTTGACATTTTAGCCACTAAAAGTGACTAAAGTTTAGTGACTAGAGTTTAGTGGGGTGGAACCAAACACCCCCTTAGTCTTTTTTAGTGGGGGTGTTTGACATTTTAGCCACTAAAACTGACTAGAGTTTAGTAACTAAAGTTCAGTGGGGTGGAACCAAACACCCCCTAGGTCACGACTAACTATGTCTCTTTCATTGTTGCTGAGCACATGCATGAGCTATGGTGTGTTACACCAAGACATGTACACGTCCAATGCACACACCCACACGTATAAGGGGGTGTTTGGTTTCACCCAACTAAACTAGTCACTTTTAGTGGCTAAAATGCCAAACACCCCCACTAAAGGTGACTAAACATGCACTTTAGTCCCTTTTAGTAGGGGTGTTTGACATTTTAGCCACTAAAAGTGACTAGAGTTTAGTGACTAAAGTTTAGTGGGATGAAACCAAACACCCCCTAATTCTTTTTATACAAAAAAATGTTCCAATGATAATCTTATCGATCGATGACCATATAAAACGAACGGCGGGGAGCCAAATTAATGCATTACAATAGAAGAACTTTAGAATAGCTAAATTTGATTTTGTTTGAAGAATCAAATCAGGTATGCATCAGTTTTGACCAATACGTACTACTTTTGGAAAACCTACATATACATATATGAATGATATATACAAATTTACAGGAAAAGTATTTACTGTTGAAGTAACAAAAGTACGGAGTACAACATTTCGATGTATATGAAAGCTTCAAATATATATAGATTGTAACAAGCAACCTGAAAATAGATGATTGATCACTACTGTTGCAGAATAATGTAAAGATCGAGGTACTAATTAAAATTGAAATAAGTGATCCAACAGGGAACCGCAACCTGTGCACTTTTGAAAACGAAGCACAAATGCTGATTGCTGAATGAGTAGATTCGATTATCAATTCAGTCAATCATGATACTAAGGAGATACAACAAGCAGTCGAAAAAATATGTAGAGAAATAATGATTTTCTAGATCAGATTGGCTGACTACAGCTTAACAAGTTTAATTTCTAGACACGAAATATAGTGTTTCTAGATTACTTTTCCTGAAAATGAAAAGCAATTCAATGACCCACGTGGAATATGACAACAAAGGTAACACGTTCTTCATGATCCTACTAAAAACTTTTTTAATTATGGCATTATATCCTTTATTTTTGCTAACCGAACCATATACGTACTGCATATAACAAACAAGACTGAGCTATATTTATCTTCATTGAAACTTACTAAAGTATCAAGACTGCTTAAAAGACTACATAATAACTCCTAAATCCAATAGCGGACAGTATGTATAGTCACCCATTGAAGACACTTATACCATAGAAAAAATAATAAGAGCCGCAAAAATATAGGCAAAAAAAAAATCAAACAGAGGTAATCATCTACATCTCAAAGTGCATTTACACTGTGTGCAAAAAGTGCTATTCATGCTACATAGTCTACTGACCAATGAACAACCATATATTCTGAATTATTACTTTTTTTATAAAACTACCCTTTCTAAATGACGTCTCGCCAAAAAAACCTTTCTAAATGACAATTCAATTTTCTATAGGAAAAAATATGTCAACATTAATGACAATGAAAATGGGTCTTCATCTAGCAGCAAGAATAAATGCAAACAATCCAGAAAAAGTCTATGGACAATATGTAAAAATTCAGGTGCTCCATAAACATAACTATGGACTTACATTCTAATAATACAAGTCTTATTAAGACTTAGCAAGTTTACTATTTTAAGAAGAAGAATACATAGAAGCTCTGTGAAGTAGATAAATAATTCAACTACATAGGCAAAAAGAGTTGTATTCTTTGATAAGAAAACAAATATAGAAGCAGAGTTAATCAGGAGCATTTTTTACAAAAAATATTCAGGAGATATTTTACCATTCTAACATTCTTTGACAAGAAAACAGATCATTGTAACACCCTAAAATTTATAATCTTGGAAATAGAGAGAAAATGTTTTATTATGTATTTTTGGTGCTCATGAGAATATAGGAGAAATAAAACTTTTCTTTCAATTAAAATTTATCTGAGGGTAATAACATGTTTGAGCATACATGCTGATGCATATTTATTTTTGGGTGATGATTGGTTTGCTCCAAAGTTTGAAAGGTTTTCAAATTGTTTTGAAAATGCTTTTGAAATGACTTTAAACAAAAAGAAAAGGTTTTTCCTCTCTCCCTCCCCTTCTCCCCAATTTGGCCCAACGGCCCAGCCTGCTTGCGCTTTTCTTCCCCTCTCCTTGGCCCGCACTGGCGTGAAGCCCAGCCGGCCTAGGCCTAGTCACTCCCCTCCCCTTTCCCTTCTCTGCAGCCCGCCCAGAGGCCAGCCCAGCGCCCCACTCCGCCTTGGGCCGTGCTCGGCGAATCGGCCCAGCGGCGAAACCGAGCCCGCACTGGTGCCTCCCCCACCTCTTCGCCCTCTGTGACTGACTCGTGGTCCCGCCTCGTCAGGGTCTTCTCCCTCCTCGTG
Organism: Coix lacryma-jobi var. lacryma-jobi; assembly: GCA_009763385.1. NCBI lineage: Eukaryota > Viridiplantae > Streptophyta > Magnoliopsida > Poales > Poaceae > Coix > Coix lacryma-jobi. Next base: position 120,035 of record VDCT01000115.1, on the reverse strand, counting down.
ACCGCCCTGGACTCAATGGCAGAGTCCGTTCCTACCCCACCGAGCGCCTCGTCCTTGCCCCCTCCGCATGTTGTGCCCCCTATATAGGTGCCCAAATCCGCCACTTCTCTCCTTGTTGAAACCCGATCGATCTCATGCCCTAGTTTCCTCGCGCCGCTCAGTTTGGATCTCGTCGGAGCCGCCGACTATCACCCTACGTTGTCCGCCGCCTCTGAACCCTCTCCGGTCGTGGTTTGGCCCTCGATAAGTTTCCCTTGCTCTCCTCTTCCTCCTCGTGTCCTCCCCGTGCTTTCCCGTGGCCGGAATCGCCAAACCGCCGAACTCTGGCGAGCTCGGGCTCGGCCAGCCATGGCGGCCGCCGCCTCCTCCTTCCCCTCCGGCCGGAAGCGCCGCCCCCTCTCTCTTGATTCTAATCTCATCCGTCTGTTGCAGATCCAACGGCCGCAGAAGCTCCATACCCCTTCGGCCTGGGACTTTGCAAAAGAAACCCTAAAGTTTTTAATATAAAACCCGCCGTCCAAAGCGCAAACGCAGAATACGTCTTCTCCTCGGGAAAGCGTAAACCCAGGTCTGTGGTTTCCCAAATACATTTTCCAATAATCACAAGTTTGCCACTGAAACTGTTTTCGCTATAAAATCTCCGTTTTAACTCCGTTTTGACCCGTTCAAGTTGCGTTAGGTTCGTAATTACATAATCTACATGTTTTTGCAACTGTTAATCATGTTTACAACTTTTAAATTTCGAGTATAGTTTTAATCTAATATTTTATTAAAGAAAATCTTGTTTAATTCATAACTTCTCCGTTATAGCTCCGTTTTTAGCGGTTTTCGTGTTCACGCGTTCGTCTCGATGAGTAGAACAGTTTTATAAGCTTGTTATACCTGTTTTATGTATTGGTGTACTGTTTTCTAATTTAGTGTATGTTTTGCTTGTATATTTGCTCCTGTGTGTCGATGTTTGTTGCGTGTAGACGAAAAGTTGCAAGTGAATCTACAAGAGCTTGACTTTGAAGACTGTGATCAACATCAACTTGAAGAAGGCAAGTGCAGGCATCCTTTGATCATGTTCTTTACCTATTCACCATTAATCACTATATGCATGCATGTGTCTAATTATGTGAACCCTCAGGATTATCCTAGTTTTCCATATCTTCCTTGTTACCTGGGTTTTATGATGGGTAGTAATGCTATGCTAAGCAACTTTACTTGTACTACAAATACCACATGATGATGATATATTTTAATGGTGACTTAATGGTTTTGGAACTATGCTTTAACGTGGAACTCAGTGACTCGGGCACATGGTATGGTATGGTGGTTATGGTAAGTGTGGTTTGTGGTTTGTGTTTTGTGCTCGGGTCCGCCTTTTAGGACTGGCTCATGGAGCGACCACCCAGGATAACAGTGCAACCACGAGATGTTATATGGCTCTAACCGGGCTAATTAATTAGAGGATTCTAGTGTTGCGTTAACCGGGGGCGCTACTGAGGGATGGCCCAAGAATGTGGTATGGACTTAGGGGTCCTCTGGTTGCTGCGGCTTCCAGTAGGAACTTTAGGTGGTTATCGCTCTCTAGATGAATCTTTGTAAAGGCCCGTGGTGAAACCCTGCCATACACCTTGGAAGTGTAGTATGGGAGTCATGATCTTGGCATATGGGAATCACTGCTCGTTGGGAAAAGTGTGCAACCTCTGCAGAGTGTAAAACTGATATATCAGTCGTGCTCACGGTTACGAGCGACCTGGACCCTCACATGATTAGTTTTGGACAGTTGGACTTATGGACATAAGATGACGGTTTCTCAGATGGAGGTGTTTACCTCGGTTAATGGTTATATTAATGGTGGTATTCTTCTTAATTAATGGGATGGGTTATCTTATACTCAATTATAGTAATCAGGTGCTAATAAAACTTGACCAACTAAAATGCTTACCGCAGTGAAACAGTGTCAGCCTACCTTTGTTCAAGCCCTGCATGTCATTTTATTTCCGCCTATACTTGTTGAGTACGATATGTGCTCACCCTTGCTATTCCCCACAACCCCAGAAGGTAGCCAAAGTTGCCCAGAAGATTAGTGGAGATGTCGTGGAGTTTACCAGAAGACTATCAGTTGTGCTTGGCGTACGGTGCCCCCAGTCAACCGTCCCTATGAAGATTGGAGCCTCAAGTGAAGATTAGTTTATGTTCCGCTTTACTCTGATATATGTAAGTGCTAATATAGCTATGTTACGTTATGTAATAACATTGTTTCTGATGTTCTATATTCTGGTGTTGTATGTGTGGACTTCCTGGGCACACATATGACAATCCTGGTTTTGTTCTTAAAACCGGGTGTTACAATCATACTTTATATATTTGGAAATTCTACCCGAAATATGAAAGCACAGATCCATGAGAAGAACCAATGATAAGTTTGATGGAAAAAAGTAAGACACAAACAACATAGAAACTAAGAAAGAGGAGGCTGAGTTCAGAAAAACAAAAGGCAAGGAAATGAAACAAATTAAGACAAGAAGATAGAAATATCTTCTAAAAAGGTATTTTAGTTAACATCTTTTGGTTGTCCTTGATCATCTTTACCATTATTAATTACAGAAAATGCAGGACAAGAGGATAATGAGCATTGAACTGTATACATGTCAACAAGGCAAAGAAGAAATGCTACAAAATACACATAATAGGTACATGGATACTTTTGAATAATATAGTGAAAATATGTTCAATCTTTTAGGTTAGATGATTATATATCTAATCACATACATATTTAAAATTTGTTTTTGCTATCATAAAAAATGATACAAGATGCCTGATGAAAACATAGGAAATATTTGAATATCGAACCAATTTCAACATTATGATCAGTGTGTTTATGAAGCGCGATGCACTATTTAATCATAGGGCAATTGTAATTTCTAATGCAAAGCATAGACTGCTCGAAATACTCCACTTCTCCATACTTATTTCACACAGAGGTAGCATGCATTTTTTTTGCCAAGTAGCATCCAATTTTGAATATTTAATAACAAGAATATGAGACCACACTGCACGTACTAGTGGTATTGAATATTCACTAACGTATACAACAGGCTATATTTTATCAATGAATATGAGATTTTGTGGTATACATTCTTGCTGCCCGAAGATGCATGCCAACATATGATGATAGTATCTAGAAAAAGAATAAGCGTACTAGCCCAAACACAACATCTGCCATATGCTCCACCTAATAATGCGAACTGCAAAACATGAAATTTGCAGGTAACAAAAACATATCACTTCAATTTAATCGCTGGTGGCATCTTAATTAACTTATATACTTTTCTAACGCTAGAATAAGTAGTTTGATAGTATCCCCTGTTATGTACGTACCACTGCACTAGTGGAGTTGTTTGCCATATATCACCGGTGGAACTGAAGGATGGAAAATTAGAGGGGATCGTGTGTGTGGTGCGGTGCACTACCGACTTACCGAGGCAGAAATGAGTTGAGGTGGCTGTGCAGTGTACGTGCACTTGAGAAGCTAGTGGAGTTGGCTAGCTTATGCTGCTGAGGTTCAGGTAGGAAGGTTTATATAGAGAGACAATGTGTGTTTTTATGCTCAGTGCTGAGGACCGGTGAAACGTACATGAAGAAGGCAACAACTCTTGTATCACTTGTATGTGTTGAGCAATACACTCATGACGTCGACCATGAGCACCGATGCAACAGCAGCAGCACACAGTAGACGTGTGCCCCTACCCTAGCTACCCTAACTGAAAAAGGTCGACACACGCCGAAGTTGTCCGTTGTCGTCCAAGGCTATGCATGCATGCGATGTGCCAATCCTGCTTGCCTCTCTGGTCGACACACGATGAATTGAAGTTGTAGCTCTATAATTTCTTTATATATACTACTACGTCAAAACAATAAACTGAAATGATATTAACTAAAGTTATGGCTCTTGCGAAGCATGAACTGATGAGCAGTAAACGTCCTCCCCGGCCTTAATCTGTTCATGAATGGGACAAGTGTAAATTATTGAGTTGTTTATGTTGTCTCTCTTGTTACCGTGTTCTTTTCTTTGAAGGCAGCACTTCATTTTTCTTTTTCATAAAATCAGGGACGACATCTCTTGTTACTGTGTGTTGATACTAAATAGAATGAAACTCCGTGGATGAGTATGCTTTGGGTACGGTATAGCCTCGTGATGGTTTTTTTCTCCCGAATACACAAAAGATTGCACATCATTATCATTAAGGTTCAAGAGTCTGAATATACAAACAACATGCTTTTGGCAAGAGATGCGTTCGCTTCCACACCACAACAGTACTGCAATACACTCATGAGATCGATCATGATGAGCTAGCACCAATGCAACAGCAACACGCATGTTAGAACTGTCGGTTCTGAATGGGTTTGTGGGGAGCGCGTGGAGAGGTCATGACGGAAGCTAGGATTTGCAAGTTGAGTGGAAGAGAGAGAGCCCCCTTGTCCTCTTGTTCTTGGCATTATATAGGCAATCAGCAATTACAAGCGACCCCTCGGTGGGAGAGGAATTTACAAGCTACTAACTCCTATTGGGCCTTTTTAGGAGGAGTTGGCCCATATGCCATATGGGCTCCCCAAACAGTAGCCCCTCAGCTACTAGATCATGACTAGTTCTGCATGACCTAGTAGTTGCTCATACATGAAGAGGCATATAATACAACTCAAAACCTGGTTGTGAGGATCGCCCTTCACAACTGACACATGCGCTCCTCACTAAAAACTTCGTCCCAAAAACTCAGTGGGAAAAAAGGGCATGGAGAAAAGAGTATGTGCATGACTCTATTATATGCATGTTCTAACTCCCAGGCTTGTAGCTTGAAGCGTTTTGTCATCGATCTTCCTGATGCCTTTACCTTTGGGCCTCGGCTCCTTAGTGCTACTTCTATGAGATGATTCAACTGCTTCGCCCGATGCATAGGTCTTCGCCTCCCGGACCTCCTTGATGCGGAGGTCTTTGTCTTCAATGCCTTCGCCTCTGGTGTCTTCTTGGCATGCAGGTCTTCGCTCCCGATGCCTTCGCAAGTCTTTATCTTGAGACCGTGTGCATGTCTTCTCCCGAGGCCTTCACAGGTTTTTGCTCCCAAGGCACGTAATTGTCGTGGTTGGTGTAGCCTGTGTAGTTGAAGTAGTTGTGGTCGAAGGCTTTCCCTCATGAGTGTCGGACAAAAATACTTCATGCCTTGAACTGGTTGATCCTCCGGTGTTCTCCCATAGCCCCTCTTGGCTTTGATTTGATCAAGCTAGAAATATGAAGATAGATATTGAAGTATTAATGGTGTCAAGCCAAAATGATGAGGATTTAAGGAACCGTGAATTGGCTTGACCATATTGATGTAGAGTCATAGATATCAAAGCTTGATTGATCTCAACATTCATATTTAGAAGATATTCAATCAAAGATCACAGTATTGAAGAAATAGTTTTCAATGGATGCTTGATATGATGTTGAAAGGATCAAGATGCCCAAGAGGGGGGGGGGTGAATTGGGCTTTTCTAAAACTTTTGTGATAATTAAATCCTAACAAGCCCAATTAACCCCTAGTGCCTAGAAGTGTGTTTCTCTAGAATCAACCACACAAAAGATCAACACTATGACATTTCCACTCTACCATGGAAATTCAAATATAGATGAACAATAAGTAAATTGTGGAATTGAATTGCTCAAATGTAAATGTGTAAGTAAAGAGAGTAGAGATGACACGATGATCCTTTTCCTGAGGTATCGAGGTGTCGGCACACCCCCTAGTCCTCGTTGGAGCACCCGCGCAAGGGTATCGCTCCCCCTTGATCCGCGCAAGGATCAAGTGCTCACTACGTGCTGATTCTTTGCCACTCTGGCCCGGTGAATCGCTCGCTACCGGTCACAACTTGTCTTGGGTCATCCACAATGCCTCCGGATGATCACCAAGCTCTTCGATCACCACCAAGCCGTCTAGATGATGTCGATCACCAAGAGTAACAAGCTAGAACTCTCACTTGACCAAGACAAGGCCAAAGAGATGGATGGATGCACACTTGCTACTCAATTCTCACTAGGAGGTCACTAATTCTCTCAATTAGCTATTCTCTCAACCTCACTAGGGCTCTTGCTCTTTCTCACACTCATAATGTGTTTCTCAGTAGAGGAAAGTGGCAAGAACACTCTAATGGAGGAGGGGGAGGAGTATAAATACTCCCCCAACCGGCCATCCAATAGAGCACTGAACATGTCATTCTGCGGTGGCATCGGACGCTCCGATGCTAGGCATCGGACGCTCCGATGACCTCGACCAACGATCAACTGTACAATCTGTCAAACATTTTAAAGGAGCATCGTACATAGGGCAGCGTCCGATGCCCTCGCAACGGATGCGTCCGATGCGAATTCAGCCTCTCTGGAACCTCTCTGCATGGACATCAGATGCTGGCCCTCAGCGTCCGATGCATGCCCAAAATTCACTCGCAAGTGAACAGTGGCACGGGCGCGTCCGATGTGGCAACACCGGAGCGTCCGATGCCACGCATCAGACTAAACCCAAGTCTAGTGAGCATCGGATGCGTCCGATGCCCACCAGGCCAGCGTCTGATGCCTGTTTCACAGGCAGAACTAACTCGGATCACGACGCGGCCTTAAGGACTTTTCATCCTCGTGACATAAGGCATCTCTCTGAGCTACCTAGGGCTATGAAATAACAAGTGTGCACCACACCTACCTCAATAGACTCATCTAGGTCAAGCTACTGATTCATGCCCCCCTTTATAGTACGGCCAAAGGAAAAACAAAGACCTAAGACTACCTAAGTGTCCTTCAACACCATATGACACTTAGCCTAGTCTACCACCGTCTTCGTCGTCTGTCCTTTGAAAACTGAAACGATTTCCATCGCCAGGGGACATGAACTCCATATGCCCGTATCATCGTCATTACCGTGACCTAATTCATCCCTATTTCTGCAAAACACACGTTAGTCATAGTAATCTTGTGTTTCATCCAATCACCGAAACCCACTAGGGGCCAAGATGCGTTTAGACGTGACTTGAGTATGGCTTGATAGGGTGAAGATAGCAATGAAAGGGCTTTGAGGAACTAAGCGGAGGTGAAGGTCAATGGAGACTGAGGTATCATGGCTAAGGTGAAGAAGACAGTACTTGCATTGAGTCGAGGTACTAATCGAGCTATGAGGAGTCATATTGTGTTAAGGATCAAATCATTGGTGGAATTGACTTGAAGCCATGAAGTTGAACTCATATGTGTTGAAATGGTTCAGGTCACATGCTCAAGGTGTGCTTGCTCAAAGAAATGAGACAAAGATGATTGCAACCCCTTATGAAGTGATATTGAGAAGAAATGGCATATGAAGACATTGAAGACTCAAGTGGTTAAATTGGCTATTCTCTTTATCTTGAGTATAGTACGTCGTACTATCAAGGGGGATGTAATACAAATCATAGATAGGTCTCAAGTGCTCAAACTAACCTAACCCAAGTCTAACATAGAAAACACATTAGCACAACACTTGCACTTGTTGATCTTAGGGCTTGTTCTCTGTTGTGTTGGATAGCCCTCGAAAAAGCTTTTCGGAAAGTCCAAGATCACTGAAATCAGAGTTTGGAGTAAAAAAATTATGGCATTTTTTGTGAGGTCACTTGTGCTGTCTCAAAGAGTTGCAACAATGTCGTGCTAACGAGCGGCAGTGCCGCCCGGTGAGCGACAGTGTCGGGCCTGTACAGGCAATGATGGCTAGTTTTTGACCTCTAACTACTAGTTTTGAGGGTGGGGGTATATATACCCACCCCACACCTCCTGGGCTGGCTGCTGGCTCATATTTCATTCCCATCACATCCTAAGCCTTGTTTGAGCTCTCTCTAACCCCTCTCTTTATGAGAGTGAGTGATTAGCGATTGATTAAGAGTTAGAGAGTAGATTAGAGTACTTTCAACCTTGCGCACTTGTTGGGCTTCGTCGATCTTTATTGTGCATCTATTACTCTTGGAGGTGAAGCCTCCTAGACAGCTAGGCGTCGCCCGGCGAGCTCCCGTGCTTGTGGTGAGCAGCGGGATCAGTTTGTAACCCTCTTGTGCAGCTACTGGAATCACTCCTCATTTCAAGAGTTAACTCTCTTGATTTGAGAACGAGGAAAAGGGCAAGCCTTTGTGGTGAGTCCCAGTCTTTTATGGCAACCTCAACAACGTGGACTTAGGCGAGCCTTAGTGGCGATGCTGAACCACTGGATAATTAATTGTGTCTTGTCTCTTGTGTTGATATAGTTTATTTGCTTTCCACTTGATCTACTTGGTTGTATGTGTTTATGAGTGCAGGTACTTCGTGAGCTTGCATATAGACATCTCCAAACACATCTACAAGTTAGGCTTGAGCTAGAACCGAAGGCATAGCTATTAGTGTGATCTCTGCGCAGAGCGGCAGTGCTGGGCGCAGAGCAGCAATGCTGGGGAGCAGGCGAGCAGCAGTGTGGTTCGAGGTTCTAACATGTGTTTGAGCTGATTTTTAACAAGCCTATTCACCCCCCTTCTAGGCGACATCATGGTCATTTCAAGTATGACAAACTCATACGAGCTAATTTATGTGCACAATTGTTACAAGAACGTGTAACATCATTTTACATCAAAAGAGTTAAACATGTGTGTCTAAAAGAAATTTAGACTCTCTGAACAGAATGCCTGTAGCTAAATGATCATATTTAAAAGATCTGAGAGCCTTCGCTAAAACTAATTAAGGGGTCTGGCTCTAGATGAATTTCATCGTAGGTTGATTAGTTGCAGTAGTGATTGCTATCAAACAAGCATGGGCTTCTACACACAGAGCATAATGTACTTTATCCAAGTGTCCTCAGTGCAAGAATCCTGGACTTCTGTGACAATCAGATTATGACGATAATAGTTTGTTTCCTGTGACTGTCGTCCTACAGTGATGAAGTGACTGTCATCACAGAAGGTGGGTCACTAAACAACTTTTGTGACCACTAGAGGATATTGTCATTGATAGACGATATTTCTTATCATTAATGCAATATCAAGACTAAACTTGTCATAACAAATTGAACCGAATAACGCCACGTGTATGATGACATGGCAGATGACAAGGTAGGTGATGTGGCAATGACATGATATATACAGTGTGGCAATTACCATTCAAATTAAAAAGCATATTCCAGATTAGAATGTAATCACAAAATACAAACCACAACAAATTAACATAATTATATTATAATAATTACATTCTAGCCATAATTAATTTTCTGGTCTATACAAAACACGTTCTAGAATATATTTTTCAACGTGTTTCCATACAAAAGCACAACAAGAACATGAATACAAAATGCTTCTAGGCAACTAAACATATTCGCAACAACATCATCTAGAACCAAGTTCCTGCACCAAACAATAACACCCCGCTGCCAGCGCCAAGTTTCAGCCACAGCAGACAGCAGCAAGCTGCAAGCGTAAAAAATTCCAGCCTGCCACCGGTGCCAAAAATTTGGTATTAATCTTATAAATGATCATCATTTTTCTTCTTAATATACAGAAAATTAAGACTTAAGTTCACGAACATAAATAATCTTATAAATGAAAAAGTCATCAAAAACAAAGTTGTAGCATTGAGATCTATAACTTTGGTATTGATGACTTTTTCATGTGAGAAATTTGAATGATTAAAATTTGAATTTTAAAAATGACAATTTTGAACTAGATTCTGAAAGACTAATTATTTCAATTGAAAAAATCATGAATATCATCAAAATTGTAGAACTCATCAATATCTACAGCTTTCATTTTGATAATTTTTCATTTGACAAAGTTTGAATAATTCAAATTTTGAATTTTAAAAATAACAATTTAAACTAATTTTGAAACACTAAATTATTTCAGCCGAAAAAGTCATGAATACAAAATTTGTAGAACTCATCAATATGTACATCTTTTACTTTGGTCATTTCTTTATTGGATAAAGTGGTAGTACACAATTGTTCAAAAGTTGACATATCGCTCATCTTCATAAATTTTGTGAGATTCATGAATTTATGAACAATATGTACTACCACTTTGTCAAATGAAGAAATGAACAAATAAAAGTTGTAGACCTTGGTAAGTTAACAACAACTTGGTATTGATAACTTTTCAGCTGAAATCATTTAGTAATCTAGTTTGAAGTTGTTACTTTTTAAATTCAAAATTTAAATCATTCAAACTTGGTCACATGACAAGATGACTAAAATCAACACAATAGTTCTATATTTTATGATGAGCACTATTGTCATTGATCTATCGTCGCAAAGCAGATGCAGGGTATACTATGACGATAATTATGACAAAGCCACAAATTGGTCATAAATAGTTGTCATCATGTGTACAATCGTCATAAACAACATCTATTTATGACAAATAGGTGTTTTGTCATCTGACAGACATCATAGAAGCTCAGATTTCTTGCAGTGTCTGCACTAGCTAGAAACATCGATCGTTCATGGTCCCTCGCTACAAATCCCCATCATGCTCCACTCTTTCTGTTCAGGAGAAAAGCACCATCAAAATAAATTTCCACAAACTCAGATTAAGGCAAACACCATCGCACATGTCCTTTTCATAGGTTTATCTATTTTCTCTCGCCACTACATAGAGCACACTAGATTAATTGGTGGGCATAGCTCTGTGTACAACCTCATCTATCGATTGCACTTGTTCTCTGACATTTGCTTTATTGAGATAGAAGATTATGCGCTATATTTTTGTTGAGTTCAACTCAAAAACATTTAGATATGTTCTATGGACATTGCTCTCCAACATTTTTTCACCATTTTGCATTTTAGAAAGCAATGCCCTTTGTCTTCATCAAAATGCCAATAGATTGTGTCAAATATGTGTATGCAAGGAGCTGTTATGTGCTAATTAATCTCCATAGAAATGTTTCACATTTGGTTGACACATTAGCCTCCATACGTTATTCCACCTAAATATGTTTCATTAGTATTAGAATTGCTTGACTCACCTTTTTGCTTGTTTTTCTTCATATCTGTATTATCCACTAAAATATGTTTTATTAGTATTAGAAGCTTTTTTAAAATATTTTGGTATATGTATTAAATCATGTAAGTGTGTATGGATGACTTGTGACTTCCATCTTCTTTGGCCAGGTGGGCGTTAGTAATACTCTGTGATCTGTGACATAATAAAGTTTACAAATGACTTTAACTACTATCCAAGAACTTAGTTGAATTTATATGCCATTGCTGTAAACCGGTAGTGACTAGACTCACTAAAAAATTGTCATTCAAGATCTATAGACCTCAGCAGTTGTTTTATTTGCTCTATTTTCTCATACAGGTATGCAGGCACCAAATCTGTGACTTGAGAAAAAATGATAGTGGTGGAGGGTTTGAGACAGAAGTTGTTGGGCTCTATTCTACATGGTGGGGAACATTTGGACATCATCTATGTACCTATGAATGTGCTAAATATTTGGACACATGAATGTATTTGTTATGTTGTGATGTGTGATGAAATTACTGTATGGACAATATATATTTTAATATGTTGCTACTGTTTCAATATTTTTTTGTAGGTTCATTTTGTTTTTCTGTGAGTTTTAACCACACCGACAGAAAAAATGTTTATTTTTCTGTGTGTTTATTTCTTTTTTTTGTGAGGATGAACACACAGAAAATTGTTTTTAAATCTGGCCAAAACTAATTTTTCTGTGCGTGTGTGACCCACAGAAAAATTGTTTCTGACGGCGAACGCACAAAAAATTTTCTGTCATTCTATTTCTGTGTGTATACCGTCAGAAAAATATTTTTCTGACGGTATTCGCATTTTCTGTGTGTTTTTGCACGCACAGAAGAATTCGAGTTTCCAGTAGTGTGGTAAGCCGATTTCACTGAGAAGTGCCCTTTTGAATCAAAGTGCCATGCCAAGTTATCCCCATGCTTTGTATCATAGGGATAGCCAAAATATATTTTGCATCTTGCTCCTAGAAAATATCATTCACTAAAGCACTGTCCTCCCAAAATCAACTTGTGTTCCCTTTTGAACTCGGAAATAGCCATGAGCCAAGAAATCATCTCATTAGCCCTGACCAAAAGTGGGAGTCACTTGGTCGTTTATGAACTTGAGTTATGGCTTTATTAGTCAAATATTTCCTTCTTAGAAGATTTCAATATATCCACCACTAAACAAAAGAGGATTGGTGACAAGGGATCACCTTGATTGCCTAAGTCTCTTGCCCTAAAGCTCTTTAATTTGTTGGACACGTACATATAAGTCACTAGTGTACGTTCCAAAAATGAATGACGATGTCTGAATGAAGAAATCCTTCATGCATATGTGGACCTCTGTAGCAGGCGGTTTCTGGTGATGGTGTGTGTGGACGTGTACGTGCATGCATGGGATTGTTCCCCACGTACAGGTACAACTAGCACAGTACACCGCACCACACCACTCCACTCCCCTCCAGCATGCATGCATGAGAGATGAGACGTAGTATAGTTGTCCAACAGGCCGTGCCAGGCCGGCCCGGCCCGACGTCGTGTCGTGCCGGTCCGGTGAGGGTCGGGCCGTCACGGGCCATCGGGCCGAACGGGCCGTGCCGCTGCGGGCCATGGGCCAGGGTAGCGGCCCAAGGCACGGCCCATGGGCCGTTTTTCAGGCCGTGTCGCCCATGACCCGTCAGTTAAAAAAGTCCTCAAAAATCTATATCATCTTCACAAAGTGTTGAAATAATTCATCATTTTCAACTAAGTGTTAATCAATTCAATAGTATAATACTAAACAACACATATATATAATTGTCAACTCATAAGTATCGTCATTTTCACCGTATAATATTAGTTTAACTGGGCCATCACCGTGCCGCATAGTAGATCAGGCTGTGCCATGGGCCAGGGTAGCGGCCCAGGCACGGCCCGCACCTCGGGCCGTGCCGGGCCGGGCCACGGGCCGGGCCACCGGCCCACGAGCTTCATGGACAACTATACGTACGGGGCGATGATGGAGTTGGAGTAAGTTGCATGCATGCACTTTCCTCCCAAAATCAACTTGTGTTCTCTTTTGACTTCGGAAATAGCCATGAGCCAAGAAATCATCTCATTAGCCCCGACCAAAAGTGGGAGTGACCTGGTCTTTTATGAGCTTGAGTTATGGCTTTATTGGTCACTATTTCCTTCTTAGAAGATTTCGCCAAACACCATCCTCACTAATAAGTTTAGACAACCATTTACTCAAAGACATTTTGTTTTGAATCCTAAGGTTTTGGATACACCAACCCTTCACAGTCCTTTGGTCTACAAAGTACACTCCACTTAGTGTGATTGTACCTTCTTTTTATGACTACCACTTTGCCAACGGAACCTTGAATGGTGATAATTAAAGTTTTTGTAAAATACCCTTAGTGACCTCAAAAAAGGAAAGCATATAGGTAAACGAGTTCATAAACCATTTCTCTCTACCGGCGTCAGTATTTGCAAACCGCTAGTACGTGAAAAAAAAAATGCCACTGCCAAGATAAACCATTTCCGTACTAGTGTCAAATCACTATAGTATATTCATGAAAAATTAGGTGTTTGGATCCCCTTTCTGTAGCCAATGGGCATGAGCGCTCTTTGGCGCCAGTATAGCTCCCTCTCTAATCTAGTTTTTCTAACTTGTATCTCAGAATTTGCTCCCGTGATATATATATTTCTCTCAAGGAAATTTGTTTCGAATCCCAAGGTTTTGGATACCCAACCCACCATTAGTCCTTTGGTCAACAAAGTACACTCCACTTAGTGAGTCGGTACTTCTTTTTATGACTACCACTTTGCCAACAGAACCTTGAACGGTAATAATCAAGACTTGTAAAACACCCTTAGGGACTTCAAAAAAGAAAAGCATATACATAGCTAAACTAGTTAGGTGTCCGATTAATCGAAACTAACTGGCCTTCCTCCAATGGAGAGAAGCTTTCCTTTCCAACTGCTGAGCTTCTTATGTTATCTCTCCTCAATGATTGCCCAATCTTTGTTAGAGACTTTACGATGATGCATAGAAATAACAAGATATTTAAAAGGTAAGCCCCCGGTTTGCAATCAAAAAGTTATGCATACTCTTGCTTCCAACCCTTAGCACTACCATAACAGAATAGCTCACTCTTATAGAGTTATTTTTGAACCCCGAAAGCTGCTCAAAGGTACTTAACACTAGTTTAAGTCCCTTTGGCTTTGAATAGATCATGATCCGTGAAGAGAACAGCAGTATCATTTGAATACTGGAGGATCGAGAGGGCCATCACCTACAAGATGTGGAACACTCGTTGAAACCTCCCATGAGACTTAGCTCTACCAATCAACGTTTCCAATATAATATATCACCACTAAACAAAAGAGAATTTTGGTGACAAGGTGTCACCTTGCCTAAGCCGCTTGCTCTAAAGCTCTCTTTAATTTGTTGGACACGTACATTATATATATCGAAGTCATTAGTGTTCCAAAAAGGAATGACGATGTCTGATGAATGAAGAAATCCTTCACGCACGCACGTTAATTGTGTGCGTGAATGGATGCATGTGGACCTGTTGCAGGCGGTTTCTGCCTTTCTGGTGATGGTGTTTGTGGACGTGTACATCCATGAGATGAGATTGTGCACCACGTACAGGTACAGCTAGCACATGCAGTACACCGCACCACACCACTGCACTCCAGCATGCATGCATGAGATATGATGTGTACGTGGATGCGTGTTCTACTAACCCTTCACCGAGCGCCTGTTTGGATTAAGATAAGATGAGTGGAGGGGTTTAAATCCTCAAATAACCTATCATCGGATTAGATTCCTGTGATCTTGATTAGAGTTTCTATAGTTTACATAGGAGACTGGTTTCCATAGCATACGTACATTCCCAATATTAAGCGTAGGTATTAGTTTCATACTTTCCAGAGTTCTAACATAACGAAGTATCAATGAATTGATATATAAAGCAAGTTCATTTAGATCCTCTTTCTTAGAAAATCAAGAGGATATGATGACACGTGCCAGAGCGCGTGGAAGGTGACAATGCAAGAAGTATATGCATGTATGTGTGATTCTGGAATATAATTGGTCTGATGATACATGTCAATGACAGCTAGCTATATAGCGTGCACGACGACGATGCATGGCCGAGCCGTGGCCTGATCAGTGCGCACATGCTATATATATATGAGATACAAAAAGACCAATTTGAGTGACAAACAGAGAGATCGAGTATACTATTCGAACGGTCCTCGATCCAGCAAGCACAAATTTATTATTATTACAGTTACTCCACAACTATTTCATATTCAGTAGTTTGGCTGGCTAATACAGGCGGTTGGCCGGGCTCTGATACACGGATGGGCTCTGTCATCGAGGACGACGAAGGTTGCTGCACTTGCATGATGGCCAACTTTTTGACACTTGCATGCAGCAAGCCCAGAAAGGTTGAGGGTTTTAGTCATATCTAATATCTTACTTACCAAAAGATATTACCGCTAGTCCCGCATTAACGAGATGTACCACCGTACTCGTCCAACCCACATCCATGCTCCACCTAAGGTGAAATGCAAAATATATATCAAACTTGCAGCCAACAAAAAAAAAACAATGTCACCCCAATTTAATCAATAGTGTTAGGTTTATGTCTTAACTTACTTTCCTAATGGATGATGTGTGTCCCAGCCGAGAAACAACATGCCAAAATACATGGAGCCCGTAGCGAAGACAAAATGGAAAAAACCATACCCATATGGTACGTCGTCATTTCCTGACTCTACTACGTTCCCCAGCTGCAAACAATTGAGCCATATATATTTTATTTAAAAATGGTGCAAAAAGCATTTTACGTTTTCATTGATTTGGTTTGAGTTGATTTGATGATTTGTTTAGTTGGAGTCAACAACATACCTGTATACATTTGTAGTCAGTGCCAACTGAAAAGGCAGCTACAGCTACGCTGATCAGTTTAACAACAAAACTCTGCCGATATTGAAATATTAATGAAATATTTGATGAAATGTCACCGTACATAAGAACCATGGCAAAATTAGGAGTCTACTTACAGTTATTGTTACCCAATTTGCGTCTGAACCGGTTTTTTCTTTCTTGTAGCAGATCGTCTCCGGCTCACTGTTGGGGCAAAGTTATTAGCCAAAGAAATTAACTAAGTTATTGTGCCATAAAAAAAGGCCACCACATCAATCACGTACGTGTAACTAAATATGAATTATTTTACCTTTTAATTGCTGACCAGCATAGGAACACAATGTATACCCCCAATATTGCTGGCTCCATGTAAAATCCCTTGTGGGCCTAATTTAGGTGTACAATGGGTTACAACTTCACTATGCATATATTCAGTATATATGTGTCACTAGTTCGTTCTTTTTCCAATTCTTAACTTTTTTATTGTCTAATAAGCAAGTATTCATGTGTCGGTGTTTCGAACCCGGGGTATGACACCAACGAGCAATATGATCGCGTGCTCTCTTCCTGGATGGTGATGCAAGATGACACAAGGATTTATCCTGGTTCGGGCAAAGAAGGCCCTACGTCCAGCGGGGGAGGAGGTTCTTGTATTACTTGCACCTAAGTGCTTGTACAGGGGCGAATACAAGCTCAGTGAGCGTGGACCGGAGTCCGGACTCGTGTGTGTATGGACTCGTGCGTTGTCTCTTGCGCGCGAAGGGCCCTGGCGTCCCGTTTTATAGAACAAGAGGATGCCAGGGTTTACACAGGATTGACATGTACAGCGCACGATATGGCGTAGGGTAGGAACTCCGTCTTGTCGAAGTCACTGTAGCCAACGTGGGTGTTGCTGTTGAGGCGTCCTTGATGCGTGGCCTCCATCCCGGGCGCGGACGTGGAGACGTGGCGATGTGGAAGCCGTACAGCACCCATCCCGGCACGTACAGGACACGGCGGGGTCCCTCCAGGTCTTGGGGTACCTGTCCTCCAATAGCATGAAAGCAGTCAAGGCTCGAGGGGCGCAGAGCCGACCTCGAGGTGGCGCCTACGGGAGGCTCGAGCCCCCGCAGGTATGGGCAAGTCCCGGAACGCCCGGGCGTATAGCGGGAACCCAGGCCTCGGGGTGAAGCTCGAGTGTGCTACAGTGCGTGGTATGGCCGAACAGTGCTGTACTTGTGCCTTTTTGGCCCATGCTTGTGGTGAAAACGAGGTTTGACTCTGGCTCCGGTTCACTGTGGCACACGCTGTGTACCGGAGGATGTGACCGAGTAAGCGGACGCATTAAATGCGCAGTATGGGGCTAGTACGGTTGTCAGAGCTGAGAAGCAGGGAGCTTCCTTCTTGCGGGAGGCTTGAAGGGTAGTGGAGCGCTCGCCCGAGGCCTGACGCGGAGGGCTCGGGTGAGACGGAGAACGAGCGTCAGTCCGAGGCCTGGCTCGGAGGGCTCGGGCGAGACGGAGATTGAGTACCTGCCTGAGGCCTGGCTTGGAGGGCTCGGGCAGGACGGAGAACGAGCGTTCACCCGAGGCCTGGCTTGGAGGGCTCGGGCGAGACGGAGAACGAGCGTTCGTCCGAGACCTGGTTTGGAGGGCTCGGGCGAGACGGAGAACGAGCGTTCGCCCAAGGCCGGGTTTGGAGGGCTGACGCAGCCTACTTTCCGCTTAATAGGTTTTCGGGCTTCGGCTTGGTGGGCCAGCGTTGTAGGCCTCGAGGGGTTGGTTTTTTAGAAAGTTAGACTTGCTAGGTTTGTTATTAATCGGTGTTCTAGGTTTAACCTATTTGTTTGTGTTGATTGGGGGTACCCCTTTTGTGGACCCCCGACAGTAGCCCCGAGCCCTTGTTCGAGTGCTTGCACTCGAGCAGGGGCTCCCGACTGGGATCTCGAGGGTTAGCTAGCCGGTTCTCGAGGGTTTAGTTGCTTTGATTCCGTGGGTGTTGTGCGAGCGACACCCGCGGGTGTAGCCCCCGAGGCCACGGGGGAGTGGTGAGAACTCCCTCGTGGGCTTTTTGCGAGTGTGAATGTTAGTTGCGTTTTTTTAGGTTCGGGGGTGTCGAGCCCCCGAGTTTTTAGACCCTCTTTCGTCGAGGGGTGCCAGGCTGAACCGACCGACCGGCTCTTCGAGCTGTCCAGCACGCCGGTTGCCCTGGCTTGTCATCCCGCGAGTCCTTTCGATCGGATGCGAGGGGGGATGCCTCGTACTACCACGAGCGGGCGAGTATCGAGGTTCCCGGTGAGCTGGTAACGGGGGAATCCAAGTGAGACCTCGTGCCCTGTTCGATGGGGTCGACTGTAGCCCGGAGGCGATCTCATAAAGCATGGGTGCTCAGTCTGCAGGAGTGTTGGGTCCATTCGATAGGACCCGGTGGCTCGATGCCTCCCTCGGAGGGGATCTCACTGCATGTCGAGCTCCCCGCCTTGGATACATGTGAGGGGCCTCGAGGGCTTGGCCCTCGAGCGATGCTGCGAGTGGCGCCCCTTGGTGTCCCTAACTCGGGTGCTCGAAGCCGGCTGTCGAACCCTCTTCGAGGGCCAGCCTTCGCTGCTTCGAGGCTTAGGGCCGGGGCCCGTTTTTACCTTCTTGAAGAAGCCTCCGTCGCTTGGAAACCTTCTGCCCGTTGGGCGCACCTTTTTAGGCGAGGTAGTGGAGATCGTGGCGCCAGGGTGACGGACAGGAAGTCGGAGCGGCGGCCGCGGTGGGCCCGTAGGAGTGGAGCGAGTGCGGAGTTGCCGCGTGTACCTGTCGACCAGCTCGAGATGCGGTTAGGTGAGCACATTAAATGCATGCGGTTACTTTTTCCGCCGTCGTGGGAAACCCCGCCCGTTGGGGTTCCCTCTTATAAATATCGAAAGAGAGGAGAGGAACCCTTTATTTTGCCTTTGCCCTCACCGCCGCCGTAGCCTCCGCACGCTTTCTTCCCGAGCCTGCAATTGGGAATCTTCCCGACCGCCCGTCCGCTGCTCGAATCCGCGCCGTCGCCGCCATGGCAGCTCAGACTCCAGCGCTGCTGGCCGAAGACTGGAACCCGTCGAAGACGACACAACGCGAGCTGGATTCGCTGGTGGCCCAGGGGCTCCTCCGTCCCAACCCGCAGGAGGGACCCACGTGGTGGGTTCTTCCGTCGGAGGATCACCGGGAGCCGCACCCGCCGGAGGGGTATGTGGTGAGCTTCATGCGCTACCACCGCATGGGGCTTGGCGTTCCGCCGAGCCGCTTCATGCGGGGGCTAGCTCACCACTTCGAGGTGGAGCTGCAACACTTCTCCCCCAACTCATCTCACAGGCCCGCCATCTTCGTCGCGCGTGTGCGAGGGATATTTGAAGATCGAGCCGCACTGGGAGATGTTCGTCCACCTCTTCCGGGGCGAGCTCTTCCTCAAGGCCTTGAAACCTAGCGGGAGGAGGCTCGTGCGTGCGGGCTCTCTCACCATCACCGCGAGGACTGGGACCTCGTCGGCCAACGTCCCCCGCGAATATCTCCGCTACAAGCTTTCCACCAACCAGGCGGGGTGGGACGACCATTGGTTTTACCTGCGGAACGAGGGCGGGCTCCTTCCGCAGTACACCGGTGGGGTCATCACCCAGCGCCCGGAGAAGTGGACCTGGGGCGTCACACAGGGACCGGCAGGGCCACCTGATGCCGCTGATGAAGACGATGCGGTCGTTGGTGGAGGACAGGGTTTGACCGTCCAGGCGGTTATTTGGGCGTTCCATCAGCGGAGGGTCCTTCCTCTGGCGGACCCCCCCTCCTCATGCATGAGATGGGACCAGAGGCCCCGCTCGAGGCGCTGCACGAGTCGAGGATGGCCGAGGAAAGGCTGCCTCGGAGCGAGGGCGTCTCCCAGGTGTCGATCACAGTCCATGGGTCGTTTGTCCCCGAGGACACCAACCTGATCCCCATGGCGCCTGACGAGGGGTGTCTCGACCTGGTAGGCCACCCTCGAGTCATGTTGTCTCGAGCCTCCCCTCCTTTCTCTTTTTCCGAATCTTGTTTTACTCTCCTTATGGTTTTTCTTATCAAGTTTGTTTGCTTGAAGGGGGTGTTCTCATGTCGCGCGTCGAGGCCCCCGGTGAGGGAGGACGCCGCGGAAAGACAGGTGAGGCGCCTCTCTGCTCAGAAAGATAAAAAAAATAAGGATGCAAAGAGGAAGAAAGAAAAAGAGAGGAACTTGCGCCGGTCGGCCCGGGAACAGAAGCTCGCGAAGGCTCGTCATAACTGGCAGCCTGGAGAGGAGTTCCCCGAGCTCAGTTCCTCGAGCTCGGAGGAGGAGGACGATGATGAGGAGGAGAGCGATGACGAAGGGATGGATGCGCGTTTGAGGCGCGCGGGGGTCGTCGACGTCAGGGCTGATCGCTCCTCTGTGCAGGAGAATGTTTTGGAGGTCCCCCCGGCGAAGGGACTGCGCGGGGCGCAGCTGCGGAAGGCTCCGTCAGGCCCAGCCTCATCGGTGGCTCAGGGCACGTCGAGCTCCGTACCGGACGTGCCCGCTGACGCGAGGAAACCTCGAACCAGGAGCGCCATCGCTGCGGCGCAGAAGGAGGCCGCGACCGCGTCGACCCAGGCGGGGGGTCTCGAGAAGCGTCGGCCGTCGAGGAGCGGTCAACACGCCGAGAAGGACTCCGGGCCCGACCATCGCAAGGCGTCGAGGGTGACATCGAGCCCGCGCCACCATGACCGTCGAGGGGGGAGCCCCCGGTCATCCTGTGACGAGAGTCGCGAGCGGCCGGAGCCCGTCGCCGCATCGCCGCCGGGAGAGGGAGGCAGGCGCGGGGGGGGGCGTCAGCACGAGCGCCGGAGCAGGTCTCGGAGCCCGCGGCGGGAGAGGCGTCAAGATGACCGCTCCAAGGAGACGCGGTCGCCCCCTCGAGACGGAGACAAAAGGAGAGCTCTCCGCCGGGGTCGAGCCACGGGATGCATCGGAGCCTTCCCCCCGTCCAAGCCACGTGGACGGCTCAGGGGCGTGGCTCGAGCCATGGGCGGGCTCGAAGCCCTTGAGCGGGTCCGGCGATTCGGGGAAGAAGCCCCGCCCTCGCTTTGGGTGAGTAGTGCTCCTCAATTTCGTTGGTAGGGAAACTTTACCTTTTTACCTTTGGTGATATGTGCTGTTTTCTGGCTTTTCAGGGAAAAGCGCCCCCGACAGGAGATGGTCCCCGCGGCGTCCAAGCGGGCCAAGACCTCGAGTTCTGCCGAGGTCCAAGCACCTCGAGGTATGGCTCCTTCTTCCGCTGGGGAGGCCGCTTGGCTGGCGAAGGCTCGAGCAGCCATGGCTCGGGGAAGCCAGACGGCCGCCGCGGATCCTGGTGAGGCCGACGCCGTCGACCACGGGGGTCGAAGCTTTTTCCTGTTCCTGACGACGTTGTTCTCCTTTTTCAGCAGGAACCACGGCTCCTAGCGCCGAGCCTGCCGCCACCGCGTCTGTCGTGGCACCGCATCCTCCTCTTCCTCCTCCTCCTCAGGTGGCGCCTATCGAGAGGGCCACTCCTCCCCCCGTCGCGACGACCATCTCGGGGGGAGTTCTCGAGACAAGCATGGCTCCATCGGCGTCTGGGACTGAAGGGTCGGCGGCCCTCGAGACCCCAGTCGACGCGAGCCGGCCCGTGGAAAAGGAGGAGGGAGAGGCGTCGGTGGAGAGGGTGCCGACGGTGGAGGAGCTCCTGGACGTGCTGGAACAGGTGCCGCCCCCGGTCAAGGGCTCGACGCTGGAGGAAGCGCTCGAGGCACCGGCCGGGGTCGAGAAGACGCCGGAAGACCGGCGAGGGAGGAGAGCTTGGGGACGAGCCACCCCTCGAGCGATCCGCTACCGCTCGAGTCCCCGCCTCCACCCGAGGCCGCGCCGTCGCCTCGGGAGGGGACGAAGCAGCGGGAGATGACGACGCGGAGGGGCGGAGGGACCCGCAGCCTGTGCCGCCGATTGGTGGGCCGCAGCTGGCGCCGCTCGAGCCGGAGGAGGAGGGCCTGCCCCTCGTCGAGATCGATCGATCGGCGTGGCCGTCTCCTGACGCGCCGAGCCCCGTCCGGCGCCATGATCCCCGTCGAGCGGCCGGCTCGGCAGGGGGCTCTGCGGGAGGCGCAGACCATCTTCAGGGAGGTGGCCGAGCTCGTGGCGGAGGCGGAGAGGACCTTCTCGGAGGAGGCGGAGAAGTCCGCGCAGGTGGCGGCCGCCCTTGCGAAGGCAGAGGGGGAGCTCCAGGAGCTCCGCGCCGAGCTGGGTCGGAATGCGCAGATGGCGAGCCGGCTCAACGCGGCGTAGGCGGAGGCCCAGGCGGCTCGAGACGAGGCCGCCCAAGCTAAGAGGGAGGCCACCACCGCTTTGTCTGCGGTGGAGTCGTCGAAGAAGGAGGCCGCCGACGCCCGAAGCGAGGCCGCCACCGCCCGGTCTGCAGCGGAGGCGGCGAAGAAGGAGGCCGTCGACGCCCAAAACGAAGCCGCCACCGCCCGGTCTGCAGCGGAGGCGGCGAAGAAAGAGGCCGAGGAGGCAAGAGCGAGGCCGCCACCGCCCTGGCTGCAAAGGAGGCAGCGCGGCAGGAGGTGGTCCGGAAGGATCTGGCCCTTGCGCAGACGGGCAAGCTGGTCGAGGACCTTAGTGGCGAAAAGCTCGACGTGTTGTCCCAGAAGCGTGCACTAGAGCAGCGCGTCGAGGTCCTTACCAGCGACTTCGCCGCTCTGGGCGTGCACTGCCAAGGTAATCTTCATGCCCTGTCTTGTTTTGATTTCGGGATTCTTGCCGCGCTGCGGACTTACCCCCTTCTGTTTGTTGCATAGACGTCGAGAAGACCGCCGAGGAGCTCCGTGAGACGAATCAGATTCTCGTGGAGCAACTCCGGGGTGAGACCATGGTGGCGGAACGGGCGCGCTGCACCCTCGACCGGCTCAGCTCTATGTGGGGTGCCGACCCGGTGGCCGCGGCGGAGGGTGCGGTGGCTCGAGGCGACGCCCTGGTCGACGCCCTGTGCTTCTTCGACGTGGCCGCGCGGGACCGCGTCAGGAGCGCTCTCCACCACGGCGTAAAGCAGGCGTTTGCGGCCGTCCGCTCCGGCTTCCGCTACCCGGTCAACGTTGTTGCCAAGGGCTTCATCGAGATCGAGGGGAAGGACGAGGAGTGGAACGACCACCGCGTCGACAAGATCCTGGAGAAGGTGGAGAGGCCGGGGGGCGGCGTTCGCGAAGCTCTTCGAGGAGGACGTGCTGCCCCCCGATGCGAACAGTGGTGCGGGTGGCCCCCTCCTCCTGACCCAGATGTCGAGGCTGAGCCTGCGGCAGAAGAGCTTGGGGAGGAATTCCAGACGGATGAAGAATGAGGCCTGCGTGCCAAATTTTGGCGTCGAGGCCCTTGTAAGAATTCAAATCATGACTTATGGCCCGTTGAGGTCAATATGTGTATATGACTTGTTTATTTAAAGAAGTTGTTTTCTTTTCAAATTTATTCGATCATTTCTCTTTATCGCTAGCTCGAGCTTCAACTGGCTTGGTCCGTGTTCCTTCGATACGCGCCACGAGTACCTCGAGGGGAGGCGTAGGTAGGGTACCGTAGCCCGGGGGCGTAGGTGGCCGTCTACGTCGACGCCCCCCGACTCTTGGAGGCTCGGGGTATTTACGGATTTAGACGCTGCTAGTATTCTCGAGGTGCGAATTGAGACGAGGGTCGAATTTTTTGAAAAGAAAACGTGTTTTTTCCGGAGTCTGGGGGGGTCCCCCTGTCAGCCCCCGAGGGAGGCTCGACCCTGAGCGAGTCGGGGTCGAGGCTACCTTAAGTTGCTAAGTAAAATGAATGACAGTGCACGAGTTTGTTCATTCATGTTTGACATGTTTGTACAAAGCAACAAAATGAACAAGGCCTCGAGGCCTTTAAGGGTAGAAGCGATGTAGCTGAGATATGTTCCACACATTCGCCAGGATCCTGCCTTGTCCGTCGTAGAGCTTGTACGTTCCTGGCTTGAGCACCTCAGCTACGGTGTATGGACCCTCCCATGGAGGGGTGAGCTTGTGGCGCCCTCGATTATCTTGCAGACGTCGAAGTACGAGGTCCCCTACCGCCATGTCCCTTTTGCGCACGTGCTTGTCGTGGTAGCATCGAAGTATTTGCAGGTAGCGCGCGGAGTTGATGAGCGCCACGTCTCGAGCCTCCTCGAGCTGGTCCTTGGCGTTGGCAAGCCTCTCGTCGTTGGTTTGTCCGTTGTAGGCTCGAAATCGAGGGGAGCCGTACTCGAGGTCCGTAGGTAAGACAGCCTCGGCGCCGTAGGTTAGGAAGAACGGAGTGAACCCGGTAGCTCGACTCGGCATAGTCCTGAGGCCCCATAGCACCGAGGGGAGCTCTGCAGCCCACCCTTTTCCAAAATTCTTGAGGGTCTTGAACAGCCTCGGCTTCAGCCCATGGAGTATCATGCCGTTGGCGCGCTCGACCTGCCCGTTGCATTGAGGTACGCGACCGAGGCCCAGGTCACGCGAATGTTGTTGTCATCGCAGAAGTTGGTGAACTTTTTGCCCGTGAATTGGGTGCCATTGTCGGTGATGATGACGTTAGGCACCCCAAACCGGTACATGATGTCGGCGATGAACTCGACAGCCTTCTCGGAGATGGGGTCGCCTATGGGCTTGGCCTCGATCCACTTGGTGAATTTGTCGATGGCCACGAGCACATGCGTGTACTTTCCAGTCGTCATCTTGAGGGGACCCACGAGGTCAAGCCCCCAAAACAGCAAATGGCCAAGTGATGGGGATCATCTGCAGGGCGTGCGCGGGCTGGTGCGTTTGCTTGGCATAGAACTGACACCCTTGGCAAGCTTGGACCAGGCGCTTGGCGTCTCCGATGGCGGTTGGCCAGTAGAAGCCTTGTCGGAAGGCGTTCCCTACCAGGGTCCTTGGCGCTGCGTGATGGCCGCAAGCCCCCGAGTGCATGTCGTCGAGGAGCCTGCGTCCCTCCTCGAGGGGGATGCAGCGTTGAAGGATTCCTGATGGGCTTCGACGGTACAGCTCTCGTTCGTCGCCGTAGATGACATAGGTCTTGGCCCTTTGAGCAATGCGTCAGGCCTCCGTCTTGTCTTCTGGTAGCACGCTTTGCGTCAGGTAGTCGAGGAAGGGCGTCCGCCAGTCGAGGGGTCGTGATGACGAAGAGGCAGGTGCGTCGATCTGCATCGCCTCAACGGATGTCGAGGGGTCATTCTCGAGGGGTGGCGTTGAAGGTCGAGCCCCCGTGTCTGGTTCAAGGGGTGGCGTCGAGGGGCCAGCCCTTGGGCCGATTTTGACGGATGGCTCAAAGATGTCCCTTGAGAAGACATCTGAGGGGACTGTGCCGCGCGTGGATGCTAACTTAGCCAACTCGTCCGCGGCCTCGTTGTACTTTCGAGCAATGTGGTTGAGCTCGAGGCCGTAGAACTTATCTTCTAGCTTGCGCACCTCCCCGCAGTATGCCTCCATCTTGGGATCGATGCAGCTTGAAGCCTTCATAACCTGGTTGATGACGAGCTGCGAGTCCCCTCGAACGTCGAGGCGTCGGACCCCGAGCTCGAGGGCGATGCGCAGCCCATTAACGAGGGCCTCGTACTCAGCGACGTTGTTGGAGGCGAGGAAGTGCAAGCGTAGCAGGTAGCGCATGTGGACTCCGAGGGGTGACATGAAGAGCAGGCCTGCGCCTGCCCCCGTCTTCATGAGGGATCCGTCAAAGTACATGGTCCAGAGCTCGGCTTGGATTTGTGCCGGCGGGAGCTGGGTGTCGGTCCATTCAGCAACGAAGTCCGCCAACGCTTGCGACTTGATGGCTTTTCATGGGGCGTAGGTGATGGCCTCCCCCATTAGCTCGGCGGACCACTTGGCGATGCGCCCCGTGGCCTCCCGATTGTTGATGATCTCACTGAGGGGGAAGGATGACACCACCGTTACGAGATGAGCGAGGAAGTAGTGCTGGAGCTTGCGCCTCATGATGATGATGTCGTAGAGCAGCTTCTGGATATGCGGGTAACGGACCTTGGCCTCGGAGAGCACCTCACTGGTGAAGTACACCGGCCGTTGGACCGGCAACGCACAACCCTCCTCGTGCCTCTCGACGACTATGACCGCGTTGACCACCTGAGTGGTTGCGGTCACATAGAGGAGAAGGGACTCGGGGGGATCATCACCCTATGCTGGTCGTGGTGGCACGAGGATTGGCGCGGAAGTCAGCAACCCCTTCAACTTGGTTAGGGCCTCCTCGGCTTCAAGGGTCCAAGCAAAGTGTTCCGTCTTCTTCAGCAAGCGGTAGAGAGGTAGTGCCTTTTCCCCTAGCCTCGAGATGAACCTACTGAGAGCAGCCAGGCAGCCTGTCACTTTCTGTACGCCCTTGAGGTCTCGAATTGGGCCCATCCTCGTGACAGCTGAGATCTTTTCGGGGTTGGCCTCGATCCCCCGTTGCGAGACAATGTAGCCAAGTAGCATGCCCCGGGGCACACCAAAGACACATTTTTCGGGGTTGAGTTTCACATTCTTGGCTCGGAGGCACTCGAACGTGGTCTCGAGATCGCCGATGAGGTTCCCGGCTTTCTTGGTTTTAAGCACGATGTCATCGACGTAGGCCTCGACGGTTTTGCCTATGTGTTCGCCAAAGATATGCTGCATGCAACGTTGGTATGTTGCCCCGGCGTTTCGAAGGCCGAAGGGCATTGTAACGTAGCAATCCCTACCACTAAAACGTTGAAACAGGAATCGTACACACCGCTTTCGGCGTGCCCCGCATTCGGCGTGTCTCCCCACTCCCCGCGTTCACCTCTCGTCACTCCCTCACCACGGCCTCCCGCGCCGCCCGGAGCCGGCGCCGCCACTGCCGACGCCGCCCCGCGTAAGCGGTCGGTACCGGTCCTCCTCCTCGACCACCATCCGCACCCCGGCCTCCCCTACGCCCTCGCTCCTCTCCTCCACCGCCGCTGCCGCCGCCGTGTCCGCTCCGCACGCGTGCCGCAAAAAGCCCTCCCCTCCGCGCCGCTGGCTCCTCCGGACGTCGCGCCCCCATCCGCCGGCCCCGCCGGATCTGCCGCCGCCGTTCGCCCTCCCTCGGGCTCCACCGCCGACCGTCCGGATCTACGCGTCGAGCTCCTCCCTCGGGGTCCGCCTGCAGGGAGCTCGTCGGCACCGGTGAGTCCTCCCCGCGTACGCTCCCAACCCGCCCAGCCATCCAAAAAAAATTCCCCTTCAGCGCCGCTCGGAGGCCCTGCCGTCCGTCCGCGACTCTCGATCGCCACCGGAGTCCGCGTCCCCAAGCCACCGGCCTCCTCACACGGCGGCACACGGATCTGCTGCCGTCTGCCCGCGCCGACCAAGCGGCGCCAGACGGCCGTGCCACCAAGCCGCTGCCCAAGAGGCGTAGAGCTCTCCTCCCTCGGGCCGCACGGAGCCGCCGCCGGAAGTCCGCGCCCCCAAGCCGCCGCCTTCGAGCAGTCTCCCGCCCGCGTGCCGCCATTTGCCATCGCGAATTCCGCGCCGCCCCTGGCCGCTCGAGCGCCTCCATCCGGCTGGCACCCTCCACTCCGCCCGGGAGCCTCCATTCGGATTCCCACCGCCCAGGGCGCCTCCCATCCGATTGCTGGCAGCTTCAAACTCGTTGGGTGCCGATTTGTCGATGTTCGCCGTCGATTCGTTGTCCTTCGCTCAAGTCCAGACACCGGCTGGTCCCCGAACGTCACCCCTGCTCCGTGCCTCTCGTCCCCAGGCAAGTGCATATAGACATTGCATTATTGCTTTGCTGTTAGCCTTCTATTCCACCCTTATTAGGTGACACTTGTGATTGCTGCGATAAGAGTGTTCTTACGGACACATCTTTTTTCCACATGTGTTCTTGTTTCACCTTGTTTAAGAGGTGCAGAAACGATTTAGCCTATCCTTTCCATTAGTAGTAGTAGGAATCATGGCTACAATTATTTCAGTTATAGAGTATGAGTGTTCTTTCTGCACCTACTGGAGCAAAGTGCTTTGTTCTATAATTCAATCATCTGACTTTAATAGGTATAAGTAAACCTTGATATTTCAAGTGCTTTGTTCAGTCGCAAGTTAGACACCTGATCCTTGTATGACTCACCTCCTGTTTGTCTATTATTATCTAGAAAAGAAGACCATATATAATGATCAAATCATATAATGAGAAAAGGAAAAAAACTTTACTGTCTTTAACAAGATGGTAAACAACAAAGATGAATTGAATTCACTTCCATCATAATTGTGGATAATCTGGTGGTCTGGTTGAATGATGGCACCAACCCTTAGGCATGCCATCTTGTAGTGGTGGAGCACATGGAAAAACGAACATGTCAGGTCATACAACAAAGGTTTCCGCAAAATACTGTCTGCTTGAGCTAAATTAGGTTGTTCAGAGCTATAAGACAACTTTCTGCACATAATGTTTAGTGCTAAATTAGGTCTCATCAAGTCACTGTGGCTAAAAGATACTTGTTATAGATCAACACTAAAAGATTTGATCAGTGCTAGAAAAATAAAGCAATGCTGATTTTGACAAGGATCGGTTTTTGTGGTCCTAAATGAGTATCAGGGGTACATGCATTTGTCATTTCCCTTTGCTTTCCTCTTTAGCCAGTGGCAATTCTCTGCTGGGTTTATTATCAAAAGGAAATCAAATCCAGCGCAAGTATCATAGTTTGCAAACGCTTGCCTGTAGCATTCCAAGCAGAGTAATTTTCAACCAACGCTTGCCTGTATCATCTACTTATAATAGAGTAGGGGGTCCTAATTTGCCTTCATCGACGGTTGCCACACCAAGGTTAGCCGAACCGTCTATACACTTTTTTCAACTTTACTTTCCTTCTTCAGTGAAGAAATATGAGTTGTTTAAAATTTTACAGCATATAAATTCCAGCCATGTCTGGCCCATACTATTATACTAGGTACCAGCAGGAGTAGGAGTTTATGATTTTATAAATATCAACCATGTCTATCACCATGAGTGTCATCCGAAACAAATTAAATAACAACTTTCAATAGTTAAATTCCATTCATGTTTGGTTCCCTGAGCATTTGCCATAACTTAGAACAAATGAAGTGTTTTTTTATGTGTTCTTGTGGTAGGTGCTTGATTTGCCATTTTATTTACATTGCGTTATCCACTATCAGCTCCCCTATTTACTTATTTGTTTCTATAATCCACTGGTTGACGCCAATGTCTTGTGATGTTCAGGGCATTCATAGATAATGCAACTGGTTCACTTGGACTATCCAAACCAAGATAGAAATGAGTGAGGATATGTAGTACCTGCTGCCTATATGATGAGAGAGACCATTTCCCTACAATGGAATGGAGGTGCATGTTTTCTTTATTCTTCTATTCTGCTCCTAATAATTTACCTTGGTATGACTTCAATTTATATGTGTTAGGTAGATGGTTAGGGTTTTATTCAGCTAGGCTCTTTGGGCTATTAGGTTTTAATATAAGCATTTTAAATCAATTGCATAGATTATGATTAAAAATATTACCTATGTTTTTTCATCAGAATGTATGTGTGGAACTTGATATAATTAGCATCAGTAGTTGTATCTTTTGTTCTTATAATCACACACCATGCATTGGAAAATCTAGGTAGCCACATTCCCTGTGCCCTGATTTTCCAAAGCTACGGACTATGCAGCTAGCATAGTACTGATTTCAAGCAGTTAAAAGAGGCCAATAAATATTGAATGGATTTTATTCATAAAGTCCATTGTTTGATGAAGTAATTGATATATAAAAAATGCTTCCAGAATGACTCAACACCTGTTGTCATTCTGGAAACACATGTCACATTTGGATATGATCATGTGTTAATTTAAGTTCAATAATTTATCTCTTTGCTATATACTCCCTCCGTCCACGAAAGAATCAATTTCTAGAGTTGTCCTAAGTCAAACTTGACCAATTTCTAGAAAAAACTATCAAGATTGATGGTACCAATTCACATCATTAGATATATCATAGAATATATTTTCATTATATGTCCATTTTATATTATAGATGTTATTACTCTTTTCTATAAAGTTTAGTCAAAGTTAAAAAAGTTTGACCGCACAGATTCTAGAATCGATTCTTTCGTGGACAGAGGGAGTATACATAAATATAGGCCTTGCAACCTTGATGGTGGCGTGCTATTTGGGTGATCCTATTTGCAGAATTGTAAATGCATTGATTGCTTATTATTTTTCAAATTTCTCTATATGGAAACATCTTGCCGAGCAGTACAAGTACAGTGATGAATATACCAATGTCAAATTTAATCTTACGGATTCTCGCAGAACTTCCCTTTTGTTGCATGTGACATGCATGGAGTTATTGAATCATATGCAGCCCCTTGCATATTTTCATTTTGCATTTAAGCATAGAATTACGTGGATTGTACAAATCACTATTTAGTAACACCGCAGATGGTGTAATACTAATTGGGCATAACAATTTATTAGTGGAATATTGCTCTTGACAGGAGTTACACTTCTAGCTTTATCTAATTGGGCATAACAATTTATTATTGAAATATTGCTCTTGACAGAAGTTACACTTCTAGCTTTATGTTGGTAACTGGGACTGCTTGTGCTCTGAACATGCCATCTAGAATTCTGATATGTAAGAACTGTAAGCAGCACTTTCTCATAGACATTTTTTTGTGTAATTTATATATGTTGTTTAAGTTTATGGTACTGCAATCATGGGTGAAACCGGAGAGGAAAAAATCCAGGACAACTTTAAGATCAGGTCACTTCTCCTGCAGCGACTACACTAGCCGAGGTTCAGGAGCTCGCGAATGGTGCACTCAGTGGAACACTGATTAGTGTTGTTGTTGCTGCCTTAAAGCAATGCCGCCAACTGCCATATAGTTTGATATTTTATTTTTACTTATACCATGTAAACTAATAGATCATGTGTTGCTTTAACTTTATTATAAACATCAAAGTGTTTTTTTTCACCCGTAGCAACGCACGGGCATTGGCTAGTACATACCAAAAGGCGTAACAAAAGAGGTAGCGAGCTCGTCGGATTCTTTCATCCTAATCTGGTGGTAGCCGGAATACGCATCGAGAAATGAAAGTACTTCACACCCCACAGTGGAATCGACAATCTGATCAATTCTAGGTAAAGGAAATGGAACTTTTGGACACGCTTTATTCAGACCAGTGTAGTCTACACACATCCGCATTTTTCCATTCTTTTTCCTAACTAGTACATGGTTAGCTAGCCACTCTGGATGAAATACCTCCTTGATGAATCCAGCCGCCAAAAGCTTGTGCACCTCCTCGCCGATGATCCTGCGCTTCTCCTCGTCGAAGCGGCGCAAGCGTTGTTTCACTGGTCTGGACCCGGCCTGGATCTCCAAGGCGTGCTCGGCGACTCCCCTCGGTATGCTTGGCATGTCCGAGGGGCCCCACGCAAACATGTCGATGTTCGCGCGGAGAAAGCCGACGAGCACTGCTTCCTATTTAGGCTCGAGGCTGGCACTAATGGCCAGCGTCTTGCCATCGGTCGAGGTCGGGTCGACGGGTATCAGCTTGGTGTGCTCTGCCGGCTCGAAGGCGCCGGCGTGGCGTTTTGCTTCAGGGGCCTCTTCGGTGGCCAGGGCCGCTAGGGCTTCGAGCGAGTCGAGGTGGACGTTGGCCTCCCCACGCTCGACGCACTCCACGTCGCAGTGGTACACGTGCTCGTAGGAGGTGTCGATGGTGATGACCCCCTTCGGCCCCGGCATCTTGAGCTTTAAGTACGTGTAGTTGGGAACCGCCATGAACCTGGCGTAGCCTGGCCGGCCGATGATGGCGTGGTAGGCCCCTTGGAATCCAACCACCTCGAAGGTGAGCGTCTCCCGGCGGAAGTTAGCTGGCGTGCCAAAGCAAACTGGCAGGTCGATGCGCCCGAGGGGGTGGGCCTTCTTCCCTAGTACGACTCCGTGGAACCCCCCGACGCTGGGTCGGAGCTGATCCCTCGGAATCCCCAGGAGGTCGAGAGTCTCGAGGCATATGACGTTGAGGCTCGAGCCCCCATCCATCAACACCTTGGAGAACCGTACGTCGACGATGACGGGGTCGACGACGAGGGGGTACGCCCCCGGATTTACGACATGGTCCGGATGTCGTTATGGTCGAATGTGATCGGCGCGTCGGACCAGTCGAGGTACTGGGGAGTGTCGTGGCGGAGTGCGAGGACCTCCCGGCGTTCCTTCTTCCTCTCCCGAGCTGAGAGCCCGACGGTTGGGCCCTCGTAGATCATGAAGCAGTCATGCACCGGGGGGAAACCCGCGTCCCCATCGTCGCGTCGTTTGTTGTCCTTGCCCTTAGGCGTGTCCTCCTTCTTGTCGTCGAGCTTGGCGTAGAAGCCCTTCAGCAGTCGGCAGTCTTTTAACTTGTGATTCACGGGGCCCTTGTGATAAGGACAGGGATCCTCGAGCATCTGGTCGAAAACAGCCCTGTCAGCGGGGCCTCGAGGTTTCTTATGGTCGAGGGCGCCCATGAGCACTTCTTCATCATCGTCGACGTCGGCGTTGCGCTTCGCCTTTTGACCTTTGCTTTTGTTCTTCTTCTTTTTGTTGTTGTTATTGTTGCGGTTCTTGGCGTCGTTTCCTTTGTTCGAGCCCTCTGGCGCGGTCACCGCCTTACCTTTGTCCGTGGAGCGGCCAAAGAAGGCCCCCACTGCCTCATCGCCTGAGGCAAAGCTGGTGACACAATCCATCAGGTCCTCGACCGTCCTGGGATGGTAACGCCCTAGCTCATGAACTAGCTCTTGGCATGTCGTGCCCGCGAGGAACGCTGAGATGACGTCCTCATCAGGCACGTGGGGGAGCTTGAGGCGCTGCTTCGAGAATCGCCGAGCAAAGTCGCGGAGGGGCTCGTCCGCTGCCTGCCTGCAACGCCGTAGATCCCAGGGGTTGCCTGGGCGCACGCAAGTCCCCTTAAAATTCCCGTCGAAGACCCTGACTAGGTCGGCCCAGTCATGGATCCGATCCGGCGGGAGCCCCTCGAGCCACCGGCGGGCGGTGTCCGAGAGGTAAAGTGGGAGTTGGCGTATGATCACACGGTCGTCGCTCTCTTCGCTCCGCCCAGTTGGCAGCCTAGGCGGAAGTCCGAGAGCCAGCTTGGGCTCGACCTCCCGTCATACTTCACGATGTTGGTCGGTGGTCGGAAGCGGTCGGGGAGGGTTGAGCTGCGGATGGCCCGGCTGAAGACTCTGGGCCCGGGGCTCGAGGGCTTGCCGGTCCTCGTCACTGTCGTAGCGCCCCCCTCGATGGGCGCTATAGCCACGCTCTTGGGCCCTCTTGTCCTTGCGCCGGCGGTTGATGTCGTTGCGGGCGTCATTGGGGGCTCGAGGTGGCCGGTTGTCGACGATCCGTTCCCGGGCTGGCCTAGCTCAAGAGGTGTCCGGCTGGTGGACGGACGTCTCGCGCTCGTTGCGGGGCGTGTCTGCTGGTTTCCCCGAGGCTGCCCCCCGCGCCGTCGCGAGGCTGAGCTCTCGGCCTGCTGCACAGCGGCTGTCTCGAGAAATTCTTCATTTCCCCGAGCATGCGCCTGGCGTCAGGGTTGGAGACGGCGGGTAGATCGCGGAGCAGCATTGCCGCCGCCACCACGTTCTGCCCGGCTCGCGGGAAACGCAGCTCGGGGTGCTGGTGCCCGTCCTCGAGGATCTGCCGGTGGACCTCTCGAGCGCGGACACGGACACCGGCGCCTCGAGGCTGGGCTGGTTCCTGTGCAATAGTTTTCTTGAGCTGCAGCAGGCGCTGTCGTTCCTCCTCGGCCTTGGGGATGGCCTCCCGCAGCTGCGCGAGCTGCGCCGCCCGGTCGTCGCCGTGCTGAGATGGCGCAGCCGGTGCCGGGGGTTCGTTCCTCCCCTGAACGCGTGATCCTCCTGCCGCAGCCACGTTTCCGGGCTCTTCGAGGTTGAGCGCCGGCCTGGTGTCGTCGTCGCCGTCGTCTTCAGCATCGTCCACGACCCCTTCGAGCTGGAAGCACTCCCTAGTGGGATCCCAGAGGTTAGGGTCGTGGTAGTCGTATTCGTCGGAGTCGGAGCTGTTGACGTCGTGCCGCCTTGGCTCGTGCTGGGACTGCAGCTCGCGGTACCACTCCCCCCCGAAGGTGGCTCGACGAGGTGGCGCGACGGCTCGTGAGAGGCCGCGATCGACGCGCGCGGGGTAGACGATCTCCAGGTCGGTGGTGGCTCGTAGGAGTACGCCCGGACGCTCCTCCCCTCTGCGGCCGCCCGGTCCTGACGGCGCTCGTCGAGGTGGTGGGCGTAAACAGCCGCGGAGTTGTTGAGGCCAAACGGGAACCGCTGGCGTCGAGCGCGGTACACCCCGTGCGGGAGGAGGCCAGGTGGTGTCGACGGAGCACGGCTCGGGGGCCTCTGGCCAGGCTCCCGGTCCGTGCGTGTGACGAACGCGAACTCGCTGGCGGAGTGCGCACGCGCCCTGGAAGTCTCCAGCCGGCGCGGCGGGCAGGTTTCCCCTCGGGGACTCTGCGTCGGCCGCGGGGAAGTGGGCGCACGCCGCAGGCACTGTCTGCGCCTGGCGACGATGGGGACGACGGCGCCGCTCACGAGGTGGCGACGCGTGGTGGTGCGGGTGACGCGCCACGCCCCCCGCGCGGGGTGGCGTGGCACGCCCTCCGCTCGGGCTCTCCGTGGAGAGCAGGGTCAGCTCGTTGCTGCCACTGCCGGTGGCCAGGAACTCGAGGCTCCCGAACCAGACGACGGCACCCAGCCGAGAACGAAGGAGGGGATGAAGCCATCCAGAAAACAACGAGAAATCGACTCCGACACGCGAAGGCCCTTACCTGGCGCGCCAACTGTCGGTGTTTTTCGAACCCGGGGGTATGACACCAACGAGTAATATGATCGCGTGCTCTCTTCCTGGATGGTGATGCAAGATGACACAAGGATTTATCCTGGTTCGGGCAAAGAAGGCCTTACGTCCAGCGGGGGAGGAGGTTCTTGTATTACTTGCATCTGAGTGCTTGTACAGGGGCGAATACAAGCTCAGTGAGCGTGGACCGGAGTCCGGACTCGTGTATGTGTGTGTGTGTGGACTCGTGTGTTGTCTCTTGCGCGCGAAGGGCCCTAGCGTCCCCTTTTATAGAACAAGAGGAGGCCAGGGTTTACACAGGATTGACATTTACAGCTTTCGATATGGCGTAGGGTAGGAACTCCGTCTTGTCGAAGTCACTGTAGCCAACGTGGGTGTTGCTGTTGAGGCGTCCTTGATGCGTGGCTTCCATCCCGGGCGCGGACGTGGAGGTGTGGCGATGTGGAAGCCGTACAGCACCCATCCCGGCACGTACAGGACACGACGGGGTCCCTCCAGGTCTTGGGGTACCTGTCCTCCAATAGCATGAAAGCAGTTAAGGCTCGAGGGGCGCAGGGCCGACCTCGAGGTGGCGCCTACGGGAGGCTCGAGCCCCCGCAGGTATGGGCAAGTCCCGGAACGCCCGGGCGTACAGCGGGAACCCAGGCCTCGGGGTGAAGCTCGAGTGTGCTACAGTGCGTGGTATGGCCGAACAGTGCTGTACTTGTGCCTTTTTGCCCATGCTTGTGGTGAAAACGAGGTTTGACTCTGGCTCCGGTTCACTGTGGCACACGCTGTGTACCGGAGGATGTGACCGGAGTAAGCGGACGCATTAAATGCGCAGTATGGGGCTAGTACGGTTGTCAGAGCTGAGAAGCAGGGAGCTTCCTTCTTGCGGGAGGCTTGAAGGGTAGTGGAGCGCTCGCCCGAGGCCTGACGCGGAGGGCTCGGGTGAGACGGAGAACGAGCGCCAGCCCGAGGCCTGGCTCGGAGGGCTCGGGCGAGACGGAGATTGAGTACCTGCCTGAGGCCTGGCTTGGAGGGCTCGGGCAGGACGGAGAACGAGCGTTCGCCCGAGGCCTGGCTTGGAGGGCTCGGGCGAGACGGAGAACGAGCGTTCGCCCGAGGCCTGGTTTGGAGGCTCGGGCGAGACGGAAAACGAGCGTTCGCCCGAGGCCTGGTTTGGAGGGCTGACGCAGCCTACTTTCCGCTTAATAGGTTTTCGGGCTTCGGCTTGGTGGGCCAGCGTTGTAGGCCTCGAGGGGTTGGTTTTTTAGAAGGTTAGACTTGCTAGGTTTGTTATTAATTGGTGTTCTAGGTTTAACCTATTTGTTTGCGTTGATTGGGGGTACCCCTTTTGTGGACCCCCGACATCATGTAATTACCTTGTTCAATAATGAAAATATGGACATGAGATACACCAGCATCACTGTGGCGAAAATGAATGCGGCGTTCACATAACAGCTCACGTAAAATAGGATCATAAGTATGATCCCCACAATAGAGCAAACAAAGGCTAGTTTAGATAACGCGTTCACCTTACGTTTGCTGCAAGTCAATCTAAGGTGGTCAGATGAAAAAAATCAAACAAAGGTTACAAAACATGTATTCTGAAAACTTACTGATTTTGAAAAAAATTTCCTCGCCGCACCATCTGGAGTTCAGCCGTGTAATGTATCTTATTACACTTATAAGTTGAATAAAAAGGAATGCTCTGCTCAATTCCAAAAAATAATATATACAATAACCACCTATTAGTGCCTAAAAAGGCAGAACAAAATAAAAAAAATGCTTAAAAAACTTGTGTGAGGTACCCTGCTCCAAAGCGTGCAAGTTTCCCTGAAATATTTTAGACAAAAGTTTCTGTCATCAACAAGCGTTGGATTTTTTTATAACTTATAATAAGTCACAAAGTGAGCAGTAGTGCAACTGACCGTAGAGTTGGATCAAGTAGGCGGGGATTACAGAAGAGATCACGAAGCAACCCACGAGGAGGATGACCTTTGCTAGCCACCACTGGGAGTGCCATGAGTTTCTATAGTCATGTATGTTCTTCGTGTTTACGGTTGAAAAGAACATGACTAGGGAAAAGAGCTGATGGAAATTTTGTTAAGGCTAATATAAAGGGATAAAAATCAAATACAAAGGGATGAAAATCAAGTATTTCTTAGAGCCTGTGAAAGATTTTAAGGATACGAAGAATGTCAAGCTTATTATCAGGACACTCTCACTTGCTAGACAGTCACGGTTGCCATCACAACCACTTAGGCGTTGTCTTTGAAAGATTTCTTTAGGGTTCTCACGTATCCACCAAGCAAAGACATTGGCGACAAGGAATAGCACCGCATAGATATAACGGGCAGCCATCGTGCCTGGGTGCTGACAGAAAGACCATGCCCTACGCAGCAGTTGCCACCATTCCTCTCAGCCTGCATGGTGCCTACGTCCATAGTCTGAGAACAAAAACACATGTGAGGTGGATGAAGTCCAAATTAAATAGTTTTGCTAGTTGCACAACCAACTTCAAATAGTTTAGATGGGAAAAATATCAGTTGAAATTGGGGGCCAATTTGGTTCCCATGGACTAACAACTAATTGACTAAAGTTAACCTATAAAGATCAAAACAGGTGGACGTACTATTGGTTGACCTACAACTAGCCAAAGCCACAACTAGTTGTTAGAGCATCTCCAAGAGACTCTTTATATCTTTCCTAACTTATAGGAATAGAGATTTTGATGAAAAAACATCCTCCAACAGTCTCTTCAATTGGATATCTAAATATATATTCTCTATTCCGTATTTCTCGCTAGCCAAAGATGAAGAGCGAGAATAGCTCTCTAGACGTGCACAAGATATAGAAAAGCTGTTGGAGATTATAAAGATATAGAAAATGATTTTTACTCAAATGACTCTTTAAATGATGATTTAGAGAGTAGATTTTAGAAAGCTCTTGGAGATGCTCTTAGCTCACTACTAGTTGGGCTAATCATTCAAACAGAGCCTTAACTACTGTTCGGCAACTAACAACGGATAGAGCATCGGTAGTAAGAGCATCTCCAAGAGACTCTTTATATCTTCCCTAACTTATAGGAATAGAGATTTTGATGAAAAAACACCCTCCAACAGTCTCTTCAATTGAATATCTAAATATAGATATTCTCTATTCCATATTTCTTGCTAGCCAAAGATGGAGAGAGAATAGCTCTCTAGACTGTGTACAAGATAAAAAAGCTGTTGGAGATTATAAAGATATAGAAAACGGTTTTTACTCAAATGACTCTTCAAATGATGATTTAGAGAGTAGATTTTAGAAAAGCTCTTGGAGATGCTCTAAATGGGCCGCGCCTTAATTTTTTCAGCCCACTCAGACCTTTGTTTGCTTATTACTCCCTCCGTCCATAAATCTTCATCGTTTTAGCCTTCGGCACAATGACCAAGGAGCAGCAAACTAGCACCATTTTCCATTCGATTGTTGCGGGTGCAACATGTACGAGGAGCCGCGGGCAAAGAGCAGCCAAGGAGCAGCGAGGAGGAATAAATGCTCACTGCCAAGCAGCCAACGAGCAGCGAGGAGTAACAAATGCACAGCCTGTACAAATAGCCCAACCTGTGGTCGATGTAAAACGATGGAGACTCTTGGAAATTTACTTTTTGCTCATACGATGAAGACTTATGGACGACGGAGGGAGGGTTAACTAGCCAGTTCCTCTAGTCTGTTGAGTTACAAATCCATGTGAGTTCATCCTCTTCGCGGCCCATGCTCTAGCGACTGCTTTTGGATAAAAATTGGATCTTGAACATTATATATATATGTAGTGCCCGCCTGCGGCTACATTATATTGTTTTACCAACTCGCATGCCAAATATTTCTTTATATTAAATTCCAAGTTGAACGGTCTTACTTTTGGTTCGTAACTGAACATATGTGACACTGTACATCGAACCTGAATCACAATCTTGCATTCTACTCTAATTTATGTTGATAGAGAATGGAAGAAAACCATTAACCCAATTTAAATGTCGATGTTGTTTTAAATAGATAATTATTTTATAATCATAGGTTAAATTTGAACCATGAGGTACAGTTTTTTTTCATTTTCCATCATGTAAAGTAGCAAGTCTTTAAGTTCTTCACAATTTGATTATTTTATTGTACATAGCTGATAGCTCATATAATCTTGTATTAGTGACCAAGACACATGTTTTGGAAATAATAATTACTGGGTGCAAAAGATGGCCAATATTTTTCAGTAATGACAATTTTTTGACTTATTTCCACAACGAGACTCAATAATTTTAAGATATAGATATTATGTAAAATGTTTTCCTAGGTGTTAAGTTTTTTTTTTGTTCAGTTGCTTTTACAAATTAGTGCCACGCTTTTGTTGGTAACATTTCAGAGGTGGGTATAAAAGCTATGAGGCATATTTTATTGCTTTTAGGTGACTTCTATGGTTGTTTAACATGGTTAGAGTTCAAATTTAGATATGCTGAGAGGTCAAATAAATTTGATGTCTTCTGCTTCACCTCAGTGCTGCCTTCACCTGCTTTGTGCTCGAGTCCATGATTGTTTCTCCTATTGCAATGATTTGGCAAGTCCATTTGTCTACACAAGTAAGAATGCAGTTCCCAAATTGAAGGTACGCGGATAGAGACTACTATTGTTTTGGGTGGCTATATGTTTGTGGTGCTAATTCTTTTTTAACAAGTTCTGAAACAAACAAGGATCGATCTTACAGCTATGAGGCATACATTATGGGTACTGAAACTGAAACTAAAACTTGTAGGATCATATTTAGGTTAGATAAGTATAAAAGCGGCCGCGATGGAAACTGAAAGCAATTTCACTGGAATATATTTTTGCTTCTGTAATTTTGGTTCTTATAACATTTTTTTGTCTAGACAATATGACCTCCCATATGAAATGTACACAGCATGTGAAAAGAACTCTACTCCCTCGCTTGATAAATTGATTTATTCGTCTTCGTTGAAAAGTGTCATGTGAAATTCTAATGTAAATCCATTTCCATGCTACTCATTAGGGGGAAATAATTAACTACTGACAACTTTAGCTTATATTTTTTTTTTGTTTGGGCATATGAACTCGCATCTAAAATATACTAGGTACACAATAAGTAGATAGTGATCTCCTCCCTAGGGGGAAATAATTAACTACTGACAAACATTGCTTATGATAATTTTTTTTTTGGGTGATAGACTAATTTATTCTTCCTTCCTAAACTATTTCATGTAGTTTGATCAATCCTGTTAATGTTGAGAATTGTTCTGTTGTTGTCATCTACCCTGTCCCCACAGATGTTGAAACTATTGCCAACGAGCTTTAGCTGCTGCTGCTCATCCCCAACATTCAATGATCAATAATGTTTGGTTGTTTTAAATCCTGTTCTCAAGTGCACCAGAATATGCAGATGGAAAAAAGAATATTTGTACAGATAACACTGGGAGAGCAAAAAAAAAATGATGCAATAGTTGTGGTTCAAACATGAGGTTCCAATATTCAGTAGGTGTTTTACTTGCAATATGTTTTCGCATGTCGAGTCAAAAATTGTACTTTCCTATACATGTTTGGATTATTTGTGTGTCACAACAAATAAAACGGCTGCACCTTTCTTCCCATTATGTTTACAACTGTTTTCTCTTCCTCTAGAAGCCTGCGCTTTTGTGTGCCAACATCTGACTTAACTCTATTATTCATATGTAAGTTAATGAATATTGTACTGTTCTCTATAAAAGCTTGTCATCCACTTCACTCAACTCAACACTACACCCCTATAAACCGCATACAGCAGCAACAGGCTTGTCCAGCCACTTTGGGCGCGGCGGAGCATGCCTACCTACCTAGCTAGTACTCCCTCCGTTCCAAATTATAAGTCATTCCAAAAAAAAATTCTAAGTTTGACTAAATTTATATAATAAGATAATAATATTTACGATACCAACTAAGTATCATTAGATTCTTTATTAGTTATATTTTTATAATATACTTGATCATTTGATGTCATAAATTTTTGTATTTCTCTCTATAATTTTGGTCAAACTTAAAAAAACTTTGACTCTCCAAGATTCTTGGAATGACATACTTTGGAACGGAGAGAGTAGTAAATAAATCACATGAACAAAAACAACTGACGAGCTGAGTATTGGAACGGCATAATTAAAGAAGAAGAATCAGAAAGGAGTACGTACATAGCACTGGTGCAGTTCTGCCTAGCTGGCGTCTTACTGCTACTGTTGTTGTCAATGGAGTGGTGGTTGTGTGTGCACGGGAGAGATCGAGCGTAGCTTATGCCAATGGAGTGAGTGAGCTGCTTATGCCAATGGAGTGAGTGAGAGTGAGCTATGAGTGTGCACACAGGAGATCGAGAGAAGAGATCGAGGCCGGCGACGGTGGTATATATACACACCAAAGCATGCATCTCGACGTTCGTATTTCGTAATACGGTAGGAGTAGCTGATGAGAGTTGACGCGGCCGCCGGCAACCGATCGATTGAGGATGCACATCATGTCATGTCATGTGCCGCACTGCTCAGGCTCGGCCATGCACACCGCGTGCACGCTATTCCCTCCGTCTCAAAATAGATGTCACTAGAAAACCGTGTTTCCCTCACAAACACGTTTTTCTAGTGACATCTAAAAAAGAGACGGAGGGAGTAGGTGTTAGTTGACATGCATCAGCAAATATTTTATCATGTCAAAAGTAGTGACACCTCTCTTGTCACCTGCGAATTTTTTTTATTAATAACCCAATTAAATAAAAAATTTCATAAATAACAATGTCTATTTTTTTTTTTTGCAAAACTAACCCTTTTGCCGCGCCGTCCCCAATGGCGCGGCAAAGCGTTAGCCGCGCCATGCATGGCGGCGCGGCAAAAGTGCCACCGTGGCACCGCCCGGCCACGCAGGCTCGGGCGGGCCCCGCCTGTCAGTTTGCCGCGCCAGGCGGGCTGGCGCGGCTAGTGCGTTTGCCGCGCCAGGCGGCCTGGCGCGGTCAACGGCTTTGCCGCGCCAGGCGGGGTGGCGCGGCAAAGCCGATCTAGATCTGGCCGCCGCGCCCTTCTTCCTCCTCCTTCCCTCTGCTGCCCGCAACGGCGCCACCACCCCGCCGCCGCTCCAGCCTGCCGCCGCCGCCGTCCCCGCCCTCGCCGCCGCCTCCGTCCCGTCGCCCGCCGACGTCCGGCCTCGGCCCCCGTCCCGCCCTCCATCCGGCCGGACAGGCACCTCGCCGCGGCCATGGTGCTCACCGGGGGCCATTGGAGCTCGTCGGCGGCCAGTGGAGCTCGCCGGCGCCGGCCCCCTCCCCCGTCCCCCTCCCCCCGTTCGCTCTCCCCAGCTCAGCACCTGAATCTCAGGTTTGTTTGTTAGTTAATTTTAGTTTTTATTTTTTTTGCAAAGTTAGTTAGTTATTTAGTTAGCAAAATGTTAGTTAGTGAGTTAGGTTAGGTAGTTTAATAAGTTAGGGTAGTGACTTAGGGTTAGTTAAATAGGTGTTTTAGTGAGTTAGGGTTAGTTAGTTTAGTGAGTTAGGGTTAGGTGTTAGTGACTTAGGTTTGTAGTTAGTGACTTAGGTTAGTAGTTAGGGACTTAGTTAGTTTAGTGATTTCAGTTATGTTAGTTTATTAGTGACATAGGTTGTTAGTAAAGATATGTTAGTTAGGTTTTAGGTATTTAGTTAGGGTATGACGAAATATTACTGAAGACATGTTAGTGAAGCCAACTTAGTAAGTAGTTTCCCCATTCTTTACTTTTGAGAAGACCATCACTTGACCTTAGTTCCACTATTGACTTTGTAGATGGACACTGTATTCAGATTGTTTTATGGAGGCACAGTTAGTAAACGAGATGGTTTTTTGATGATAACATGGAACAAGAACTCGAAGTATTTGATGAGCGTCCTCTTTTACGGAGCTTATGTTGCGTCTGAAGGAGAAGTTCGATGGTGATTTCTCGTTGAAAGGGAGATTTGACAGTGGCAAGATTAGGGCGAACTATGCGTTGATGCCCTTGCGCAACCAGGCTGACTGGGCAAAATACCAGACGATCGTTATGGCATCCAATTCGACCATGGCTGAGATCGTGGTAGAGGATGGTAGGAGGAAGCAGGCAGAGGCGTCCAATGATGGCAACGAAGGTGAAGCACAGGAGGTAGGGGATGATGACGATGCAGCTCCGATGACTATGGACGTTGATGGTCACCCCACGCAGGAGACGGTGTATCCATCTGAAAATGTCCACGCTGACGTCGGTCAAATAAACAATGATTTTGATGTGGCCGACCTAGAGCGGCAGGAGCAGGAGGACCAGGAGGCACAATTGTTTGATGAAA
This sequence comes from Coix lacryma-jobi var. lacryma-jobi, assembly GCA_009763385.1. Classification (NCBI taxonomy): domain Eukaryota; kingdom Viridiplantae; phylum Streptophyta; class Magnoliopsida; order Poales; family Poaceae; genus Coix; species Coix lacryma-jobi. The sequence continues at coordinate 76,959 of VDCT01000115.1, read as the reverse complement.
ACTATGATTCTGATGATGATTCAGATTATGACGAAGAAGAGGACAGTTATATTTGTGCTATGCCTGACCCGGTTCGTGGTATTCCACAACCGGTTCGTGCTATGCCACAACCGGTTCCTCAGAATATGCATCCTCCAGGGAGACTAGTCACTGATATACCAGAGGATCATATACATTTTGATGCGTGGCGGCGTTTGAGCGAAGCGAGGTATTATGTTGCGCCCGATCCTTTGACTGAGACAGAGCTGCAGCAATTGAGGTCGGTTAACATGCAGTTTAGAGGCGTTCCAAGTTATAGGGATGTCAGTATGGTGGACCAGGCAGTTTGTGATACTGGATTGAATCTGTGCAAGCAAACACTGCATAACCATACAGATTGGATTCTTCAGAAGGGTATGATTTTCAACACTATGACTGAGCTGAAGCTTTTCCTTGAGAACTATGTTGTGCATCATCATCGACCGTACACGGTCAGCCATTCATATTTAGTTTGAGGTACCACGTCAAGTGTTTGAGTCTTGGTTGTCCGTGGAGGCTGAATGCTCGCAAGAGAACTGATGACAAGTGGAGGATCAGTAAAGTAGTACAACCGCATACCTGTTTTACAAATAAGGGACAAGAAAAACATCCTCAATGACGGCAAGATAACCTTGCACCGGCGCATTTTGGCATTTGTTGATGATGAACGCCGACGTATCTGTTTCACAATTGCTATCTCCATATTTGGATTCACAGGCTATAAGGTGCTTATGGAAAGGCGTGGCGTGCGAAGCAGATCGCCCTTGCAATTCGTTGGGGTGGTTGGGATGAAGCGTACAAAGGATTCCTCGGATTTTGTGTGCAATGGCATACTATAACCCTGGCCTTAAATGGTTTTCCACACACAATGGGCAGTTATAACCGCAACACCGGCAAGGTTACACATGTGCTTCAGCGTGTATTTTGGTCTTTTGCACAAACAGAGCATGCGTATCAGTACTGTCGTCCAGTCATACTTGTGGACGGTACTTTCTTGACGGAGCGTACAAGGGTGTGTTGATGATGGCGGCGGCTGTTGATCCCGAGGACCAGATAGTTCCAATTGCTTTCGCCTTGGCTGAGGGGAGAACGTTGAGTCTTGGTCTTGGTTCATGGCCTGCTACGGATACAAGTGTTAGGGCCTCGGACAATATGTTTGATTTCGGACCGTCATGTTGGGTTGCTTCGTGCCGCAGAGGAGGAGATAGAGGGTTGTCCTCCTCTAGTGCACAGATGGTGCATGCGTCACTTTGCCGCCAATTTCTGGCGTCGGCAGAGAAAAAAGGAGGTTTGTGCCAAGGTGAAAGAGCTATGTTGTGTTAAAACTGAGCACAAATTCAAAGAAACAATGGAAGAGTTGGACAAAATGTTAAACAGTGCTGCCAGGGCCTGGATCGAGAGACAGATGGAACACAAGGAGAAGTGGGCGCTTGCTTACGATGAGGGCGGTTTCCGGTTCGGCATAATGACCACCAACTCATCGGAGTCTTTCAACAAGGTATTCACCGTGTTAGAGCCTTGCCCGTTTCTGAATCGTTGAGTACTCGTTTCACAAGACCAACGAGTTTTGTGAAAAGGTGGTCCATTGCTCAAGACAACCTACAAACGGATGGTGAATTTGGAAAGGCGGGAAAGGAGCACATTCAGGAAAATGAGATCTGGGCAACGCAGCTAACTTGTGAGGCTTATGGACCAACCAGACAAATCTATAATGTTCGAGCAAAGGGTGGAACTACCATGGGCGGGAACGCTACGGTGGTCGAACTATCGGATCGATCTTCAAAGAGTGGAATGCAGTTGTAACGTGCCGCAGATAATGCATGCCCCTTGCTCTCACATGATTGCGTCCTGTAGAGCGCGCGGATATAACTACAAGGCCCGTACCATATATGTCCGAGTACTATCGCCGGAGCAACACCGTCGCAATATGGCAGAGCAGCTTCGAGCCTTACCTTGATCCCACTCAATGGCCTCCATACTTGGGTAGAGACTTCATGCCTGATCCTGAGCTGCTGAAGTTAGGTAAGGGTAGGAGGAGGAAGAAGAGACTAAAGGGTGACATGGACAATATGGATAGGTATGGCGGGGGGGACTTTGACCAGACACCGAGCACGAACCTATGCTCTGTTTGCCACATGCCAGGGCATAATGCAGCCTTCCATCGTAGACAAACACAACAGGTGTACATATGTCTCATTTGTTTTAATGCTTATTATTTTTATCTTTACTTATATTAATTATTTGAATGCTTTTGCTATTATTGTACATATGTCTTTCATTTGTTTTAATGCTTTATTATTTTGACGCTGTACTAACCTGTTACCATGTTTTGTTTAAACAGGATGGCGAACCCTCCGGCGTACCCTCTCCTTGAGCCGTTCTACGACGGCGAGCACCACGGGCGCACAGGCTCACGACTACGCCCCTCCGGAGAGGTTGTCCTTGCTGAGGCCGCGCACCCACCTATGGCACCGGTGGGACGAGCGCTACGCACCCTTCCTACGGCGCGCGGGCTTCTTGGTGCTAGCCCGCGTTGCAACGACGTGGGGTTGCAGCTCGACCCGCGCTCCTCACCGCGCTGGCGGACAGGTGGCGTCCGAGACGCACACCTTCCACCTAGCCTGTGGGGAGATGACCGTGACGTTACAGGACGTGGCCAAGATTTTTGGTCTACGCCTGGGCGGCCTCCCCGTGACGGGGATTCTTGACACCGACACGTGGATGGACACCGTCCACCAGTTCTGTGGTCGTACGCCCCCGACGACGCAGACGCTAAGAGGAACAAGTAAGCTAATTTTTTTTTCTAATTTAGTTGCATACGATGTGCTACTCCTTTCCTAACTTTTACTTTTTGTAAACAAACAGGAAGACTACTGGGGTGCCTTCGTCGTGGATCACCCAGCACTTTTCGTATTGCCCCCTCAACGCTGACCCACAGGTAGTCGAGAGGTATGCCAGAGTGTGGCTGTGGCACTTTATTGGGGTTCCTGTTTCCCGACTCATCGGGGAACATCAGCTGGATGTTCGTCCCATCCTCGCACAGCCGTGGGAGAACATCGCCGGCTACAGCTGGGGGAGCGCTGTTCTAGCATGGCTGTACAGACAGCTGTGCGAGGGGTGCCGGCGGAGGCAGGCCTCCTCTAGCTTGGGAGGGTGTCTGCCCCTGCTCCAGGTTTGGGCCTGGCAGCGGCTGCCTGTGGGTCGTCCCAGCGTACGAGAGGAGGCGGTAAGTACATACCTCTTGCGTGCGTGTGCTTTTACAAATTTACAGTCATTTAACTGATTCAAATTGGAATGCAGGTGTGGAGGCACCCGGACACCGACCCACTGCTCTGTTTGTCTGGTCCACGGCAGAGGCAGTTAGAGGCAACCCCCAGCGCCGCTACCACCTGTACACGGACTTGCTGGACGTCCTGACACAGCACCAGGTAATTCCGGAATGAGTTCAATTTTTTATATTGAAAAGGAACATGACTAACTATGTCTGTTCATTACAAACAGGTCAGTTGGGACCCCTGGGACCTGTACGACAACGTGTTCGACCCCGCCACGGAGCTGGACCGTTTAGATTGGCGTTGCACCGTCCCTCTTATCTGCTTCTACGTGGTCGAGATGCACTTGCCCATCAGGGTGATGCGTCAGTTCGGCCTACGACAGGAGTTTCCTCCACCTCTGATTAGCACGGATCAGAGGTTGCACAAGTAAGTATCCTCCACAGTGTTGTTCAGTTACTCTAGTAAATTCTATCTTATGCTCTAACAGATGGGTTCCTTTGCAATGCAGGGTGAAGCGCCAAAGCAGACGGAAGAATCCCGTTGATTGGCGCGCGGAGCACGCCGATCATGTCCTGAGTTGGACAAACAGGTACCAGCAGGACGTTGACGACGGCGAGCCGTACGACCAGGGCGTCTTCGACCAGTACCTACAGTGGCTGCACCGGAGCACCGGTTGCACATTAAGCCACCGTACTACGAGGCCACGCTGAGGACGAGTCGGACGACGACGAGGACCCGTACGATGCTACCACTAGGGCATCGACTCAGCCTGACAGAGCCCCTCTACACAGCTACGTGGTAATATATCATGTCCTTCAACTATTGTTTGTGTTTCTGTACTTGGTGCACTTACCCCCTGGTCTTGTGTCGGCAGGCGTCGCAGCTGTCTCGGTACTCCGACGAGGCAGCGCAGCTTATACACCACCCAGCTCTACTGGGGACCACGCCCGGTACAGGCTTTTCTGCAGGTATCATAACACATTCGAACTGCACGTGTAAATTTTAAGAAGTCATAAACTGTACTAATATTTATTATTATTATTTTCTTATTTGCAGAAAATCAGGAAGGGCTGCAGGAAGCTGCTCAGAAGCTTGGGTGCATGGACAGCGTGGGCCCACCGCACCTTCCTCAGCCTTCGAGCCCTTTGGTGTCAGACACTGTCCCAGCAGCAGCAGCGTCGTCCGACGCTCGGACGGGAGGCACTTCTGCGGATCCACGCGGAAAGGGCCCCACTGCAGAGGAGCAGCCCGAGGAGGAGGGGGAGGAGGAGGAGGACGAGGAGCAGTACGTCGAGCGCACGACACCACCCTACACGGCTAGTGCAGGCTACATGGCCCTCGGCCATAGCTCGCACTACGCTGGAGGGTCCTCCTCCAGAGGTGGCCTGGACGACACGGCGTGGCAGGTACCTGGTGCTTACGACTACCCTAGTGGCTACTACACCGGCCCTGGCTGGCAGCCTTGGCCAGAGCAGGGCGCAGCACAGGAGCTGGGGTACTCACAGCTAGGTGGAGCTCCACTACCTACTCAGGAGGACGTGCAGGTACATAAGTTGACCGCTATACATTTAAGTTCGTCAGATATATTTAAGTTGTTTGCTAACATTTATTTTGAATGTTGCAGGGACCTAGTCAGACGCAGGGGTCACCACGCCGGCAGCCACGCGCACGAGACCGCACGGACGTCACGTTCACGCCGAACATGGATCTGTCGCAGCCGAGGCGTCGGAGGCGGCCTCGTCAGCCGTACACACTAGCTAGGCTTAGTGTTAGACTATATGGATAGGTGATGTATATGTTAGATAACTTGTTTGAGAACCCTATTATGTACTTCGTGGAGCCTGAGCCACTAAGCCTGTTTTTTATGACCGCTATTATGTTTCCGTTTATTCAAATTGTGTCAATGTTTGGTTCCTTGTTATTCCGTTTGCGGAAAAAGACAGGAAAAACGGAAAAACACATTCGATCAAACAGAGACAACATTAGGACAAAGATCGATCAGGAACTCGACCGTCGGCGGGAAACCTTGGGGCTTTGCCTGAACTTCATGCCAGCTTTTGCCGCGCCAACCCTGGGGGCGCGGCTGACGCTTTTGCCGCGCCAGGCGGGGTGGCGCGGCAAATGCCGCATTAGCCGCGCATCCCGCCTGGCGCCGGCAAAAGCGTCAGCCGCGCCCCAGGGTGGCGCGCAAAAGCTGCATCTTGTTGCACAGCCTTTTCAGTGTCGTGTCCTGTCCTCATAAGTGCTCTGCAGTTTTGATTCCACAGACTTTTCAGTGTATAGGCTTTTCAGTGTATAGGCTTTTCAGTATATAGGCTTTTCAGTGATTAATTTTCAGCGAATAGCCTTTTCAGTTGCATTAACTATACACTCACAATGCAGCTGAGATAATTCACAAGTTCAAAACCAGGGCTCCGCCTATATAAACCCATCAGCGCCTTGCATATTCAACAACTTCAGCAGAGCTTGCGAGGTTCGTAGTAGAGATGTCTGGAGGTTCGTCCAAACGAGAGGAAAAGGTGGAGGAAGGACCTCCCATTGTTGGGAGGGATCTCTTGGTCCTGATTTCTTCTTAGAGGCACTATATGACTTCCCGTTGAGAGCAAAAAGAATTTCAGCCGGACCGTCCTCTTAGGGGATATGATAACCGTTTAGAGGACTGGCCAAAAATGCCGTCATGGTGAGGACTGTTTGGTGCAGATGCTCCACGACGACCTGGAGGCAGGCCGACGTTTCTTCAAATGCCCGCGAGCATGGGTAACTTTATTTAATTGTTGCTATGCCCTCATGTTGCTAATACTTAGTCATTTTGTGAATGACAGTCTTCTATTTCCGAAGAAAACTGCGGCTTCACCAGAGGGTGGATCCTCCTCCAATATGGCCGCATCAGGAATACATCTATTATCTGCAGCGTCGTATCGACGATCTTGAAAGAGAAGTTAAAAGCATGCTCAAGGACTATGATGATGACGACAGCGATGCAGGCGGTTCAGATGAAGCAATATGCCTTGATCCATATTGCAACTGCCCGCATCACAAGAACAAGGGGCCTCCACCGCCGCCCCCACCGCCACCACCACCACCACCCGCAATGGGAGGCTATTACGGAGAAGGGTCTACTCAGTTTGCTATGTGGGACGGCTTCTAGACTACTTAGATCACTATGTGCGTGTTGTGTTGTGCCAATCAATTACCTAAGGCATGTTAGATTAGTTTAGGACCTTTTAACCAAGTTACGGTAAAAGGTCCTCACATGCCATGTACTAGTTTGTTGTTGTGTAATGGTTTGCTCTATTCTATTTCTCGTACTTTATCCCACAAAAAATCAACGACACATGAACTACCGCAAACATTACAACAACATATAATAAAGCCGAACAAAGTGCAGTTCAAGACTACATAATCGAGGATCCGAAATAAACGGTACACGGAAGTACAAACCAAGAGTACAATACACTAACAAGTCCACCAAATGACAACAATGTTCATTACTCAATAATGACTACCGAACCTACCACACTACTGAGTGCAACGAGGCCATTTTCCCTTCCTCACAGCATCCGGATCCTGCTCCATGGCAGCCTTGGCACGGCGCACACGCTCAAGCCTCTTCTCCCTCTCCCCCCTACGCTTAGCTGCATCCCTCATTCTTGCCTCTTCCTCATGCTGCTTTTGTGCTGCCTCTTCTTTGCGTCTCTTCTCCAAACGCTCCTTGTCCTCCGCAGCCCACTTTTTCATCCTCTCTACGTGCTCCTTGTCCTCCGGCTTCATCTCAGTGTCGATCCACTGCTCGAAGTCACATAGTGGTGGAGGCTCCTGCAAAATACGACTAAATCAATTAGGTAATAAAATATAAATGATTTTCATTCATGTATAGAACAAGCCATCAGCTTCTCACCATCAGTCCAATACGGATCTGTTTAGGTGTAGGGTCAAAGACATAATTCTCACACATCCAATACCTCTGACCGTATGTGTGCTCCTCATCAGATATTGCGACCTTACAATCATCGCCGCAGTAGCACATGGGCACCGGAACACCGCTAGGCAATGGCAAACGGGCAAAGGCATTGCCCGTGAGAGGCTGCCTACAATCATCAACGCAATAACAAATGAACATAACACAAAATTACTTCATTAAAACAGACAAATAAATAAATAATGTACCGATCTTACCTTGCCTTACTAGCTTTGCCACGCCGCGGCATCCTAACAATAAAAAATATGTCAACGCTACACATACATTTATGATTAATTATAAATCTACATAATGACGTAACAAATATTACACAAAAAATTGTACACAAAATGAACAAATATTAAGCAAAACAGATATAAAAAGTCTAATACATGAACAAATCCATCATTAATTAACAACTAACGTCACGACAGTATCAAAATAAATATTGTCTACAAACCCTAACTTACAAAAATATGGTTCAATCCTACATTGCAAATATGGATAAAGAACAATAATATGGATCAAAATACCTCTTGTAGACAAGTTTGATTGAGGAGGGAGATGAAGAGAGGAGGAATGAAATGAAATGGAATGGATTGGATTGAATTGGTTTGGGAGAAGAGAGGAATGAGGAGGAGCCTGCTGCTCGGCGCGGCGGCCAGATCTAGATCGGCTTTGCCGCGCCACCCCGCCTGGCGCGGCAAAGCCATTGACCGCGCCAGGCCGCCTGTCGCGGCAAACGCACTAGCCGCGCCAGCCCGCCTGGCGCGGCAAACTGACAGGCGGGCCCGCCCGAGACTGCGTGGCCGGCGGTGCCACGGTGGCACTTTTGCCGCGCCGCCATGCATGGCGCGGCTAACGCTTTTGCCGCGCCATGGGGGACGGCGCGGCAAAAGGGTTAGTTTTGCAAAAAAAAAAATAGACAGTGTTATTTATGAAATTTTTATTTAATTGGTTATTAATAAAAAAAAATTCTCTCCTGTCCTCCCCTCCACCTCCGTTCGAATTTTCTGCTCAAAAAAAACCTCCGTTCGAATTTAGGGTCCGTTTGGTTGGTGACCGGAACTTGCCACGCCTGACCTTCGGCAAACTGTGGCTGCCACAGAAAGTGTGGCGAACAAAATCGAAGCCACACTTCTGGCAAACTTTGGCACGAAAATGAGTCTATGACGTGTGGGACATGGTGCTAAGAAAGTGTGGCGTGCCATAGCTGTGGCAGTGAACCAAACGGCTGCCAGAAAAACTGTGGCACGACGAATCTGGCGTGACAAGTTCTGTCACCAACAAACGCACCCTTAAGGAGGGAAAGAAAAAGGTACGGCCAGCGAGGGCCGCCGCCGAGCCCTCCGCCCCTCCCGCTTCCGCCCCAGCTCCAGCGGCGGCGCGGCGGCGATCGGGGGCCATGGCGACCTATATCAATGAGCTGCGCGCGCTCATCGCCTCCACCTCGACCTCCACGGCGTCCGACGGCGCCGAGCCGGGCTCCGCGCACCTCGAGGTCAAGCTCCGCGAGGTCCTCCCCAACCTCCTCCGCGACTACGTTGTCCCCTCCCCCAAAGGTGCGTGCGCCGCCCCCTTGTCACCCCCTCGGACCGCAGCTGTCCTGACCGTTGCCGTGGGCCGAGGTTGCAGCCGCCGGGAGGGAGCTTAGGGAAGTCAGCGCGATCCTGAAGCTGGTCGGCTTCACGGCGCTCAAGTTCCCCGGGGTCTTCTACAACGGCCGCCGCCGAGGTCCTCAGCGTCATCGCCCGCATCATCACGTTCCTCGCCGAGCCCAATTTCAGGCACTGTCTTCCTTCCCCTCCTTTTGGCCTCCGCTAAACCCTAGTCCAATCGCTTCTTCTATACGGGAATAGATTTCTAAAACGTAGACCAATCGCTTCTTCTACCCAGGAATAGACTGCGGATGCTATTGTGGTATGAATGTGTTGTTTGATTGGTACGTGGGACCTCGTATGTTGTACACATTTTTGCTAAAACAAATGCACACAGATTTATCCCCAGTCATACAGTTGTCCAGTGGTGTTGCATATTGTCCATTCAGTACCAATCCATTTACTATCCAGACGTGGTACAGCTAGCTTATAATCTCTGTACCTAAGAGGCCAAAGGTGCAGATACCCACTAGTGATTATTAGTGTATAGTGTGCCTGGCAACATGTGTCTTAATTTACCAGAGTAGGATTACCACGTTACCTGCAACTGGAACATAAATTTACCTTTGGATTTCTTGTTGTGGGTGAAAGGAAATGGCCTAGTAGGCTAAGGACGACTTCACATGTACAGTAATAATGTAATAGTATAAATGTGAACTACAAGTGTGTTGTGTGTATGATTGTCATCCCTGTAGTCTTTTTTTTTAAAAAAATAATTTGATAAGGTAGTGCTATCTAAGTTTCATACGAGTGTATTTCACTTGCTAAACATCCCACCTATTGTTTACATATATTTTATTTCTTCACTACTGCAGGTTGAGCCATGAGATTATATTCAGGCAGTCTGGAATCTTTCTCCATTCTCCGCACAGGTGACCGTGAAGCCTACAGACAATTCTTTCTAGATGCTATGGTTGCGGTAGAAGGTATGCATTTTGTTCTGTTCATCTTATATTCTATAATTACAGACAATGTAGGAATATGATTAGTTAAGTTACCCAAAAAGGGCTGAAACTTAAACATGTCCAATCCAACAGATGTGCTATATGTGGCATCATTGCATGACAGAAGTCCTAGTGGTGTGCCTCCTGGAAGATGTTTAGTTAAATGCCTCTGTGGATCCTTCTTGGATATATTAGACACACCTGGGCCTTATAGTGGGCTCCCAGCCAGTTGCCGACCTAAGAATGGACCTGGCGTGCTGGTTGATCTGACAGGCGATGCAAGATGGCGCCCATTTGCCACTTCGTTGATTAAACTAGTTAACAAGTGTCTTACAGACGGGACCTTGTATGTTGATGGGCTTGTTAACATGCCATTTGTTTCGGCTGCTTGTTCTATCCTTTGCTATGGGGATGGTTCTCTGCACAAGGTTGGTATCTCCCTTTAAGAATAGCTTTAACTTTTGGTTACTCTTTGGTATATGAAAGTCAATCTGTTGCAACAGGTTTGTTTTGATTTCGCACGCATTGTTGCCACAGTAATGACTCCTGAGATTCTTCCTCTAGAGAACATCATTTGTTCAATCACGTGCATTTTGAGCGAAGAAATTAGCGAACTCTCCGATATCAGGTATTATTATGTTCGATCTCATTGCTTCCAGTTATTGAAATTACTGCACCCAATTTGAGGAGACATAAGTTGGATCTTGGAAGCAATATTGGATGGTATTCTAAATTTAGAATCGGATTCTATTCTGCCCTTGCTAATTGGATGCTACTATAAAATTCTAATCAACAAATGTGTCATCATTTTTCATGTATTCCTGTTAGGGAGAGAATTAAGAATTAGTTCCCTTTGTGTGTGTGGGGGGGGGGGGGGAGTCCTTGTAATGAATGAGGTCTTTACTGGCAACATTCTTTGGTACACTGCTACTGTAGTTCCTGACTTCTACCAAGGTCTAAAAAATGATTTATATATATCAAATAGAAGTAGTAGTAACTTATAACATAGGTTTTGGTTTCTCCTTGTTTACCGGAATTTAGAAATCTGACACGTTAACAAAATGCTTTATCTTGGTTTCTGCAGAGATGTAGATTATGACTTTTCAATGGGAGCATGTCTTCACGCACTGCATTCTTCATGTCCTGACTATATTGTTGAATCTACAGCTGCTGATATTGTTAATATTCTCCAAAAGGCAGTAAAGACCAGCAAAAGTGCAGAACTTCAGGTTCAAGGATCAACTCGACTTACCTACTCCCTCCGTCCCAAAATAGAAGACGTTTTGGATGTTTGTGCCACAAGTTTGACTAGATTTGTAGAAAATACGTGTAATATTTGTTTCTCCAAATAATTTTGTTAAAAAACTAGATTCATAGACCTTTTCGATGATATTAATTCTGATAGTAATTGTTGATATTATTATTTATAACAATTGCCGCAGTTGTTTCTCGGGAAACGAAAACGACTTCTATTTTGGGACGGAGGGAGTAGATTCTATGCATAGTTCCATCTACTAACGCCTACTCCTTTTCAGGTTGCACTGTACACTGCATACAAGAGAATAATTGAACTCTGCCCTGTACAAGTATGGAAACCAGAAATCCTTCTGAAGTTGCTCTGCTTGCCAAAACCTTGCAGCAAACTGATTCAATGCATTCGAGCGGTTATCAGCAAATTTGGTCAAGCCTTTTTGACTTTGGATGATGGTAACAGTCAAAGCAGTCCTCAGGCAAGATCTGAAAAAGTGGAGTTGCCAAAAGTTGGCCATAAAAGAATATCACGACATGAGGAAAGCAGTTCTGCCAAACGCCAGAAGATGACTGAATCAGGATTTTCTGCTGCCATTGGATTTGGAAAAGAAGATTATGGCTATGCATTTCTACAGTCTTTAAATTCACTGATTAATTGCCTGTCACCAGACAATCATGAGACTTATCCATTAGACCCTGAGGCTGCTATAGAAGTGATTAGTCTGCTGTGTATTTCATTATGTGTTTATCCGAAGACAAATCTGTTTACCAGAGTTTCTAAGCAAGTCCTTTCCTGGATTTCTTGGATTCGTAAACAGGTAGGCGAAAATCACTGAAACTTGCATGTTTATTGATCTAGCTTGTATTTTTTCATCCTAAAAACTATTAATCTTGCAGACAGCTCAGAGAAACTTGTATTCATTTGATGCACCACTATATTTTGAAGCTCTTCATACTGTAATGCTTCTCCAATGTGAGCCTTCCACTTCTGCATGCCCTTAATTTAGCAGCACTTTGCATTTTGTGCATGTCTTGTTGGGCCTTGTGTGCTGCGATTTGCTTATGATCTGTCTTTGTGACATCAGGTTCATTTGTCTTGGAAGAGCTCTAAATATGTGCTGCCACCCTCTGTCCAAATTATGGGTTGTTTTGTACCTAGATATATGATATGTCTAGATACATAATAAAAAAATGTGTATCTAGAAATACCAAAACGGCCTATAAATTGGAACGGAGGAGTACTTCTTAATTTCCCTTTCAAGTTTGGTAATACTTCCTAGTTTATAAAACCTTGTGTGTAGCTTAGTCTAATCCTATAAGGATCTGTCTGGCATTATCAAAGATTTGGCACGACCACTTTTCGTTTTTAAAATTCTTTGGCTACCTTTTCTTTACAAAATCAAGTTTTAATCTTGTAGACAGAGATACAGTTGTTAAAAAATACAGAACAAATGCGTGGAATGTGATACTAAGGACCACAGAAGAAATGATGTGTCAAACTCGATCTGTTTTGCCAAATCGAAGAGAATGATTTGCCTGTGCTCTTTTTCCACAGCAGTGTTTATAAATAAGCACTGTATTGCTCTGAAAAGTAACGACAAATTACCCCCATTCCCAAATCCGAATGCTCATATAAGCTAGCTTACGTAGCATGCATAGGGAGCTGTTTGTGGTGCTCCAGATTATACACCCTTGCAATTTTGCAGCATCGTCCCTTGAATAAAGCATCTTCAAGACTGCAACATTAGGACAGTTAGGCTTGTAAAAAATGGTTTACATAAGGGATCTCATTCTCCCTGACATCAGCTTACAAGTTTTTAAGCTTGAAGTTATGCTTGACCTTACTGAGTGTATGGTTATCAAGTTGTGCTCCTCTTTATTTCAACTTTAGTAGCTAACCCTTTTTGTCTTAATGTTTGGTGCAGTCAATCTTCCTGGACACACTAAACTTCTTGAAGATGACTCTCAGTTGATTGGCGATGGTACACATTTTGTTCATCCAATATATGCTGACCTCATTGGCATGTTAAAACTGATGTGGGATGTTGGTCATGCTGTCACTGAAACTAGTTCGAACTACAAGATAGAATATCTTTTGTTGCAAGTCTTTGCTAAGATTGGCAATAGACTGACTTCCGGATGTGATCTTGAATTCCTTGATTTGGCTATCCGTAATGGAACTGCTCAGATTAAAAATGAGGCAATTATATCACTACCCATAATTGTGTTGTATTCTGGTCCTAGGATGCTTGGAGCAATGTTTAAGAAACTTGAGTGAGTGGACTTGCTTCCCCTTTCATGATTATTGTAGATATAAGATTTAATAAGTTATTTTGTTTGTTATCCAGTACATTTGATTGTATCCTTCAAATTTTGTTCTTAAATACATGTGCATTTCCATGACTTTAGGTTGATATCTTACTATGCCGTCCCTTGTTTGCTTGCTACAGGTCGGTGGATGCTTTAGGACTCGAGAACGTGGGGAAAAGTATTGCCTTTTCACTTGGTTTTCTATCTTGCTTAAATGGAATCACTGATCACACTGACAATGTGGGATACCATTGCAAGCTATTCTTGGACAAGCACTATGAACAACCTGTGTCAACATTAGATCTTCTCTTGAGAGGTTTCTGTTGTCCTCAATGTGATCTCAGGAATAGAACTGTCCACAATGAAGAGCAAGTTTCTATAGTGGACATTGCACCATTACAATTTGAGAATGTGGACTTCAATATTAACATCTCCAAGGCCCATACTCTCCTTTTCAAATTTCTCTACACAGGGACTTCTGAGGAATCTATAGTTTCTTTGGTTGAAGTTTTGCCACGGTTATTGAGGCATTCTAGCAGGCGTCTTCTACTTGAGATGAGAACTCAGTGGAATCAGTGTTTTGAATTTCTACTGCGTCATGAAATGAAAGCTGTCAGGGAAGCATTTTCTGGTGTAGTCTACTGCTTCTTGGAAAACAGTGTTATGGATATTTTTGTTTTCTGGTGGACTGGGAATGAATGGAGGGTCTAAAGAACTTCAGTTCATGGACAAGATAAAATGTGCTTTCACCGAAGCTGAAGATTCTCAGATTCTTTTGACACTTCTGGAATCAATTGGTACTATTGTGAAAGCTAGTGAGATTCATGGAGAAGTTTTCTTCTGCTCATTTGTGTTACTTATTGGCCAGCTTGATAATCATAATTCCATCATAAGGATGACTGCCTTGAGATTAATTCACAGATGCTGTGCATACTGTTTCAAAGGAGGACTGGATCTCTTCCTCTTGAAGTACTCACATGCTAGAGATAATTTATATGACTATCTGTCATCTAGACTTGTGACTCATCCAGTAATAATTAAGGAATTCGCTGAGGACGTTGTAGGTATTAAAACCGTAGAGCTGATTAAGAGAATGGTTCCATCAGTCATACCAAAGCTCATAGTATCGCACCCAAACAATAACCATGCTATTTTTACTCTGCGTGAACTGGCAAGCCATCTAAACACTGAGTTAGTACCACTGATTGTAAATATGTTGCCTAAAGTTCTCTGCTTTGCTCTTTTTTATGAAGATGGGCAGCATTTACCATCAGTTCTGCAATTTTATAAGAATGAGACGGGAACTGATAGCAAAGAGATATTTGCAGCTGCTTTGCCTACACTGCTTGATGAAATTGTATGTTTTCCTGGGGAATCTGATCAGATTGAGAATGATATAAGGTTATATTCTTTCCATTAGACGTTCATTATAAATGTTATAGGTATATATGAACAATTTTCTAATATAATATATTAATTTTCAGGATAGCAAAAATCTCACCAACAATTCAGAATATTGCTATAATTCTTACAGGCAGTGAAACTCTTCCAGAGTTTTTGAGGAATGATTTTGTTCGCCTTCTCAATAGCATTGACAAGAAGATGCTTCACTCTGATGATATGAAGCTTCAAAAA
Organism: Coix lacryma-jobi var. lacryma-jobi; assembly: GCA_009763385.1. Taxonomy (NCBI): domain Eukaryota; kingdom Viridiplantae; phylum Streptophyta; class Magnoliopsida; order Poales; family Poaceae; genus Coix; species Coix lacryma-jobi. The sequence continues at coordinate 61,910 of VDCT01000115.1, read as the reverse complement.
CAAGCTCTCCAGCGAATAAGGAAATTGATCGAGATGATGGGCCCTTATTTGAGTACACATACGCCAAAGATTATGGTCCTGTTGAGTTTCGCGATTGGTAAGGAAGGTCTCCAGATGGGTGGTCTTGATGTCTTACATTTTTTCATAAAGCAATTGGCTGAAGTATCACCAAATAGTATCAAATATGTTCTGTCCCAAGTTGTAGCTGCTTTCATTCCATCTCTTGAAAAGTGTAGAGGATGTCCTTCTGTGAACCTAGGTAAAATTATTGAAATCCTAGAAGAGCTTGTTGTGAAAAACAATAGCTTGCTAAAGCAACATATACGTGAACTACCACTATTGCCTAGCATACCGTCTTTATCGGAAGTAAACAAGGTTATACAGGAAGCTAGAGGGCTAATGACACTGCAAGATCATCTGAAGGATGCTGTCAATGGTCTTAATCATGAAAGCTTAAATGTGAGGTACATGGTAGCTTGTGAGCTGAGTAAATTATTCAATGCCAGAAGGGAGGATATGACTGCTCTTATCATCGGTGAAGATATTGCTGATTTGGATGTAATAAGCTCTTTAGTTATGGCTTTACTTAAAGGATGTGCGGAGCAATCAAGGACTGTTGTTGGCCAGAGACTGAAACTAGTTTGTGCAGATTGTCTTGGCGCACTTGGTGCTGTTGATCCTGCTAAGTTAAAGGTAAATTCTTGTGAGCGCTTTAAGATAGAGTGTTCAGATGATGATCTGATATTTGAGTTGATCCACAAGCATCTTGCAAGGGCTTTCAGAGCTGCTGCTGACACTACAGTGCAAGATTCTGCTGCCTTGGCTATCCAGGAGCTACTAAAATTGGCAGGTTGCCAGTCTTCATCTAGTGACGAATCAAATTGTTGTGAGATGAGCTACAGGGGCCAGAAATTGTGGGATCGTTTCTCAAACTATGTCAAGGAAATTATTGCCCCATGCTTAACGTCAAGGTTTCATCTTCCTAATGCAACTGATTCTGCTTTGGCTGGCCCAATATACCGCCCAACAATGTCTTTTAGAAGGTGGATATACTACTGGATTAGAAAGTTGTCATCACATGCAACTGGATCCCGTTCTAGTATTTTTAATGCATGCCGTGGAATTCTTCGACATGACATGCCAACTGCAATCTATCTCTTACCATACTTGGTCTTAAATGTTGTCTGTTATGGCACTCCAGAGGCTCGCCAGAGCATTACTGAGGAAATTCTGTGTGTTCTCAATGCTGCTGCTTCTGAAAATAGTGGGGCTGCTGTTCATGAAATTGCAGTTGGGCAGAGTGAGGTCTGTATTCAAGCCATCTTCACTTTACTTGATAACCTTGGGCAATGGGTTGATGACCTCAAACGAAAATTTTTATCCCAGTCTAGTTATGCCATGGCTGGAAAACATGGGGGTAAATTGAAAGATGGAACATATTCTGATATTGAACAGGATCAAATGCTGGTGCAGTGTAGCAACGTTGCTGAGTTGCTGGCTGTTATACCTAAAGTTACTCTAGCAAGGGCCTCTCTTAGGTGTCAAGCTCATGCTCGTGCTCTAATGTACTTTGAATCTCATGTCCAGGAGAACTCCGGTTCCTCCAATCCAGCTGCAGAGTGTAGTGGCACCTTTTCAGACAATGACATATCTTTTCTTATGGAAATATATGGAGGACTGGATGAGCCTGATGGCCTCCTAGGTTTAGCGAATCTGAGGAAGTCATCGAGCCTACAGGATCAGCTTATCATTAATGAGAAAGCTGGAAACTGGGCTGAAGTCCTAACCTTATGTGAACAAGCCTTGCAAATGGAACCTACCTCTGTTCATAGACAATCTGATGTTCTTAATTGTTTGCTAAACATGTGCCACCTTCAAGGCATGATCGCCCATGTGGATGGTTTGGTTTGCAGTATACCCGAGTATAAGAAAACTTGGTGCATGCATGGAGTGCAAGCTGCGTGGCGATTAGGGAGATGGGATCTCATGGATTCATATCTTACCGGGACAGACAAGGGTCTGGTGTTCAGCAGTTCTGAGAACAATGCTTCTTTTGACATGGATCTTGCTAAGATATTCAAGGCCATGATGATCAAAGATCAGTTTCTGGTCGCTGAAAAAATTGCCCAGTCCAAGCAAGCATTGCTTGTGCCTCTGGCTGCGGCAGGCATGGACTCATATATGCGTGCATATCCTTATGTTGTCAAGCTCCATATGTTGCGTGAGTTGGAAGACTTCAATTCCCTGTTGGGAGATGAGTCGTTTATTGATAAGTCATTTGGTGCAAACGATCCAAACTTTCTGAAGTTAACAAAGGATTGGGAGAACCGTCTGAGATGCACACAGCCATCACTGTGGACAAGGGAACCTTTACTTGCTCTGCGAAGGGTGTTTTTTAGTCAGAGTCATATGAATGTTCAGGTTGGGAACTGCTGGCTTCAGTATGCTAAGCTCTGCCGTTTGGCTGGTCACAATGAGACAGCCCACCTTGCAATACTAGAAGCAGATGCCTCAGGTGCCCCCAATGCTCACATGGAGAAGGCAAAGTATCTCTGGAATATACGGAAGTTTGATAGCGCTATAGCTGAACTTCAGCAAACGCTTATCAACATGCCAGCGGAAGTTTTGGGAAATGTTGTCGTTTCATCTCTTTGTAGCCTCTCTCTTGCTTTGCCAAATGCACCTATCTCTGCAACACAAGCATCGAAAGAGAATCCAGATGTGTCTAAAACCCTGCTTCTCTATACTAGATGGATTCACAATACAGGGCAAAAACAGAGCGCGGATATCAAATCTCTCTATTCCAGAGTAACTGAATTGCGGCCCAAGTGGGAAAAAGGTTTTTTCTGCATGGCAAAGTTTTTTGATGATTTGCTTGTTGATGCTAGAAAAAGGCAAGAAGATAAGTTTGCTTGTAAAGTTGGACCAGTCCCTTCTAGCTCTGGAAGCAGGGCAAGTGAAGAAAAAGAGAAGCCTTGGTGTGAATTTCTTCCGAGAGTGCTACTATGTTATGGAAAAGCACTTCACAAAGGACATAAAAATCTTTTTCAAGCACTGCCTCGAATGCTTACTCTTTGGTTTGAATTTGGAAGCATATATATCCGAGATGACTCTCCTCCAATCATCTCATGAAAGAGATTAATGCAAATGTAAATTGATTGCACATCCTTTTCATATTCATTTTTTTTTCATTCTGCATAAGAAACTTAATCAGCTTATTGCAGGTTTTAGGCCTCATACGTGGGTGTTTGAAGGATCTACCAACATATCAGTGGCTTACTGTGCTGTCTCAGTTGATCTCCCGCATCTGTCACCAAAATGCTGATGTTGTCAGAATGGTCAAATGCATCATCACATCTATTTTGCGGGAATACCCTCAACAAGCTCTTTGGATGATGGCTGCAGTGTCTAATTCCACAGTTCTGGCAAGACGAGACGCTGCTGCAGAAATATTGCAGTTAGCAAAGAAAGGATGTCGGCGTGGGAGTCCAAATATTGCACTCTTTGGTCAATTTACTAATCTTATAGGCCATCTTATTAGGCTCTGCTCTCATCCAGGGCAACCAAGGGCGAAAACAATAAACATCTCAACTGAGTTCAGTGCCTTGAAAAGAATGATGCCACTAGGAATTATCTTACCTGTCCAGCAAGCTTTAACTGTGACTCTGCCATCATATGATTCAAATATGTCGGACCAATCTGGTTTTCACCCCTTCTCAGTCTCTCAACATCCCACTATAGCTGGAATAGCTGATGAAGCAGAAATTCTTAACTCCCTTCAGAAACCAAAGAAGGTACGTTGAGTATTGCCTTGCTTGATTACTAAATTAGTATGAAGAGCAACTGTTTAGGCTAACTAAATTTCACATCAAAAGCCATTCTAAATTTTGTAGATGGTGAATATTTCTAGAGTGTTGTACACATCATTGTTGAATTTGATACTGGAGTTAAAAGGCTGTTTGACACTTCTACTACGCGTTTATTAGTATCAGAGTTAGCTATAGTCCTAGCCAACTTCACTTCACTGGTTGGTTGCAACTCACCAGCAGATTATTTTGAACTTCAGGTTGTTTTCCTCGGAAATGATGGGGTTGAACGTCCTTTTCTTTGCAAACCCAAGGATGATCTTAGGAAAGACTCACGCATGATGGAGTTCAATGCAATGATCAACCGTCTCCTCTCCAAGGTCCCTGAGAGCCGCAGGAGAAAGCTCTATATCAGAACCTTTGCTGTGGTACCCCTTACCGAAGATTGTGGAATAGTAGAATGGGTGCCCAATACTCGTGGTCTTCGGCATATTCTTCAGGACATCTACATAACTCTCGGGAAGTTTGATAGAGTGAAAACAAATTCACAGATCAAGAAGATATATGACACATGCCATGGCAAAATGCCTGACGATGTGATGCTGAAAACCAGAATCCTTCCAATGTTTCCCCCAGTTTTCCACAAATGGTTCTTGACGACATTTTCCGAACCAGCTGCATGGTTTCGTGCCAGAGTGGCATATGCACATACCACTGCAGTGTGGTCGATGGTTGGTCACATTGTTGGACTTGGCGATAGGCATGGTGAAAACATCCTTTTTGACTCGACGACCGGGGACTGCGTGCATGTGGATTTTAGCTGCCTGTTTGATAGGGGCTTGCTACTGGACAGCCTGAGTTGTTCCGTTTAGGCTTACACAGGTAAGCCTGAGGTGCCTGTGTGCTAGTTTTTCGTGCCTTTCAAGCTTTGTGGATATTATCTGACCTATAACATGGTTTTTTCTTCGACTTCAACTGCAGAACATGATCGATGGCTTGGGCATCACTGGGTATGAAGGTGTATTTTCTTAAGTCGTGAAATCACTCTATCTGTTCTCAGGACGCACAAGGAGACCCCGGCATGATGTCCTCGAGACCTTCATCCATGATCCACTCGTCGAGTGGACCAAAAGTAACAAATCTAGTGGAGGTGAAGTCCAGAACCCACACGCACAGGTACGAACAATGCATTATGACAACCTAAGGGCACTGCACGCGCGCGTATCTGACATGTCTAAGAAGTAGTAACCACCGTTACACCGATAGCATTCTGATGTGTCTGCTTTACAATCCAATCCTCCAGAGGGCCATCACCAACATCAAAGCAAGGCTCCAGGGAGTTATTGTGGGTGTGAAAGCCAGCCCTTCCCTGCCGCTCTCCGTGGAAGGCCAAGCGCGGCGGCTGATCGCTGAAGCAGTCTCCCTAAACAACCTCGCAAAGTTACATCTGGTGGATGCCATGGTTCTAAGTCATATACTAACAGGTCTCTCTATCTCTCTCACTCTTTTGCCAATTACTATGTAGTAGTAGTAGTAGTATGTATATATATGCATTGGTGGACAGAAACTTCGGGCAGAAAGTGGCGTTTTGTTATAGCCCTACTATGCCTACCCTACGCCCCTACTGGTGATGTACCTAGCATACCAATGCTTCTTTCGTCTAGCAACGACTCTGGCCTCTCGGGGTCGGGGTAGTACCTATAGCAGTCAAAAATCTTAGTGTGGTCCATTGACATTGGAAGTTTGGAACTGAACCGAATGGTGGTGGTCCTGTGAGGTGTGACCGTGTGACGACTGACGACGGTGTGAGGGTGAGGCACAGGCAATGCAAGTAGCGAAGCCATGGCCGATGGCCCCATGAAAATGGAGTCCAAACTCAAAGGCAGCCAATCAGACTGTGATTATAGAAGCAACAGTATTAAGGTCCAGCCCAGCTAGTTATCTGGGTCCGGCCCAGTTGGGTATCCTGCAGTCTGTTGTTTCCTCCTATACACAACCACTCTACCAGCAGCGCATGGGTGCGGTGTGCTACGTGTTAGATTCCCTCGTATACCAGCCAGCAACGGCAATGGTGTACACTGTGTACTGGTGTGGGCTGGCTCGGCTGCTGAAGAGAAGAGAGACGCTGGGAGTCGTCAAGTCTGGGACGGTGGGACCATCCGATTTCCATACCCTCTCTACTGGACTACTAGACTAGAGGTGGAGATCATCATGTGCAGGTATCCTGGACGGCTGACCTATTCCCTTATATGGTAAGCACGCTGTATATGATTATGATGACTGATGAGCGCTGCGCTCATGCTCATGCTCATCGTAATCAATCATTGCGGCCAACGACCCACTCCGATGTCCGATCGGCGATCGCCGACGCCCATCGGATCCTGCCTGCATGGACGGGCGCCGCGTCGCGCGGCAACCCTACAGTGCAGGGTCGATGAGATCAGGGCGCGTGAACGTGAACGTGAGGGCCGCGCCATGGCCATGCATGTCGCCTCGCCGGCACGATGCCACCAACCTCTGACCTCGTCGTTTCCCACAAGACAATACTGTTGGCAAACCATATCGAGCAGTGGCGTCGTGAAGACGAGGCAGAGAGTGAGACACGCCTTCCTGCCAGTCCCACGCACCAATGTTGCTGCTGCCAACACCCACACACCTGGGTAGGGTCCCCATCTTCAATCTCGACCGGTTCAGGTTCCTCTTGAACCGCATCTTAACTTTTCTTAATTAGTTGCGCAAGCTAGCCATTCTTCTATGCGATGTTTGGTTTGCCTTCACGTATCTCATAAATTTTGGTGGAATCAACTCGTTCTTCATGCATATACCAGTTATTAACTAGGAATAAGATGACGATACATCAACTCGTTCTATTCCACCAACCAATATAGGAAAATGAGAAAATAAGTGATGGATCACCTCATTTCTGAAACCAAACACTCACCACTTTCTTAATACGTATATCATTATATAACCCCATTCATCTTGTCCTGATGGCGACTCATTCTATCTACCACTACTGTACTCCTCCTATACATTAGCACGGCCACCGTCTTCCTTGTATTAGATATTAGTAGGATTACGAACAAGCAAAGCAAAGGCGTCTGTCCTGGCCTGGGACTTGGACAAGAAAAGTACAAACTTTGGAGTCTAGGTTGAGCACCTTTACAAGGTTCAGATGGACCTGCAGTGGACGACGATCCGTCCACAAGACAGGTTGGTTGTTCATTCCTCGCGTGCAGCATTAGCAATCACAATCAGTTAGCTGAAGATGCGGCTGCCTGCTTTATTAGGATTTCTTAGATAGGGAGGGCCATGGTAAATTGGATGCTTTATTTTCATAATGAACCTATTTGAATACACAAACGTTAAGCACTTGTTAGATTATAGTTAAATTTTAAATTATTTGCCTCGAAGAGAAGTGAGACTAAAATTAAGTAAGACGGTAGGAGTATTGAACTGTTAGTGTTAGCTCAGAAGAGAGCAGGGGAAAAAAAACAGGTTGGGCAGACAAACGGCTGGGCTCCGTCTTTGTCTGCGTAGCCGGTAGCCCGTAGCAATAGGAGTGTACTCCTCCTCCGTATATATAGAAACTATACTAGGGGTCAAATACATCCATCAATGACGCTTTCCCTGCCGGCATCCTTTCTCTCTCCTGCAAAGGAGCGAGTGGCCGGCTAGTCAGCTTTGTCATGGTCCCCGGCCCAACCTCTCTCTCTTTCCCGCAGTCGCCGTGCAGAGCGCCAGGAGATACGACAAGGGCCACTGATCTGCTTCCGTGGTGAAATCTTTTACCGCCCTTAGAAAACGGAGTCCATCCATCCACCCATGGACCACGGTCATGGAACACCAACGGGAGCAGCAAGACAACAGGGGGAGATTGCGAAAGCGACCCTCCATGCTTCTGCTTGGATTGGACAGAGGTGAAGAAAAGAGAGGGCCCAAGATCAACAAGAAGCAACAAAAGCTTGCAGCCTCCGCGCCGCGAGTCCCAATCAGCAATCAGCGCCCACATCAGTGCCCCGTGATAGCGATCATTACAGAATACGGATGATGATGACGACGACGACGATGAACAAACAGATGAAGCATGGAATGGATGGTAGGGGGTTTTCCTCTTCCGCTCCCTCCTGTGGATTTATTAGGCGGCCTGAGTGAGCTCTAGTGCTTGGTAGTAGTTGTATCAGAATGTGACAGCAGCAAGCGAAAAGAAGTATGTGGTGTGCCTCACATTGCTTCTTGTCTGTTCTACTACCACTCTACAAAGACATTTCTTCTTTGCTTGATTGAACATTTCTTGGCAATGCATACAGATACAGATCATAAGCTGCACTGAACATTTCATTTCAGCAACGCACATGCTCTTCCTGGATTGATACCTCTACAATACAACCATGAACGAACGGACACACAGAACAGAGGAGCTGAATGAATGAAGAACATTATATATAGAGAGACGTATAATATCCAAAAAGAGAAGGAATCGCCAAAGGCACTTCTGATTCTGATCAATCATTAGAAAGGCAGCGAGCTTTGCTCTTGTTAATTAAATATAGTAGCATAGTATAGGAGAAAGATTGAGCAGCACAGGGCAGGCAACCTTTGCATCTTGCACGATGCTAGGACGGACGGGCACACACTGCTAACATGGATAGATCGAAGTGGGTTATGATGGTGGGAAGATGGATTGCAAAAAGGCCTCCCAAATCTTTGCCGGCCTCTGCCCTGCCTGCCTTTTCCGCTACTGGACCTGAACCAACCTGAACTGATACTACTGCTGCTGCTTGCTACCACCGCTACCACCGCTGCTTAAGCTTAATTTATTGCTGCCTCCTGCTCATCCTCTTCTTCTTCCTCCATCTCCTCCCATGCCATGATGCCATGCCCCTCTACAAGCAGCCTCCGCCATAGCCAGCATTCTTGAACAGCTCCTGCTTTATCACGTCCGCGCTGATCATGTCCCTCTGCATCTGCAATACCATTGTCATCAGAAATTGTCAGTGAGGCGACCTTTCAAGAAGCAAAACCTGTTGCGTTGCATCGCATCGCATCCAATTTGAGGACGGAGTATGTATGGCAGCGAACCAATGGATGGATGGACAGGCAGTGGTCACTACCTCGGAGCAGGAGGCGTGCATGCCGAAGTCGTTGAAGCAGCTGACGACGCACTGCTGGATGTCCAGCCCTAGCGTGTCCAGCGTGCTCACCGTGGACAGCAGCAGCCCCGGCTTGGCGGCGCAGTAGATCTCCACCCGGGTGTCGCCGCCCTCCTTACGCTCCACGTCGAACTGCACGAGGCCATCGCGTAGCAGCAGTCAGCATCTCAGCCTCGCCCTCACATTTCCCGTCCCCCCAATCGCAGCAGCAGCAGCAGCTAGAACAATCGCTTCTTCACGTACCTTGGGGGTGTTCCTGGCCACCATCTCGTTGGGGTTGAGCTCCCGGAAGACGCTGAGCATGCCCGGCGCCTCCTGCTGCTGCTGGTCGATCTCCTCCTGCAGCAGCTTGATCCTCTCCAGCAGCTCCTTCATGTAGTCGATCGTGTCGCCCAGGATCGACGTCCGGTCCATCTGCGCACCAGAAACGCACATTTCATATCTCATCAGACCAGCCGCCATAGATAGATAGATAGATTGTTTGTTTGCTGTTGCTGCAAATGTCCTTTCTTGGCCGAGGAGGACAAGAACCAATGAAAAGGAGCGATTTTTTCTTTTGTCCTTCTCACCTTGCTGATCTTGGGCACGACGGAGCGCAGCATGGAGAGGCGGTCGTTGAGGCGCTTGCGGCGGCGGCGCTCCGCCATCAGGTTCTTGGACGGCATCCCCTCGACCCTCTTCTTCTTGGACGCCGGGGCCGGCGGCGGCGCGGTGCCGGGGCCGAACGCGCCGCCGCTCTCCGCCAGGCCGGGCTCCACCTTGCAGACCCCGAGCCCGGGGACCGCCGACGCCGTCCACCAGCGCCGCCGCCGCCGCCTTGGGCTCCACGACGTCAAGGAACCCCATCTCGCCGCCGTAGTCGCCGGCATTGGGCCGCCGAACGCCGCGGCGGCGCCGTAGACCTCGCTGAGGCAGTCGAAGCCGGGCGCCGCCGCCGGCTGCTGCGGGTGCGGCTGGGCGTAGGAGGCGGTGAAGGTGGGGAGGACGCTGACAGTGGGCGCCTGGTGGTGGCGGTCCTGGAAGGAGCAGTCCATGGCCGCCGCCGGGGAGAAGAAGTCCCCCATGGCATTGCAGTCCCAGGCGTCCCTCCGCAGGGAGAGGATCTCCTCCAGGAAGGCCTGCTCGTCCAGCTCCATCGCCGACGCCGACGTCTTCTCCTCGAACCCGAAGAAGGCGAGAGGGTAAGCACAGAAAGAGGTGGTGGGGGCTATGTCTTGTGAGGAGGAGGGAGGTGTGGTGGTGGTGGTGGGGAGAGGGAGAGCGGAGGATGCCAATGCCATGGGTGACGGAGAGACTCGAGGGGGAGGGGGGATTAATATATGGGGAATGGAAGGGGGACAATTATTCCCTATGATAAATGGGGAACAGTGGCCATTAAGGTAGGTTTGAGTTGAGGGCTTCCATGTCATTAGGGGAGAGGGGAGGGAGCTACTAGTGTTGATTTGATGGGATTGGATTGGAAAAAAAAAAAGAACAATGTCAATGCTGCTGATGCTGCCTTCTCGGTTCTCATCACTACACTGCTTGATGCTTACAGTATGCTTGTGGTGTGTTAGTAGTATCACATTCATTCATTCATCCATCCATTTGTTTGTTTGTTTAATTTATTAATCCCTAGATTTTGCTGCTGATTATATGGTGGTCTGTACTGCTAGTACCAGTAGAATGCAGAGAGGCCCCCAATCTGGTTTTTGTTGTATTGTGACCTGTGAACCCTAGGGCAGAATAACAGTGATAGGCTCCAGGATTCGTCCTGCTGGGTAAAGCTCTGCCTTGTGATCCCATCATTCATTCAGTTGTGTGTACTACTAATGCCGATGCCCTTAGTCACTAGTCAGTATAGCACTAGTACTGTTGAGTAATTAGTGTCATCTATGAATAATTGGCAAAGAGGTAGTACTACTATGATGACTGATGCGCTCTCTGCTGGACATAAATAAATGTATGCTAATTGCTGCCGGGAGCATCCAGAGGACGAGAACTGTTAGCACTGTAGTACGTATACTACTCCACCCTCTGTGTGATTCTATTCCTGCATTAGAAAAACGATGAAAATACCGTGTTTTTCTTTTCCTGATATAGAGAATGTTTGAAACATTTGTTCCGCAATACACAAGTCTGAAAAATGCAGAACTCATAAAGCCCCATGAGTACTCGCTCAATTGGAGCTAAACCTGTGAGCAACCTGCTCATACGTCCAGAAGAGATAATTGCACTTTCGTTAACTGCTAGTAGCATCATGAAGCTAGAAATGGCAGCTAACAAAAGGGAAAGAGTTGTAGCACTAAACAAGGAGGAAGTCAGTGGCAGCAAGCAAGGATCCAAAACCATCTTTCTGGACGCCACGGGCACAGACTTTGAAAGGCTCAACACTCATGACTCTTCAGGCAGAGGGCATTCAGATTTCAGAGGCAGGACAGGGTGGCTGTGGCTCCACACAGAAACTCTTGGCCACACCCACAACCCACAACCCACACTGTTGAAACTTTGGTGAGTGTGGAGTTCCTCCTCTTCCTCCTCATTGTCATGCCAGCTGAATGCAATGAAATGGATTGATTTCTGTGACAAACATTTCTTAAGTCGCTACTAGGAGCAGTACTGATTGATAGCATGGCCAGTTGTACTACTACACTACTACAGTACTCTTTTGGAGTATTCATGTACTGTATAATTAAGTATAGTATATGTACACTCTTGCAACTACTCTACTCATGTTACATGCTCCTACATATCATGGCATAGTATGGTTAGGTTCTTTACGGTGTGTAGAGCATCATGAGTCCATAGTAAAAGGAATCCTAGTACAGTTTTACATAATGCTCTAGTTCTAAATTGCAAGGAGATGATATTTGAATGTGACCATATCTTTACTTCCTCTCGAATAAAATGCCTAGTTGGGAGAAGCACTGGGGGCAGAATGATTAGGCCGAGATCAGATCAAATCAAATCAATATCCCTCCCGGGCTCCCGGGCTCAGAAGATCCGTGGGGTGGGGGTGGGGGTGGGGCGGGGCCCGCAGGTTTGACCCACAAATGCGTCTGAATCGAAAACGGCTCTGGGAGGGCAGCGGCCGTGTCAGTTTTTCCCCTGCGGCCCTGCTCATCTCTCCTCTCCTTCCTGCATTGGCATGCAGGCGGGTGGCCCACATGGCCCACCGCGTTGGAGCCCCACGTGTCCTCTCTCTATCTCGTGGGCCATGGGCCTTTCTGGGTTGTGGGTACACCTGCGATTCTGTCCCACATGTGTGCTACCATTGCTGTCAGCTACTGTATACTGAGTATATCATCTCAGCACCTCTTGAAGCAAAATTATGATTCAACATTCAACATACTGAGAATAACACTCGAAAATATAGTCGAGAATCCTTCTGTCCTAGATTATAATTTTTAGTTTAATTGAGTGGTATGTTAATTTTTTTTTCTAGCTGTAACTATGGTTATAGAAAAGTACAGTAAGTTTCCCTTGGAGCTACTACTTGATCACGTTTTTGTACGTAGCATGTATAGGCTCCTGCACATAAGGGTCTGATCCTAGCGGGAAAAAAAACTTTATCTTTACTCCTTTGTTCTAGTATGCTTTTACTCTTTTATTTAGAAGTTTTTTCAATTAATAACATTGTTAGAAGTCGTGATTCAGTATGTTAGTAATGTATTCTGATTGAAAATATATAGTACTCCCCGTCTATAGTTTTCCAAATGGGCCAGGCCCGGTGGGCCGGAACGGGCACGGCCCTAAAGAGCACGGCACTAGCCCGCCGCCCGCTAGGACCGTGCCGTGCCCGGCTGGGCCGCCTCCCCGGCCCTGCCACAGGCACGACACTGTCGCCCGCTCCAGCCGCTATGCACCGTATCCGCCGCCCATCGGCAGTGGGCCCAGCCGGCCGACAGTGGCAGATCCAGCCAGTTTCCTCGTGGTTCCGTTGGATCCCCCGCCCATCGATTTGCAGTCGTTGGATTCGCGGCGTGGGTGGGGGAGTATATAAACGCGGCGTCGACCAGGCGGCCGGCTCCCCCCCCCCGAAACCCTAAATCATTTGCCCTCCTCTCCTCTCTCTTGGCTCTCGCTCTCTCTGCCTCTCCGTCTCCGCTCTCCTTCTCGCCGCCGCTCTCTCTCTCTGCCTCTCCTCCGCCGCTCTCTCTGCCCCTCCGTCTCCGCTCTCCTCTCTCTGGTTCTCGCTCTCTCTGCCTCTCCGTCTCCACTCTGATGGCGCTGGACGACGAATCTAATGGGCGACGGCGACCCGCCGCCGCCCGCACCTCTTCTTCTCGCCCTCCGGTAGCTCCGGCGCTCCGAAGGAGCAGGTAAGAGCACTCATCTTCTTCTTCTGCTCTCACTATAGCAGCTCCGTAGCGGAAGATGTTTTCTCTTCCTAATCTTGTTGTTCTTCTTCTTTCCTCAGATCTGCTGATTCGCAACTGCTCTGAGCTCCGTCTTCGTCGGCGGCGTCATTGAGGTGCCTGGGCCGGCGCGGGCACTGGTGTGCCACCGTGCCTGCAGGCACGGCTGAGAACACAAGGTTGATATGTGCCCTTGTGGTTCCCTTCCTGAGTGATGAGTGATCGATCAACGGGCAACATGTCTCTTGGCTGTGTTGATGTGCAGGTGCGGAGCTCGGGCAGTGATCGAAGATGAGGTGAAGGTCAAGTAGGGACGTGCCGTGCCGACGGACCGGGAGCGGTGAAGGGCGGACGTGGAGCTTGGACCGACGGACCAGGAGACCTGAGGATCAGCTGTAGTAGCTGGCACATGGTGTTGACAAGCAAGAGTACATGGGGATATGCGGTGCATCGGCCGAGTCGGGAGGTTGCCCGACGTGGAGGCTGGACATGCTCCGGCATCGGTGCTGGAACTCGGGGTGTGCGAACCACATCCCGTCTACGACACGGGTCCAGTAGCTGAGCCTCGAAAAGCTACCCTCGACGGTTTCCGAGTTTGGGCCTCAAAACTCGGGGTGGCCGGTTTCCGAGTTTGGGCCTCAAAACTCGGCGAGGACGGTTTCCATGTTTGGGCCTCAAAACCTGGGCGCGCGGGTTTTCTGAGTTTGGGGCCACAAAACTCAGCCTGAGGACAGGTTTCCCGGTTTCGGCCTCAAAACCGGGGGAAGGTCCGCAAAAAGGACGGTCGACGCGTGGCGACGTGGAGAGGCTGGCGCGGAGGCGAGGCTATCCACGAGGTAGGCGCGGTGGTCGATTGGGCGGCACGTGGCGACATCCTGAGGCTTGCGTCGAGGTGAAGCTACGGATGAGGAAGGCGCGTGGCCGTCAGATCAACTATCAGCAGAGTTGGATCGGGATACCCCTAGGGTTGGCCGTTTCGCTCAAGTATCTAGGGGTAGTAAGGGATTATTGTTATAGGCTATAAATAAGAGAGGCACCCCTCCTCTCCCTTCATCCTTGCAGTCATTTGTTCCTGAGCTCTCTCTCTCTCTAGCCCTTGCTTAGGTTCTAATCATACCTCGCTGCAAGCGATCCGCAGAGACAGCAATCATACCTCTGTGTATTTGGATCTTTGAGAAAACGAGACCGTATTCTCGTTGTCTCCTCGTGTGGAGGAATTTCGGCTGAAATCGTATCGTGCTTTGTGTTCTTCACGTTTTGGTTTTTCATCTCTTGAAGATTTGCTTTGTTCTCTCTCTTCACGAGATGATTTTCGATTCCACTTGAATCATTCTGTTCTTGGTCGTGAGCCCCTTCTTTCCACCGAAGGATTTCTCTCCTAACCTCACGAATCCATAGATCGGGTTGATTTCGTGTTCGTTCTTCCTCCTTTCCCCTTTTCGGTGATCCTTGGATTTCTATCAATTGACTTGGATTGGTGCGATGATTTCTTAGGATTAGCACCCCAATATATAGAGGAACACCTAGGAGGAGTTTGATCGAAGCCCCTTTTGGTTTGGTGAAGTTTCGATTGATTTGAGTTTGTCCCGAGCGTTTTTTCCTGTGTTCTGCGCATCCGCGGACAGTCCGCCCCTTCAGTGGCGGACAGTCCGGCACTCGGGGCTTGGCTAGGTCAGAACTGCGTAGAGCGATACTGTTCTCGGTCTCGTGACCGGCGGACAATCCGCCTGTTACCCGCGGACAGTCCGGGGTCACATCGGACGCAGCACAGGGTCAGCATCGGACGCCCGACGGTCACTGTTCACTTGTACCGCGGACTGTCCGGCGTGCAAACCGCGGACAGTCCGGGAGTCATCCAGAACTTGATCAGAACAGTTCTGTTTCCGTCCTTTTGCCGGCGGACAGTCCGCACCTCCAGTGGCGGACAGTCCGGCGTTGGGCGGACAGTCCGGGACCCTGACCCCGGACAGTCCGCGAACCTGCTAGTTGTGCCGTTTGGTTCCGTGGCTTTGGTAATTGGCTTTGGGGTTTCTCCGGAGGTTCCGCTGTACCACTAGGACATCTCCTAGGGTCTCCATCTACTCGTAGGTCGTGAACTCTCCGGTCGTTTCGAGTCTTCGCTTTTGGGTGATTTTCTGGGACAAGGGCTATACAATTCACGAGTTGAATTTGACTCTCCCATTCACCCCCCCTGGTCGCTAATCCGGTCCTTCAACGGCACGACACGATTTCCCCTTCATAGTGTCGTGCCTGGGCTGCCACTTAGGCACGGTGGCACTAATAGGCACGGCACGGCGGGCCGCCGTGCCGCATAGTGTTGTGCCTCGCCGTGCCGTGCCGACGTCGTGCCCGTGCCGTGCCGTGCTGTGCCGGGCGGCCCGTTTGGAAAACTACCACCGTCACAACTTAAAGGACCACTCAAATGAAGCATGTATCTGTAGATTATTCCAACTAAGAAGTTCCTCCTTAAATTATGGTTTTCGTTTTCACAAATTTTGTCAAATTTAAACATAGTCATTATCTCATATCCGATCCTTTGAGGCTTTGGTCATGATCTTGGGAGGCAAAAAAGATCCCTGACTAGAATATCAAGATCCTGCAAGCCGGTGATCGACCTTGCTGTACAAATCTGCATGCGACGCAGTAGCTCGATCCTCCTGTGCAACAGGCAGCTGCCGCGACAGTACCTTCCTCCACATGCATGCATGTCACCATATTATACATGCGATGAGTACATATATAGAGTAGAGTATGTGTATTTATTTGGTGGCTCCTGTTGATCATGATGCATGATCGATCTGATCTGTTCCCTCAAACCCCTGCTAAGAAGTAACCAGAATCGATCACCCAACAACCCAATTGATGAATGAAAACAAGCATCAAGTTGACATCATGGCCGTGTGCGTTGGTTTTCA
Organism: Coix lacryma-jobi var. lacryma-jobi; assembly: GCA_009763385.1. Classification (NCBI taxonomy): domain Eukaryota; kingdom Viridiplantae; phylum Streptophyta; class Magnoliopsida; order Poales; family Poaceae; genus Coix; species Coix lacryma-jobi. The sequence continues at coordinate 45,699 of VDCT01000115.1, read as the reverse complement.
TTTTTCAACCTCAACAACGCACGCATGCGTGCGTGGATGGATATACTCCCTCCCTCCATAAAAACATACAATTATGGGATCCGTGCCGGTCAAATTGTCTCAAGTTTGACCAAGGATATAATAAAAAGTATTAGTATTTATGTTGTTAAATAAAATTATTATAAAAATATATTCTATTACTAATCTAATGGTATATTTTTTGTATCAAGAATATTAGTACTTTTTTATATAATTTTGGTCAAAGATAGAAATGTTTGACTTCTCGATAATCGAGAATTGCATGTTTTGTTGGACGGAGGGAGTACTACCATGACAAGTCGTTTTTGATGAAATGACGAGCAATAATGGCCGGGCTAATACGACCTGTCAGGCTCAGTTTGCATGCATGCATGGGGATCGATCGGAAGGAGCTGAGCTGAGCTCACCTACTTACGTTACGACGTACAGGTACGAGTGAGTGCATGCTGTGCATCAGCGGAGAGTGTATGCAGCTGCTATAGTACTGTACATTACAGTGATATTATGGCCTTGTTTAGATGGAAAATTTTTTCTGTAGAACTTTCGTTGTTATTTGACAAACTTTGTCCAAATATAGACTGCGTAGCCTCTAAAGATTCGTCTCGACATGTACATACTAAAAGTACAATTAATTATTTTTTTTACCTATATTTAATTTTTCATGCAAATATTTAAAGATTGATGCGACGGGGAATCTTGCCAATTTTGCAAAATTAGGGAGCAACTAAACATACTCTCTCTCAGTCACACTCTCTCTCTCTCTTGCATGATACTCGGCCGAACGGTGTCCACGTACGGAAGGGAATTACAGACGACGTGGATAGTCTAGATGAATTTAGGGCGACCTGGTCCAAGCGAGCTGCTGAGGAGCAGCTTCGCTTTTTTGTAAAGAGAAAAAAAAATAAAGAACTCCTATATAATATATACAAGTCTTTTTTTTTGTTACAATGAAAGATCCTCCCGGCCTCCCTCAAACAAGGGCAATTCTCGTTTTTCATAGTCAGAAATTATTTAAACTTGAGAAAAACTTAAAAATATTATTATTTATAAATATTAATATTTATGATAACAAAGGAGTATCATTGATTAACCATAAAATGTATTTTTTATTAATAAATTTATTTAATGACTTAAATGATGATATTTTAGTTAGTTACATTTATTGAGTGTTTAGTTGAAGGGTGAAAAGGTTTTGGGTATCACATCGAATGTTGCAGTACTAATTTAGTCTATTAAAAATAAACTAATAAAACAAATTATATATTTTATCTAGAAATCCTGAGACGGATTTATTGAGACTAATTAATCCGAATTACTATATTTTTTTAACTATCACAACATTATCAAATTATGAACTAATTAGGCTTAAAATGTCTCATAAAGTTATTGTAATCTATATAATTAATTGTTTTTAGTGTACATTTAATACTCAATGTATGTGTCCAAATATTCAATATGATAAGTGAATTTTTTTTGGTGAAGAACTAAACACCCTCTTAGTAGGCGACGTGGTCCAAGCGAGCTGCTGAGGAGCAGCTTCGCTTTGTAGAGAGGGAAAAAAAAGAGAAAGAACTCCTATATAATATATACTCCCTCCGTCCCTTTTTAAATGTCGTCCAAAAAGCGTGTCTATGAGAGAAATACGGATTTGTAAAGACAGTTATTTAGGGACGGAGAGAGTACAAGTCTTTTTTTTTGTTACAATGAAAGATCCTCCCGGCCTCCCTCAAACAAGGGTAATTCTCATTTTTCCTAGTCAGAAATTATTTTAAATTTGAGCAATTTTTTTATAAAATATATTAATATTTTTGATATCAAAGGAGTATCATTGATTAATCATATAATGTAATTTTTATTAATAAATTTATTTAAAGACTTAAATTTTGATGTTAGTTACACTACTGGAGAACAGGCCTATTGCCCCGGGCCATTTTGGCCTTTAGCCCCGGACATGGAGCCGGGGCTAAGGAATCGGGACTAAAGCCCCGACCTTTAGCCCCGGTTCCATGGCCCGGGCTAATGGAGGGACCTTTAGCCCCGGTTGGTAACACCAACCGGGACTAAAGAGGCCAGCCACGGTGGCCCGGCTGGAGGCCCCTTTAGCCCCGGTTGGTAACCCACCGGGGCTAAAGGGGCCTCCAGCCGGGCCACCGTGGCTGGCCTCTTTAGTCCGGTTGGTGTTACCAACCGGGGCTAAAGATCCATCTGCTTTTTTCTTTTTTCTTTTTCTGTTCTTTTCAATTGGTTATTGTTTTTGGTTTTACAATTACATTAGGTTTTCTAATACGTATTCTTCGCTGCTAATATATTCTATTATATTAGGCCAGTTTCAAATACACGTATTATTCTTCGCTGCTAATAAATATATATAAACACATAAAATTTACAATTACACACAAATGAAATATGAAACTATACATATATATATATTATAGAGCTAGCTATACACATATGTACATAAAATATACAACATTATCCATCATGCATGCTTAACTTGATATTTACACACAAATATAATACCGTTCCTAACTTAGAGGTCATACAAGTGTTCATCTTGGTTTGGCTTCATTGGTTCGTCTTTATTAAACCAATACTCGGTGCCAGACTTAAGGACATGGTCATTAAGGAAGCCCGCGATGGTCTCTTGAATTGCTTTGAGGCGGACCTTATCCATCACCTGGTTCTTCAACCATGTCTCCTTCAATTTGGATTAAAATAAAAAGAAAGTATTAACATACATAATATTTATGTAATAGCAACAAAAAATAAAATAAATTTATTTACATGTTACGTACTTGCTGACTCTGTAAAGGAGTTCTTTTTTCATACACCGTCAGAACTCGCAAACATAGTACCCACATAAATTGTTTCCCGGTGACTGCCGTAGAACCCACTGTACAATATGTAAAAAGAGTACTCTCGGTTGAGCGTGCGTCTGCTGAGTGATGCTAATTAAGGTAAAGAGGCGGGGAGGTACTCTACAACTTACATTTAGGAGTAGAGGATCAGGAAGTTGCGCTTTCAGATCCGGACGGTGTTTCTGAACAAACCAAGTCCAAACCCTTCACAATAATTGGAACGTTAATTAACTATTGCAGAGTTAAAGAGCTATAGCAGAATCAATATTTAAAGATCACATTACCCTCGGATAATATTAATCATATCTTGGTAATCTTCTTGTGGTTTTCTCAGAGAGTCATAGATTAGCAAACGACTCTCGTGGAGATCGATCACCATTAGAATCCAGTGAAAACTGCATTTATGTTTATATAGTCAACACATATATATATCTTTATGTCAACCTATAATAAAATGTGCATATGATAACAAAACTCACCTAAAGTTGTAGGGGAATAGTATATATCTTTTGTCCCTTTGGTTTACCAAGAACCTCCGCAAATTACTCTCTGTTTGAGTTTCCCATGCATCCGAGTGAGTATTGCTTGGGTGCTTGAAGACGATATATGGATCGATGAAACCAATCTCCTTGTCATTTTTACGCCTTAGTTGTCTCATCATGTTTCTGCACATGTTTACAAACGCTTGCTAGCAGTGTGAGGATAATTACTTATACATATACATAAGCTAAAGTGAGATTATTAAAGAAACAATCACTTACAGGCAAAAGCAGCTGACGAGAGATTTGTCGAGAGCGTCCATGTGGCAGAGCTGATGTAACTCATTAAACTGAACATATATGATGTCATCACCACGGAAGTAATCATGGTCTCTAATTCTGACGCAAATGTAGTCATCAGCTTTTCTGCCACACGCCGTAAGGTACCACTGATTTAGCAAGTGCATCTGTGTACCAAGATCCCTCAGGGCCGCTGGGTTGTATAGACTTTGGCCATATACATATGCCCTCTGCCATTTATCAACTTCTGGAGCACTTTTGATGCCTGCTTCTCCGAGTATGTTTTCCACATTCAAACCAGTTTCCTCGAAAAATGCAAGCAGTTGCTCAGGATTAACGTCTCCATATGCTCGTTGTATGATTTCCATGTTTGTACCGTATTCATTCCCAACAACTAGATCGGGCACTGATTGCTTCTCTTGTTCCCCGAGCTGTGGGACACCCTTTCCTGCTCTCTTCTTTGTCTTCTTCGCCTCCTCAATTGATTTGCTGAGCGTGCGATCATAGTCTGATTTTGGCGAAGCCTTACGGGCAGCACGTACCTTTTTTTGGTGAGCGTCCACAGTTTGCCTTAGTTTTTCAGGACGAACAAAAAGGTACGGCTTCTCCGGGTTTCGCTTTGCTCGACCACTAGCAATGGCAGCTTCGAAGAACTTGTTACAGTCTTTTTGCACTGCAGCGTCAGTCTCCTCCTCGGTCATGTCATATGCAAGTTTTGTCATCTTGGGAGCTGGTTTTCTCACAGGTGCTTTCTTCTTCGGAGGTGGTGGGGCTGACGCCTTTGTTTGTGTGACAGGCCTCTTCTTTGTTGGCGGTGGAGGTGTTGGAACCCGCCGTGGAGATGGGGCAGGTGGCGTGTCAGAGCCCGCTTTGGAGGAGATGGTTGGGTCGGTGGCGGTGTTGGATCTCGTCGTGGAGGAGATGGGCCGGTGGCGGCGTTGGATCACGCCGTGGGGGAGATGGGGCCGGTGGCGGTGTTGGATCCCGTCGTGGAGGAGATGGGGCCGGTGGCGGTGATGGATCCCGTCGTGTTTGATCTTGATCATCATCGTCCGCAACACTGTGATCATGTGGTGAATGTAGAATTGGACTTAGGTTGGGGGATGTCCTGCTGCGAAAACAACATGGTATGAGTATCCATTTATACTATTAGCTCACCAATACTATTAAGTTTCATTCACTAATTTCATACACACCTAGGGATAGGTTGTTGAGGAGGAGGAGGTGATGCGCCAGGAATTATGATATAGCGCTTGCGCCAACATATGAATGTCTTCTCCGCTTCTCCTAATGTATTCTCGCCATCACCTCCTTTAATGTCAAGTTCGACATTCTCGTAACCTTTTACCACCCTGTCCACCGAGACGCTAGCATATCCAGGAGGTATTATTGCTCCATGACTTCTTGGTGTCTTCGTAGGATCGATAGGAGATACAACACCTATAGCCACCATGACTGTGGTATTCCCCTGTGGAATGTGCAGTTCACATGTCGTGAGAGGCTCGGTGATGTCGTCCACAGGAAAGCGCAGTGCTGCGTCTGGGACCTCTGTGGAAGCGCAACTGCTTTTCATTTGCTCAGGGGGCTGATGTTGACTCCCGGCTCTGATGCAGATTGCCTTTGCATTGCTAACTGCACTTGCCTTTTTATTTCCTCGTTCATTCTGCCTTCAAGTGCTTTTTCTCGCTCAACTGCTTCAAGAGCCGCGGCCTGTGACTGAATAACCATTTCTTCTAACCGGCGCATCCGCTGTGCCTCCTCCTCCTTCTTTCTCGCGCGGCTTCTATAGGTCTCTTTGTCCTGAGGGAAGGCATGTACCCATGACAGCTCCCCATAGCCTCTGGTTCTCCCACCATGTTCAAGATTCTCCAGGGCGTATGTCAGCTCGTCCTTGTCTCTGTTCGGCTGCCACCTGCCACTGGCAGCCATTTCTCTAGCATAAACAAATCTTTCTGCTGCTCTTTGGAGTTTTTCGCCATAGTGTACCCTTCCTGTTTGTTGGTCCAGGCTTCCTCCATGACCAAAAAACCAATACTTGGCGCGCTCAGGCCAGTTTATCGATTCTGGTTCAATGCCCTTGGCTTGCAACTCTCGTTCCATTCTTTCCCATTTAGGAATGGCACTCTTATAGCCACCTGATCCCAAGTGATGGTGGTATTGTTTTTGTCGGGCATTCTGCTGGTTCCTTCTGATCCGTGCCTCACTCTCTTCTGATTTCTTGAATTCTACAAACTCATCCCAAAATGGCCTCAACTTGACGTAGGCCTTAGTGTTGAAATCCGGAGTTTGGTCCTTCTTGATAAATTTGTTGTATAAGTTCTTCTTCCAGCCCTGGAATAGTGTTGCCATTTTCTTCATAGCCCAGTCCCGAACTCTGGCCTTCAAATTTATATCTTCTGTTTCAAGTGTGAAATGTGCAAGGACCTCTTGCCAAACCAGTTCCTTATCAAGATCAGAGACAAAACTTATATCAGGAGCACTTGCCTTTTTCTTCCATTCACGAGCACTGATCGGGATCTTATCCCTTACAAGGCACCCACAGTGGGCAACAAATCTCTGTGCATGTTCTCCAAGTACTTGGCCTGTTTCCTCGTTGAATTCTGAGATAATGTACCGGCCCTCCAACGGCTTCTTCGGACCTCGTACGGTCCTACTCTTCCCGGTAGTCGTTGTCGATCCGGAGGGCTACATATGTAGGAACAGTAGATTATACAATTTATAAATAATTTAGAATTTCATGTGCACATAGAGATTATTGTAGGTATATACCTCGCCAGTATTTTCTTGCATTATTTCTTCATAATCGGCAAAGTATTGACTGCCGTCATCTACTTCTTGATTATTGTTATCATCACCTGCTAAATTTTGATTAGCGCCGCTGTTGATTAATTCGTACATTTCCTCCTCCATGTTGTCAACTGGGTCGGCCATTTCTGCGAATGACATGGAGGATAATAAACACCATATTTTTGCAACTAACGTGCATAGGGTTTCGGGTTTGGGGTTTCGGGTTTAGGGTTTACGGTTTGGGGTTTAGGGTTTAGTGTTTTGGGGTTTGGGGTTTAGGGTTTAGGGTTGGGGTTTAGTGTTTAGGGTTTCGTTTTTGGGGTTTCGGGTTTGGGTTTAGGGTTAGGGGTTTTGGGGTTGAGGGTTTTGGGGTTTAGGTTTAGGGTTTGGGGTTTGGGTTTTAGGGTTTGGGGTTTTGGGGTTTTTAGGTTTAGGGTTTTGGGTTGAGGTTTCGTTTAGTTTTAGTTTTTTGGGTTTTGGGTTTTAGGTTTTGGGGTTTAGTGTTTTAGGGTTTCGTGTTTGGGTTTTCGGGTTTGGTGTTTAGGGTTAGGGGTTTTGGGGTTTGTGGTTTTGGGGTTTGGGGTTTAGTGTTTGGGGTTTTCGGGTTTGGTTTTAGGGTTAGGGGTTTGGGGTTTCGGGTTTAGGGTTTAGGGTTTGGGGTTTGGGGTTTAGGGTTTGGGGTTTAGTTTAGGGTTTCGTGTTTTGGGGTTTAGGTTTTGACAACATTAAAATAATATATCCATGAAGACTATATTCGTAAAAATAACACTACTACCGACATGATCGAAAAGTCATATCCAAGTGATTATTCTATAACATATCCAAGTGATTATTCCATAAACATATCCAAGTGATTATTTCATAAACATATACATGACCGATATAAATAAATGTTTACATATCTAAAGACCAAATTATCTAAGTGATTATTCCTCCTCCATCTAACACATGCAAAGGACACACCGTTGATGAGAGGACGACGACGGACGACGGCGAGGATGATGTCGCGGTGAGGACGACAACAGACGACGCCGAAGATCACGTTGCGGTGAGGATCACACGGTGAGGATGACGGCGGACGGCGCGGTCAACGCGACCAATCTCTTTTATCTACATGTGTGTAAACATAATATTTTGTTAGGGTAAAAACTATTTTCTATTTTCAATTCATATGGATTTCTATTTTCCTTTTCCTATTACACACACAGTGCAACACACTTTAATTACATTCACACACACACACATGCATACCTGCACACAGTGCACACAACACGCACACACACAAACACTTCACACACACGCACGCGCGGTGGCACTCCTCACCGCAGCGCAGACGAGGCACACGGCCGGAGCGGCGCGAGACGACGGCGAGGACGAGACACGACGGCACAAGGGAGCAACGGCCGGCGGCGAATGGCGAGGATGTCACGACGGCGGCGAGCGCAAAAGCGAGCTCGACGGACTACATGTGTAAACATACTATTTTGTTAGGGTAAAAAACATTTTCTATACATATTTTCTATAAATATATATTCATTTTTCTATGAACATATAATGTCCAAGGACACATGATTCATTCTTTTTTCTTTTTTCTTTTTCTTTTTCTTTTTCTTTTTCTATACACTGCACACACACGGCGAGCAGACCGCGGCGAGCACACCACGGCGAGCAGACCGCCGGCGAGCACACGCACACACAACCACCACACACCGGCGAGCATCACCACGGCGAGGACGACGCGCGCGGCGAACGGCGAGCACCACGACGAGGACGACGGCCCGGCGAGCACCACGGCGAGACGGCAGCGGCGCGCGGCGAACGGCGAGGACGGCGCGCGGCGGCGCGCCCGCGCGAGAGGAGACGCGGCGAGGGCCGAAGATCGACGGAGGGGAGGGCGGCGCGGAGAGGACGACGGGGAGGCGGACGTCGGCGAGAGAGCTCGAGGAGGACGACGGAGGGAGGAGGCGGCGGCTCGGCGTCTGACGTCGATCTGAGGAAGGAGGGCACTGTGCCCTATATAGGCGGGGAGGCTTTAGTCCCGGGCCGTGGCACCGCCCGGGACTAAAACACCTTTAGTCCCGGGGCGTAAGCCCACCCGGGACTAAAGGGGGGGACTTTTAGTCCCGGTGGTGTTACGGCCCGGGACTAACACCTTTAGTCCCGGGCGTAATCCACCCGGGACTAAAGGGGAGACTTTTAGTCCCGGGTGTTTACGGCCCGGGACTAAAGGTACCTTCAGTCCCGGGGTGCTACGGCCCGGGACTAAAGGGTCTTCTCCCGCCTTTATTTTTGGGTTTTCTGTGTTTGGGTTTTGAATTAGGTTTTGGGTATATTAATATGTTGTAATACTTGTTATTTGCATAGTAAATTCAATATTTGGCATAAAATTACTTAAAAATAACATTTGTGTTTCCTTTTACCTTATTGTATAGTAGAAAATTTTGTAACATAAATTCTTTTCTTTTCTTATAATAACAAATATAAATGTAAAGAAAATTTATATTTTGTTAATGCAAAAATAAAATGTTAAATTTAAATATCTGAAACAACTGGTGCTCGATAGGAAAATATTTTTTGTATTATATGAACGTTAAATTTTGGGTTGTTTATCTTTTATTGTCCAAATAAGTTGGCACGGGTGAGGCAACCAATAAGTTTGTGTTTTTTTCGGAGATGGTTTGCTACTTTTTCCGGTTTAAAACTGCACCCCAATAATTATAGGTTCACTTGCACCCGAATGGAGCCAAACTTTTACCAACTTTTATCAATCTCATTCGACATAGAAAAAATGTAATAATTAAAAAATGATCAATGCTTGCCAAAATAAATCAAGTCATTTCGACAACGACATCAACGAACCATGACTATGCATAATCATTATTAGCTGTAATATATAATATTAGTTAAAACATCACTATATATATATCAAGCGGGTACACTGGTGATCTTTTTCTTGACGTATGTTCCTTGGTCATGATCATGTCGTAACCATGGAGTCTCCTCAGCATTTAGCAGGATGCTTGGGTCTTTGGTAACACTGAAGGGCGGTATTCGGTCATCCCTTTCATAATCTTCTGACATGTCTGACTTGTCCTCAATTCCCACGATGTTTCTTTTCCTGAAAGAACTATGTGGCGTTTTGGCTCTTTGGTTAATTTATCATCATTTTTCCCTCTCTTGGGTTTTGTAGACATGTCTTTCACGTAGAACACTGAGTCACATCAGCAGCAAGGACGAATGGTTCACCTTTGTATCCAATATTGTTGAGATCCACTGTTGTCATTCCATACTCCTTGTCAACTGTTACTCCGGCTCCGGTCGCCTTGACCCATTGGCATCGAAACAAAGGGACTTTAAAATTAGGTGCGTAGTCTAGTTCCCAAATCTCCTCTATGCGGCCATAATATGTTTGCCTCTTCCCAGATGGGTCTGTGGCATCTACGCGAACACCACTGTTTTGGTTCGTGCTCCTTTGATCTTGGGCCATGGTGTAAAATGTGTTTCCATTGATCTCATACCCTTTGTACGTGAGGATGTGCCATGACGGTTGCCTAGCCAACAAATATAGTTGCTCATCAATATTGTTATTACCCAGACATTCCTTTCGCAACCAAGTGCTAAAAGTATTCATGTGCTCACGTGTTATCCAAACTTCATTCTTCTCTGGAAATTGGGATCGTAGGAACTCCTTGTGTACATCGATATATGGATCCACCACGGTTGAGTTTTGAAGAACTGTGTAGTGCGCTTTATTGAAATAATCATTCCCCGTACCGATATATGTTTTCTTCCCTAGTGTCCCCTTTCCACATAGCCTCCCCTCGTGCCGCGATTCAGGAACACCAATCGGGTCAAGGTCAGGAATGAAGTCAACACAGAACTCAATGACCTCCTCTGTCCCGTAGCCCTTGGCGATGCTTCCTTCTGGCCGAGCACGTTGGCGAACATATTTTTTCAGTACTCCCATGAACCTCTCAAAGGGGAACATGTTGTGTAGGAACACAGGACCGAGAATATGAATCTCCTTGACCAGGTGAACTAGGAGGTGTGTCATGATATTAAAGAAGGATGGAGGAAACACCAACTCAAAGCTCACAAGACATTGAACCACATCATTCTGTAGAGTAGCCAGTTCTAGTGGATTAATTGCCTTCTGAGAAATTGCATTGAGGAATGCACAGAGCTTCACAGTGGCAAGACGTACATGTGGAGGTAGAATTCCTCTTAAAGCAACCGGAAGCAATTGCGTCATAAGCACGTGGCAGTCATGCGACTTTAAGTTTAGGAATTTCTTCTCTTGCATATTTATTATTCCCTTTATATTGGAGGAGAATCCAGATGGACCTTGATGCTGTTTAGGCATTCAAACATGATTTCCTTCTCTTCATTGCTAAGAGTGTAGCTAGCAGGTCTTAAGTAATGGCGTCCATCATCTGTCTTCTCTGGATGTAGGTTGTCTCGTTCTTTCATGCGCTGCAACTCTTGTCGTGCTTCAAGTGTATCCTTAGACTTCCCATACACACCCATGAATCCTAGAAGGTTGACACAAAGATTCTTTGTCAGGTGCATCACGTCGATCGCGTGGCGGACCTCTAGTACATGCCAATAGGGTAGCTCCCAAAATATTGACTTCTTCTTCCACATGGGTGCGTGTCCCCTAGCGTCTTTCGGAACAGGTTCACTGCCCGTCCCCTTTCCAAAGACTACTTTCACATCCTTGATCATCTCAAGTACATCTTCCCCAGTTCTGTTGCGAGGCTTGCTCCGGTGGTCTGTCTCACCTTTAAAATGCTTGCCTTTCTTTCTAACCTGGTGATTCATCGAAAGAAATCGACGATGCCCAAGATACACTACCTTTCTACATTTTTTCAAATATACACTATCCATGTCATCAAAACAATGTGTGCATGCATTATATCCCTTGTTTGACTGTCCTGAAAGATTACTTAGAGCAGGCCAATCATTGATTGTTACGAACAACAATGCTCGCAGGTCAAAGTGTTCCTGTTTGTAATCATCCCACACACGTACACCTGATTTACTCCATAAAAGTAGGAGTTCCTCAACTAATGGCCTCAGGTAGACATCGATATCGTTGCCAGGCTGCCTCGGGCCTTGGATGAGCACGGGCATCATAATGAACTTCCGCTTCAAGCATAACCACGGAGGAAGGTTGTACATACATAGAGTAACAGGCCACGTGCTATGACTACTGCTCTGCTTGTTCCCCAAAGGATTCATCCCGTCCGTACTTAAACCAAACCTTAAGTTTCTAGCATCTTTTGCAAATTCTGGGAATTCTCTGTCTATTGCTCTCCACTGGGACCCATCTGCAGGGTGTCTCAACATGTTGTCTACCTTACGGTCTTCTTTGTGCCATCGCACCAACTTTGCATGGTCCTTGTTTCTGAACAGACGTTTCAGGCGTGGTATTATAGGAGCGTACCACATAACCTTGGCCGGGATTTTCTTCCGGGGACGTTCTTCACCCTCAACATCGCCAGGGTCATCTCGCCTGATCTTATATCGTGACGCGTTACATACAGGGCATTCATCCAAATTCTCGTATTCCTTGCCACGGTACAGGATGCAGTCATTAGGACATGCATGTATCTTCTGGATTTCTAAACCCAAAGGACAGACCACTTGTTTTGCTTCGTACGTAGTGGCGGGTAATTCGTTAGGCTTCGGAAGCATCTTTTGTTTTATAATCTTCAATAATTGTCCAAATGCCTTATCAGATACACCATTCTGTGCCTTCCATTGTAGCAACTCAAGTGTTGTGCCTAACTTTTTTTGTCCATCTGCAGCAGACGGATATAGTAATTTCCTGTGATCCTCTAGCATACATTCAAACTTAGCCTTCTCCTTATCACTTTCGAAATCTCTTTGTGCATCACGAATGACATCACCAAGAGCATCATCTTCAGCGACTGTGTCTCCTGCACTTGCCTCTTCTTCACCTTCCTCCATTGCAGTATCACCAAAGTCACCGTATTGAGCAATAATGTCATCGTCAGGGTCCAATTGTTCTTCTTCACCTTCTTCCATCATAACCCCAGTTTCTCCATGCTTCGTCCAACAACTATAGTTTGGCATGAAACCCGACTTGAACAAGTGTGAGTGAAGACTCCTTGAGCTAGAATATTCCTTCGAATTATTACAAAGGGCACATGGGCAGCACATAAAACCATTCCGCTTGTTTGCCTCGGCCACTCTTAAAAAATAATGCACGCCATCAATGAACTCTTTTGAGCGACGATCGACATTGTACATCCAGTGACGTGTCATCGTCTGCATTATATGACATATCACATAATTATATCGATCTCTCATTCTTATAAACAAATAAATTATAAAATGTCTGACATAAATTTAGTAAGAATCACTGGTGGCATAAAAGTAGTAGCAGTTGAACTTGTCTAATTAATTAATTATTACATCAAGATAACAGTGCAGCCTAATCCACTTGGCCACAACCAAAGCAACTAACAACACCTGCACATTTTTCCCACATCACAGTCCAACAAGATGTACTGTCTGCCACTCCAACCGGATAGGAAGGTAAGGTAGGGGTAGGTGCAGTAGGAATTGAGTTGATTCTTGAGTTAAAAGCATCTAGAGCTGCAGAAGCTTCCTCAAAAGACTTGTACTTTTTATGCACAGCTCCCTTAACTTTGAGGACATACTGACTGCACTCGGCCCAGCTGGTGTAAATACCTGGTTTGGTGCCCTCGAAAACAACATACCAAGCAGGCATCCTTCTGCGTTTTGTAAACTAAAGTATTATATATTTCTAATTTCTGTAAACAACTAATTTAACTGATCTCTATTTCTCCAAAATAATAAAATATACTAATTAAACCGGTCACATTTTGTAAACTAAAGTATTATATATTTCTAATTTCTGTAAACAACTAATTTAACTGATCTCTATTTCTCCAAAATAATAAAATATACTAATTAAAACGGTCACATTTTGTAAACTAAATTTATTATATATTTCTAATTTCTGTAAACAAATGATTTAAATGATCTCTATTCCTCAAAAAAACTAATTAAACTGTCACATTTTCTAAACTAAAGTATTATATATTTCTAATTTTTATGTAAACAAATGATTTAAATGATCTCTATTTCAAAAAAAACTAATTAAACCGGTCACATTTTCTAAACTAAAGTATTATATATTTTGTTTTTCTAAACCGGTCACATTTCTCTAAAAGACTAAAATAAACTAATTAAACGGTCATATTTTGTTTTTAGATTAATAATTTGAACTATCAAGTCAATGAACTCAAAATAGCTACAAAATGAATAACTTAAGCTAGTAACCTTTCAACGAGTCGATGGCGGTGTAGATGTGATGAATATCAATCGCCGGAGATGTGTTAACAAACAAAAATCACCGGAGGAGAAGAGAGCAAACAAGCAAGCAAGAGCAAGCAGTGACTGAATGAAGAAAAATGAAGACAGGAGCTCGCTCGGGCACGGCTGGAGGTAGAAGAACATTTCAAATATAGGGAGGGACATTTAGCCCCGGTCCTTATTCCCAGCCGGGGCTAAATGTTGGCATTTAGCCCCGGCTGGGTACACCAACCGGAACAAAACCTTTTAGTCCCGGTTGGTGTTACCAACCGGGGCTAAAGATGCCAACATTTAGCCCCGGCTGCATACACCAACCGGGGCAAAACCTTTAGTCCCGGTTGGTGTTACGGCCCGGGGCTAAAGGCCGGTCTTTAGCCCCGGTTGGTAACACCAACCGGGACTAAAGGCCCCTCTGACAATTGAGCCGTTGGGCCCCTGGGAGCTTTTACCAACCGGGGCTAAAGGACTTTCTAGTCCCGGGCGCAAATTTTTCCGTGGCTAATGCTGATTTTGCAAATCGTCCAAAGGCCTGTTCTCTAGTAGTGTTAGTTACATTTTAATAAGAAAATTGGACTTTTGCTTTATTAAACATAGAATTGCACTTGTTTTTTGAACGGAGCTGGGCTAACGTTGACCATCAGCGCTGATGCATGCATTTCTGTCAGGGCTCGACGGGTTTTTTATTCATCCTGTAGGTCGGCCTGTCTGTCCGTCCGTCTCGTTCGTTGTATGAGAAGAAAAGAAAACTAAGGATAACCAAAATAAAAAACGCCCAGTTTTTATGGTCCCCTGGCTGGTCATGATGAGAAGTATAGCTACTAGTGAAGAAACTGACGAACTGAGACTTCTCTGACACTCCGATAACGTTTTCACAAAACACTTAACTAACAAATTCAAATAAAACGACTGATAAGACTCCACGAATAATATAATTGAACAAATTTGATGCTTATATTTGATAGAGCTTCAGCTTCACTTAAAAAAAGCAAGTTTCAATTTATAGTTTAAACATTCTTTTTTAACTTCGGCTTCTCTAGTTACAAAAACACATTTGATAAAATAGTTTCTCTTAATGATTGAAAATGGTGAAATGTCTATAATATCATTTTGTTTTCTAAAACATCAGCTTCTCAATTCTCTCTCCCACCTTATCTTCACTTCACTTCACTTCATGCCTCCTCAGTCTCATCTCCTCTTCTGTCAAAGCTAGCGTGCTGGGATGCGGCCCTTTGCTTCACCTTTGTCTCCTGCACATTGACTTGGGTTCGACTCCGCCCCCAACGCGAAGGATGGCGCGGAGCGAGGTGAAGGTGAATTTGTTTGTGCATTCATTGGTGAAGCACTACAAACATGCCCTTTGATTTCTTAAATGTTGACGCATTTTCTACAAACATGATCAAAATCTCATAAGTTTGATTTATTAGGACAACGTTCTATTGATGTTGAGACGCTTTTGGTGACTTCATTATATTGACCTTGAGATTTGTCGACTCAACTTTAGTCCGTATGGCTTTATATATAAATGACATGTTTGTTTTTCTTTTAAAGAAATACATAAAATCTCTTTGAATGATAGTATCTATTAAACACTAATATCTCCTTATCTAGACAATCATTCAAAAGCTGGGTTTACAAGATTTAGGGGCTGCTTGGTAGGCCTTTAGCTCCGATCCTCTAACAACAACCCTAGCTGTGACTCCTGCCAAGGATCCATAAATCGTGGTAGTATAAGTCATTTTCTACATTGTCGTTTACTACAGCCTCTGCTGAAGCCGGTACGAGAGCTAGCCTTACAAGTTACAAACAAGCTAGCCCCCCTTATTAATCAAGTGACTGAGGCAGCTTTTCCTTGCATTGGTGGACCCACTTAAAACTTTTGAATTTGTCAGTTTTGTAATGAGCCGCGTGTGTATCTTAGGTTAGACGACGCTGAAAGAGTGCCGTTAAGGTGATTTGTAGTGTGTAGTCTTGATTTTAGGGAAGGCTTGGTTTACTAGTAAAAGGTAAAAAAGAGAGAGATTTAAGAAGTGCCGTGCACATGAGAAAGGGACGGCACCGGCGGGCGCTAGGTTGCTGGCCAGAAGCGTCCAAGAATGGGACTGAAAAAGGTGACGAGGGAAACCAGAAACCGCCATGGTTTTGGAACGTAGCACCACGTACACCGCCGGTTTTTGCCTTGTCCTATACATAAAAGTCTGTTCGGACGTAGCCAACTAAAATTTAGCTAGTTAAAATTTTAATATAAATTATAGCAAGCTAAAAAAATTAGCTAAACTTTAGCATGGTATTGGATGTGTTCCGGCTAATAGACTCAACTAAATATTAGCTAGTTTTAGCTGGGTTGGAATAGCTAATCCAGCTAAACTTTAGCTGAGCTGTTTGAATATTAAGCAGTTAAATTTAATTAGCTAAAGTTTCGCTGGTGCATCTAAACAAGCCTATATAATACTCCTTCCGTCCCTAAATAAGTGTCGTTCTCGCTTCCCCAAGAAAAAGGTACGCGACAATATATATTAAAATATATTAATATTTATGTTAAGTAATAGTATCATCGAAAGATCTTTACATCTAGTTTTTTAACAAAATTATTTGGAGATATAATATAGTACATATTTTTTATATATTGAGTCAAACACGTGGCACGCACACCAACGGCGACACTTATTTAGGGACGGAGGGAGTATATATGTGCGTTAATACAAGGAGGCAATGGATCACGGATTACCACCTCTCGCTCTCGCCCACAACATTTGCTCACAGTCGCATGCATGCAGCTACAAGATCATCATCATGTGATGTCAGCCATCACTAGAGAGAGAGAGAGAGCGCGCGCGCGCACACACGCGCACGAACACATGCACACGCTGCTACTAGACACATTACTATACTGGTAGCAATGTTGTTTCTCTGTTTTGTTTTTCTTCTTTCTCATCCGACGAAGAATCTATCTATGCATGCACACACGTACTGGCTCCATCCAAAGAAATAATGTTCTTTTTTTTCCTTTTTCTTTTTGAGAAGAGAATCGCTAGCAGTAGACTACTACAAGTAGGAGTAGTGTGTGGTGCTTTTTGGTGGTGTCCCGTCGGTAGCAGCGCCGGCCGGGCCGGGCCGGGCAGGGCATGCAGGAGGCCCGAGAGAGAGAGGCCCCGGCCGGCCCAGAGCACAGCGCAGATCAGCATGAGCAGGCAGCTCTAGTGCAGCCCCCAGCCTTTTTTGGCTGCTGGCTTCTGCAGTTCTGCTGCTGCTGCTCGGGCATTTGGGGTTGTCCAAGAATATATTATTAAGACAGATATCCATTGTCAACATTGCTTAGATGGTGTAAAGAGTAAAGACCGTCCAGCAGTAGAGAGAATTAAGAAGGAGGAAATTAAATATAGGTGCGGCATTCTTCTCCTAGTCAGACAGTCGTAGCCTGGATCATGACCCTTATCCCTCCTTCACAATTCAATTCAACTTGGTCCTTTCTAATTTTAGTTATAAATCACACAGTAATATGACCCGATCCTTATTATGTCTGATTCTTAAATTTGCTAGGCTAAATTAGAGGGCACTTCACTATCCTAGCTATCATCAAATCAACGAAGATCGTACCGGATTCCATTCGATTCGATATCTGATGTACTCTACACGTAGGTATAATAATCCTATATATATATAATAGCTTCATTCAGTAGTTCGTTCGCTCGCCCTACTAGCTGGCCCTGCACGTACAGTACTGTAATATATACGCATGCATGCATGCCGCAGCGGCCGGCCGGCCGGCCCGGCCCACCGCCGGAAACGCCACCCGGCCGTAGCCTGTCGTGTCTCGATCTGCATCGTCGTGCTGTCATGCATGTACGGAGTAGCACCGTAGTGGTAGTACCAACCATCCATGACCATATGGATATGGGTTTATTGGCTGCCGCCTCGCGGCTGTGGCCATTGCCGGCCGGATACGCCAATCCATTGTTTTCCCACCTCAGCTCTGTCGACGACGACGACAACATCCCACTGTCGACGACGACTGCAGGCCACCACCTCCCTAGACACATAGACACATGTATAATATAATCAATAAGCTAAATCTAAAGGTAAAGGAAGCAACCAATTAATTAGTGTATATGATCAACAAAATTTGAATGCGAATGCGACGTTGGATGATCAACACAATTTCCAGCTCCCGTGAGTGCATTTTTTTTACTCGAGTACTGGAGTTTTCGGTGCAACGAGAGAGGGGGGGGGGGGGGGGGGGGAAGGCGGCCGACCATGACAACGCTAGGACGCGAGCTAAGCCAATACGACGCGGACACCGCGATGGGGCCATCGAGCACCGCGAGCTGAGCCAGCAGGGCGAGCCGCGCGGAGGGCATTCAACGAGCCGGTTGGGAAAAAGAATTGTGATCCCAGCAGGAGGCCGTACGATCCTGTATCGAGCAAATCTAGGATGGAGGTGCACCCAGGGGCGCGTGAGCCCTGGGGTTCACGCAATTTTCCCCCCACAAAAAGTTACTATATGAAACTCTGTTAACTGTAACCGTCATTGTGTGTGTTAATTAGCAAAACTGATGATCCTAAAATAAACTAAATAAAGGTTGTGAGTTGCCCACACCATATTTACCTCTTCAAAGCGGAACACGGAGCTGCGTGACGAGCATAGCCACGTTAGCAAATAAAATTGCAGTCGTCCGATGCTTAATTCACGGCTACTGTTTACCACTACCATGTGCCACTCCAAATCCACAGCATTGGTCGTACAAGACAACAATAAAAAAATAGACCTGCCCCCTCGGTCTCTCTCGATTCTTTGCCTTCCTTCTGGTCGCCGCCCCTCTCTACTCTTCGTCTCCTCTCTCAGGCGGGTCTCTCCGTCTCCTCTCTCTCGGGCGGGGTAGGGCGACAGCAGCGACGGCCAGCCCTCGGCGCGGCAGTGGCCGCCTTCCTCCTCCTCGCCCCTCCCCCGCGTGCCATCTCCTCGCCCCCTCCCCCGCGTGCCATCTGGTCGCCGCCCCTCTCTCCTCTCCGTCTCCTCTCTCTCGGGCGGGTCTCTCCTCTCCGTCTCCTCTCTCCCGGGTGGGGTAGGGCGACAGCAGCGGCGACCGGCCCTCCGCGCGGCAGTGGCCGCCTTCCTCCTCCTCGCCCCTCCCCCGCGTGCCATCTCGCTCCTGATGCGAGCAGGGGGACGATAGGGCCTGGGCGGGCAAGACGACGGCAGCGGCGGCCGGCCGACCCTCGCCGCGGCGGTGGCCTTCCTCCTCCTCGTCTCCCATGTGTCACGTTTCTCTCTCCCTCTCCCTCTCCCTCTCTCCTGACGCAGGCGAGGCGACGGCGGCGGTGGCCGGGCCTCGGCGCGCCTGCCTCCTCTCTCGTGCCACCAGTGGGGCGACGGTCACCCCCGCCGGGGTGTTGCATCGGCGCGGCAAGTGCCCTCCCCGGACGTGAGCACGGGCCCTACGTCGTCCGCATCGGTGGTTGTCCGCATCCATGACGAAGCAAAAGCGGCCGCCAGCGTGGGTGCTACCAGACGCGTCATCGTCCCAGATGCTCTGTTGTTCTTCATGTCGTCTCCTCCTCGGTTTGGTCCCTGCCCCATTCCCTCTCCCTCTTCTTACCTCTCTATGTGGGAGCACCCCTTCAACTGCGGCAATGTTTATCATTCGCATAAAATTTTGCTGGATGTGAGGTTTGGAGGGTGTGAATCTTGGTCACACGATGCACATCAATAAGGCAAGTCTGCATCCATCATGCCTCCTGGTGTACAAATTGGTTGGAGTTTCCCTAAGCTTACCAAGTCCACGTTAGCACAATTAATTTGCATAGTGTGATCTCTTGTCATCAGTTCATGTTCTTCCCACCGTTATTTAAATTTAATTTGAGGGAATGGGCTGTAAAGTAATCCTTTTTTTAAAGGTGTATTATATGACGCCAATGCTTAAAAATTACAAAATGGTCTTCAACGAGCTTTTTAAGGATCAGTTGGAGATTGTGAATAAATGTTTCCTTCAGCTATTCCTTGTGTGTCTCATCTTATTGGCAAGACCTTTCTTTCTTGTTTTCCTATGTGGAGTTACTCATCAACAAAGTAGGAGCAATATGTGAGGAACAAATGCCATTTTTTGGTCAATAGCGAATTATATAATAATGTCCAACACCCCTTTAGCTTTTGCACAGATTGCATCAGGTAAAATTTACTGATAACCCATGATCCTTTTATGATATTAATAATAATTAAATGCAGTATGCTCCATGAAAAATTAGTACGCACTCTGTCATGAAATTGCTGGTTTGTGTGCTTTATCATCAAAATTTTAAATTATCTTTTCTGATGCTATGCTAAATGAAATTATTAGGAGAGGCCACAAGATAAAATACTATACAATGTTATGCATTTCAGTCATGTGACCGGGAGATATAACAATGTGACAATTCAGTGGCATTAGAAAGTCTGGACACATGAAGAGAAAGATTTTGATGCTATAACTACCATGATGTACGTAGTTGATTATGTATGTGAATCTGAAAATAGATGTGGATTTTTTTTTGCAGCTGTGATAAAATAGCCATTGTGTTACTCTTACTCATATTAGCTCAGTTTATTGAGCATGTGTGTGAAATAATTTGTGACCCGTTATGCTGTTTTGTAAAAAAACTATGCAACTCATGTGCTGTAAAGTTTATCAGCTACTATTGTTTTAGTGCTTTGTTGTTTGTTATAGCTGTACCTTTTAAATACAGAATTGAAGCCTACTGAACTCTATTATGTTTATTTGCTTCTTGCTTAAGTTTATTTGGTGCCGGGTTTTGTTAGGTTTTGCAACTACACCTTTTCATATATGTGGATTATGCTACCAATTTGTCATCAGATTTAGCCGGCTCTAACACATAAGCCCCGTACATCAGCTTACAGCCGACAACTACAACAACTCCTATCGCCTGCTACAACAACCATGTGCCTACCGTCACTCTAAACTTAGGTCCTACATGTACAATGTACATATTCAGTAATCAATAGTGATATCCTAACTTTATAGACAACCATAAAACCTCTATGTCTTTGCACTTTATTAACATCTATCATCTTCGCAAAATATAAACACATGTAACATATGAGCTACCCATGTATAAACTTAACTATGCGTCCATCCCTCGCGCGCTAGGGCGCGCGCTGTCCACTAGTCACCAATTCACCACAATACATGTCTCTGCTACATACGAGTATGGTTGGTACAATAATGGTAGGTAGCCGGGCGGGGCGGGGGCAGATCATCGAGGATCGGATTCGGATGGATCCATCGATCCAATCCGGCGGCCATGCCATGCTGCTCTCTGTGTCTCTCTCTCTATATGCATGCTATGCATGAGAGGGGAGAGAGAATGGTAGGAGGAGAGGAGAACGACAAGCGCATGGCGCCACGGACCTCGGGAACTGCGCACGCCCGCCCCTCTGGGCTAGCTCTGGGCCTGGCCTTGGCCTTCCTCTCTCTCTCTCTCTCTCTCTCTCTGGCTGCTGCTGACTGGCTGGCTTTTCGGTTGCTGCTGCTGCTAGTACTACGGAGTAGTAGTACCCCTAGCCCTAGCTTGCTGCTAGTGCTCACTACAGTCCATGTCCATGCATCTAGGAGGAGTATGCAATGCAGTGCAAAGCCACTGCCCACTGCTCGATTCCAGTCCAGTCCAGTCCAGGCAGGCCCATATGTGGACGTACGTGTAGTCCGTTCTCGTTCTTGGGGGCCCAGCGCACAGTCTCAGGCGCGTACATACGGCACAAACGCCCGGCCCGCCCGCCCGCCCGCCCGGTACATACACAATACATCGATAGTCCATTCCATATTCCAACGAAGCGCCTCTATACGTTTGTGAGAGTTTCTAGTAGAGTTTCCAGTTCACCGTGCTTTTCTCTAATTTTGTTGCATCTTGTTTGTCCACGTACGTCTGTTTACAACGGATTACGGTGAAAAATTATATATTCTCAACATCAATCTACTCTAACACGTACACATACATGCAGAGTCGATCTGTTTGGTTGGTGCTCTCTCTCAGGCAGATGCCTACCATACACTCAAAGGCGTCTTTGGATGGTATATTGACTGGTACCAGGCACCCTGACCAGGAGCAATCCAAACATACCCTCAATTTGGGTCCTAGCCTCCTAGGCATCTGCCTGGGAGCGCTGCTTGGGCCAGCCAACTTCGGTCAGCAGCAAACACTACTACACTAGTACATATACTAAGTGCATTATTTCTAGAATTTGAGGGATCGGAGGAAATCAATATTACATTGGTCCTGTTTAGATTCACCTAGCTAAAGTTTAGATAGCTAAAATTTTAAAGCTAAATTTTAGTCAGCTTAAAGTTCTTGCAGCTAAATTTTAGTTAAGATGTTTGGATTTCTGGCTAATAG
The DNA here is from genome assembly GCA_009763385.1 of Coix lacryma-jobi var. lacryma-jobi. NCBI lineage: Eukaryota > Viridiplantae > Streptophyta > Magnoliopsida > Poales > Poaceae > Coix > Coix lacryma-jobi. Next base: position 23,507 of record VDCT01000115.1, on the reverse strand, counting down.
AGTCAGCTGAACTTTAGGTGAGCTTAGTTGGGTTGAAACAGTTAAGTTCGGCTAAACTTTAGCTGGATTGTACATTTAGATCTCTAGCAGTTAAATTTAGTCGCCTAAAGTTTAATCGATGGATCCAAACACGGGCTCATAATATACCTCAATCAAAAGTTATCCCAACATATAATAATTGTACCTCAATCAGAAGTTATCCCAACATATAATAATTGTACTTTGAGAACGGAAAAGGGAAAAGACTACCGGAGATGGACGATGTACACTCAGTTTTGGACATACTCGCTCTGTCCCTTTTTTTCCGTTGCTCAAGTCAAACTTTTTTAACTGATTAGATATTCATAAGAAACTATTAATATTCATAATATATAATTAGTATCATTAGATAGATCTTTACATCTTTTTTTATAATATGTTTGTTGGAAGATATAAATATTATTAACATTTTTCTCAAAATTTAGTTAAACTTAAAATTATTTGGTCGACATGAATTCTAAAAACGACAAATAAAATAAGAGAGAGTGGGTAAAAATTTTATAGGACCGAGGGAGCAGAAAATAGTAGAGATCGATTATGACTGCAGAGTTTTTCTTTTTTGTTTTGTTGCATGACTGCACAGTTGCAGAAGAGGCACAGGGCACAGACGCTACCGGTAGGGCTGGGATTCTTAAGGAATGTCGTTCCTTGTGTTGTTCTTCCTCTTGCGCCGGTGTTGTTTAGATTTTTTTCAACTTCTATTTTTTTACTCTCTCTATTACATCAATGTTTGAACGCATACATAAAACATTAAATGTTAGTAAAATAAATAATTAATTACATAGATTAATTGTAAATCGCGAGACGAATGGTTTGAACATAATTAGCAAAATGATTAGAGAATATTTGTCGAATACAAACGAAAGTACTACAGTAGCAAAGTTGAAAAAATTTCAGCATCTAATAAACGAGGCAGCCTCGCCCACTTGCGTGCGTGGCAGACTGCATATCTCTGCATGTACGGGTGGATCGGAGAGAGCTACATATATACTCCCACTACACCTTTTAGGATTTTAATTTTGTCTTAAAATACTTGTCACTCATTTTTCAATATACCTTTCTCTTCTTCTAATATACATTTTTCTTTTTCCAATACACCTCTATATATCTATCTATCTTCATCTTGTTTTCTATACATAACTTTTTACATCTCCTTAATTTCCATGACTCTAAACCGAGCTAAAAATGACTTTTATTTTAGGACGGAGCTGGCTGCCTGCCTTGCTGCGGTGCGGGATGGATGATCGACCAAGGCCCAAGGCCGCAAGGGCATATGCAATGCAAGCAAAGCCAGAGCTAGCTCCTAGCGCCATGCATGCGTGGCATGCCACCCATCCATGGCGGCCGGCCGTGCCCAAGCTGAACAGCGGCAACCCGCACTGGCACTGGCTCGCAGCTGCCACTAGTAGAATAATGATTTTTTCTAGCGCTTTAATTTTTTTTTACTAGCGGTTTCAGTTACCACGCGCCTGTAGAAATGAACCGGTGGACCTCAAGTCTAGAACCGCCTGTAGAAATAAATTTCTACAGACGGTTTGTTAAGACAACCGCCTGTATAAATGTCTTATTTCTACAGACGGTTGTCTTAACAAACCGCATGTAGAAATCTACTTCTACAGGCGGTTCGTTAAGACAACCGCCAGTAGAAATAGATGTGTTTTTTAAAATTTGATTTTTTTGAAACTATCTCGGATGAGAAAAACACCCAAAATAAAAGTTGTTCATCTCAAAAAGTTATGAAACTTTGTAAATTACAACTTTTTAATTTGAAGTCATCTTGTCATCGAAAAATATGTTTGAATGGTCTCAAATTTGAAATTCAAATTTTGTAAACGACCTCGGATGGAGAAATGACCAATACAAAAGTTGTTCGTCTCGAAAAGTTATGAAACTTTGTAGTTGACAATTTTTTTGATTTGAAATCGTTTAAGACCTCAAACAAGCAAATTACACTCGGGTTTGTATAATATGTCGGGAACCGATGAGGGTATTTGAACACATGTGAGTGTGTGGTGCAGTGGTAGAGGACCCTCCGTGCGAGGGTGAGGTCGTGAGTTCGAATCCCACCGGTCGCGTTAGCCATGGATTTTGCGCGAAAAATGCCGCGACTTACGACGGAGACGGGCGGGCGTTGGGTTGAGGGCTGCCTGTGAAAATTCTTTCCACAGGCGCTTCATAAGGAACCGCCTGTGCTGTGGTCCTATTTCTACTGGCCCCCAGCGCAGGCGTTTGATAAAAACGCATGTACAAATCGATCTACAACCGCCTATGTATTATCGTTCTGTACTAGTGTGCCTGTATTACTCCATCCGTTTATAAAAAAATATATGTACAATTTTCACGTCCTAAAAAGTCAAACATCGTAAATTTTAACTAAAATTATATAATAAAATATTAACACTTATGAAACAAAAAAAATACTAATACTATTTATTTACTATAAATTTAGAAATAATTTAACTTCCAATAATTACATTATTTCGTGGACGTACTCTCGACCATTTATTCGCTGCACGCCCCGTGACCGTGACGCTAGGGATGGCCCGACGAGACGATGCATATATGCACGGGAGCTACGCGGCTACGCAGAGGAAGGAGACGAGACGAGACGAGACGACCCGACTCGACTGCTCCAGTAGTGGCTAGGTAGCTGCTGTACGTGTCTTGCGCCCGCTTCTGCAATGCCATCCGCTGCATGCACGGGAGTATATATAGCTTGGGCGCTTGGCTACAAATTAATCACACATACAGTAGGATACATGCATTGCTATTTGCAGTTCAGGAAATATATCTATCTATCTACAGTATCTCACACCATCAGATGTGCTATTTGCATCAACCATGCATGCATTGCATGTACTACCATGGAGGTACTGCAGGTTGCATGCATTGCATGCTAGCCCATGCACAGCAACGCAAAGTCACGTGATTCCTGACGGAGAGGATCGATGAGGGACTGATGATATGATACGGTCATGCATTATTCAGGGACGATGATGATACGATCGATTGAACGCCGAACTGTATTATTGGCTTTGTTCGGCAGGACTTTTGAGTCGGATGATGATGAGCTGAAATAGGTGATTCGTTACGAGAGAAAGATAATGTTCCATGATCGATAAGCTGAAATAGCTAATTTATTATAAGAAAAAATAATAATATTCTACGACTAACTGATTTATACGGATTAAAATGTAGTACTCTCTCCGTTCCAGAATAAGTGTCGTCCGGAAAGCGTGTCTACGAGGGAAACACAGATTTCTAGTGACACTTATTTTGGAACGGAAGGGAGTATGTTTGTAGCTACGACCATCATGCATTATATGCCGGGGCTGGACATGCATGCGATGCATTATATATTCAGCTTGCACACGCCGTACTACGTGGTGGTACAAACCCAAAAAAGCTTGTCGGCGCCGCGATGCGTCCTAAATATCACGTCACATGCGTGCATGCGATCGATCGAACTGCATGGAGACACGCGCGCGCGCGCGCGCCCACACACACACACAGAGAGAGAGAGAGAGAGAGAGAGATTTTGGCGGAGCAGCTACCGTACGTCTTCCGAACGTCCCGATGCATCGTCCCTCCCAACCCCGATGGAGCATGCATATCATCATGTAGCCCGTGGCAGGCACGCACAGGGCAGATCAGATCGACTGGCTATGGCTATGCGCCTACTCCGTACGAGTATGCCGCTATGTCTGGCACTCTGGCTCTGGCTGACTGGCCGGTCGTCGTCCCGGCCCCGGCCCCGGGGCCAGGGCCATGACGCCCGTGACAGCTCTGTCTGTCCGTGTGGTGCTGCTGTATGTAGCCTGCTGCATGCCCTGCATGCCTGGATCAAAGATGGTGGTGATAGCTGCTGCTGGATCCCAAGCAAGCATCCATCATTCACGCCCGCCTCACCCTCACAGTCACAACCAACAGCCACCACTCCGATGCGATCCGATCCTAGTAGTACGTGTACAGTGCAATCAGCAGCAGGCAGGTAGCGCGCGCGGGGGGGCCACCTCCACCAATAATGGAGCTGAGCTCGCCTCGCCACGGACGCATGCAGTGCAGACGACGACGGCCTCCTCCTCCGCAGCCGGCTGGCAGTCCGGCACCAGGTGCAGGTGACACGCGCGCGCGCGCCAAGACCAAGACGGCGTCCGATTCCGAGATCAGAGAACCTCTCTCTCGCCTCCATCATATGGCCTCCTGACGACATCTTCTTCCCTCCCTCTCGTGACCGGCCAACAATACCCCTCGGCTCTTCCATGATGGATTGGAACGTGCATTATTGTCGTTGTTGTTGATACCTACTGCCAGTATAGCACTAGCTAGTACTACTATCTGTCGTCGTCGTCGTCGTCCAATGCATGCGTCCACCGGCCATCATAAGCACTCCAGTATCGATCGTATCGATCTTCTCCGGGAACGGCAAACCACCACGCAGCAGCCGGCGCCGGCCGCGGCCGTCCGTGTCCCGTGTGTCCTGCTGACTGCTGTGGCCATCCATCACACAGCATGCAGCACAGTGTGCCTCTCTGCTTGCGTGCACACACACCACTCTCTCTCTCTCTTTCTCTCGTGACCGGAAGCCTCTGCATCTGCATGCATGCAATCATGGTCGATTCCACTACACTGGCCGCAGCAATCCACAATCAGAATCAGAATCAGAATCAGAATGGCACGCATCGCATCGCAGCGTCCGGCGTCCGGCGTGGTGCATCGTATGGCACGCTGGGTGCAAGGAAGCGTCACACAAAAGGAGGAGCAGCGCTGGCCCAAGAATCTGCTTGCCTTTTGTCACCCCCCCACCCCACCCCTGCTGCTCGCTTTTTTTTCATCTTTCTTTCTTTCGTTCCCGGCCCCGCCCGATCTGCCCTGCCACGACACCTTTTATACTACCCCGGGCAAAAAGGCATAGGAGAATTTTGACAGCAGCTGCAGCTGCAGCTGTTGGTGCAGGGACTAGCGAGCTCGCTCGAGAGAGTACGCTACGCTACCCTTTCCTTGCCTTTGCATCGATCGATTCCTCAAATCCAATCACCCAAAAAGTGGCGTCACTTAATGATGAGATACCTACGGAGCAAAGCAACAGCAACAGCAAGCACGGGGGGCTGACGCTGACGGGCTCCACCACCACCCTGACCCAACAAAACCAGAATCCCCGCGGCAGCGGCCCGGCCAGGGCGGGGAACACGACGACATCGACACGCTCCCGCAGTCCCAGCCAGCAGCCCACCCACGCAAGCCAGCTCCCACCAGCATCAGCATCAGGTCAGGTGAGGTGAGAGTGAGACTGCGTGCAGTGCAGTCACCACATCATCCATCTTTTACATGCACCCACGAGCCAAGCCAGGACACGAGAGCATACAAGTACTGTACTATATGATGATGATAGCCATCTCTACTATAGTACTCCCTCTGTCCCGTTTTATTTGTCGTCCGGAAAACGTGTCTGTGAGGGAAACACGGATTTTCTAGAGACAGTTATTTAGGGACGGAGGGAGTAGACAGTAAAAGTATTGGCCATGGAATAGATGGATGGATCACCAGACACAATCATACCAGGGGGTAGCGGCGCATCCATCATCATCCATCCCACGAGAGGAGAGGAGAGGCAACGCAAGGCAGCAGCCCTACGAGTACCTTTTGTCTCAATGCCATGCCACACCATTTCAATTCACCGCACGTCGTCTTGCCACACTTACCATCATCCATCACACACACTTTTTACTACGTACGGACTACCAGCTAAGTAGTAGTAGAGTGTACTTACCATCCATCCATCTTTTGTCAAGGTGAATTCATAATATTCCCTGGCAGCAGCGCCTTCTCGCCTTTCAAGGATTCGAATTATGGCAGCCTCAAATGATAGCCACGTCCGTCGTAGCCACTGTGCGGCCATGATCCCAAACAGTGATGCCCGCCCAATGGAGCCAAAGCCCCCAGTCATTCTTTAGAAGGAATCATTGCAGGCTACAAACAAAAAGGTGCTCTCATACAAAATGTTTCAACAAATCCACACAGACGCAGGAAAACAGTCCCCCAAGAGTACACAGCTACAACAGTCTAACCATATCACGGGAGCTGAGCGGGACAGACACCACCAGCAGCCATGAGGACATCCATCTTGCCGCTCGGTGCTCGGTCACCACCAAAACGGCAGAGCGAAAACCTCTACATTACCTGTCATAGCCACCGCCACCCGCCCGACGGCCTCCTCCACCGTAGCCCCTTTCTGGCATCCGATACGGCGAAACCGATCGCTCCCTCCTTGACCTACCACCGCCATAAGGAGGCGGGGAGTAGCCACGGCCGCCACCCCTGCCTTCGTAGTAGTCCCGAGGGTCCCTGTGGGGAGAGTAGTCCCGGCTGTCCCTGTAGGGAGGGTAGTCCCTGCTGTCCCTGTAGGAGGGATAATAATCCCGACTCTCCCTGTAGGAAGAGTACATGGGAGGCGGAGACCTGCGGTAGCCATACCCACCGCCATTGCCATAATACTCATCACGCCCACCACCATAGCCTCTACGGAATCTTCCGCGTTCTCTCCGCTCGTACCGGTGGCCTGTCAATGGCATTCAAGGTGTAGGATAAACTGCATAAGTAGTGAGCAATACAAACGGTCTGTCAATGGTACCAAGGTGTAGGATAACTGCATAGCAGTGAGTAATACAGGATATATAGTAAAAAAGCAAAAGAAAAGGTTCCAGATGAGTCACCAAGCAATAAGTGATAAGACATGTCATGGCAAAAGTGAAAGGGAAACAGACAGAAATATACAGAATCGATTCAAAAGGATGTTGTAAAATAAAATGAAATTGGTATCTACAGAACTAAAATTTCTGCTTCCATACCAAGATAGCTTCCAGGAGTTGGTGTCCTTGGGCGACCACGGCGTGACTGAAACAATGGAAAGAGAAACTTTAGCCAGATTACAAGGAATGGTAATAAGATTAAAAGTAGTATCATTTAGGATCATGTAAGTAATTACAAGTTCCTCTTACAATCAATGGATACACGCCCTGCAATAACGGACCAAGGGAGGAAATAAGTAACGAAGAGCCCAAACTTCAACTAGCAGGCATCCAAAGTTGCTATCGCACATGGCACCACACATGCTTGACTAACGAGTTGGCAATGCCCGTTGATTAGTTGATGTGGATGTTGAAGGTGAATGCTCAGGTTTAGTTGAAAAATTGCTACGTTAAGTTGTTGTGAATCTTGTGGTGCATGGTAACCCTTTGGGCTGTCCACTGATTGAGCCGTATGAGCTAAAGTTGGAATTGGTGAACTCAGCATCTTGACTGCTGGACATAGCTTGCACAATATCTTCTGAATAATAACCAAAAAAACTTCCACGTCAACACTCTGCATATATATGGTTTCACTTTATTTAGCATCAACAACCCTGGTGGAGGAATACACAATTACCTTCTCAACTGTAATGTTTCGACCTTCCATTACAGAATCATTAAGATACTTGATGCAACGCTCAGCTTCTTCAACAGTGTCCATGGTGACAAAGGCAAATCCACGGGAAACACGTGTATGGGGTTCAAGAACAACATGGCAACCAACCACCTAGAACAAAAGAGATGTCATGACGAGATACTTCTCAGATAGATTAGGCTTAACTCTGTATGAAGTCACTAACCCTTCCATGCTTAGAGAAATAATCTTTAACATCCTTTTCAGTCACCCTTGAAGAGAGACCAGTCACATACAGAGTATTTCCATGGTTAACAGCATCCTCCTCCCTGCAAACAGGAAAGAAATCAGAATGTGACCATTGCAGATAAAGAAGTAAAAGCAGTAAAACTAAATGGCATGATATCATTAGGTGGCTCATTGAGTAGCAAAAAAAACAATGTTTTCACCTCTCTTTTCTCCTACTGTATCTCTTTTACTAGTCTGAACTATTAAAACATTATACTATTTGCAAAATCTGTTATCTACTTCTTTCAGTGATTTTTCTTTTCCAACTGCAGCTATTATTACCATATTACATTAGTCCATCACACATTGGTTGTTGCAAATCATTCTCACAAAAGCAACGAAATTCCTTGTACTCGCTATATGTAGTTTGCACGTCAAATACATTGCATGACTTGCAACTGCACAACAAATGTATATCTAAGATGGCATGTTTAAATACTTCAAAGGGCTATAGTGAACAGCTAAAATAATAGATGCAGAACGGGTTTTTTAATTCTTAGGCCACATCGACACATGCTATTACAACATGAATGTCACTTAACTCCAACAATACAGTTACCATATACATTCAAATCTTCTAGTGATAAAGAAAAAAATCATACAATTTAAGCAACACAACAATAGCAAACATTTTAAAAGCACACGTAGCTTTATAGAAAACAAAGGAAAGGAGTAAACTGAGAACCTTTCATGGCTTCTAGACCTTGACCTCGCCTGAGATCTAGGATCAGGCACAGGCGACTTAGACTGAGACCGAGCTGGAGATTGTGATCTTGACCTCGCTTTTGGGTGCCCCCTGCTGTATGAAGGGGACCTCGAGTACCTACAAATAAGAAATTGCCACAGGCATTCATTAATCGTTAGACAACCCTTAGAGTTGCGATAAAGCGTTTTGGCAAATGGCAATAGAATGAACAGCTGAAAATCTATATTAGCATGCAAAACCGCTTCATTGATGTACACAGTTTTCAAACTTCACAGGATATCCAATGTCTACTGATAGGACACTGAACTACGCTAGGCACCACATATAAATCTTAGTCATAATTAAAATTTGCAGCCAACCTGATAATACTTTTAAAACCAACATAAAGTTTACAGTAAGACTCTGATAGTTGCAGCAGGAATTAGGACCATGAGCACAGATATAAAAGGATGCAAAATGCAAATTCCATAAAATGGTTCTAGACCAAATGTTTCTTGCCTCGTCATTCATCCCTAACATAGATATTCCATGAATTATCTGAATGATTCGACTAAATTTAACTCTAGAGGTAACTTCTTGTCAAAAAAAAAACTCTAGAGGTAACTCTTAATAAAGGCAGCAACATCAACATAGAGGATACTTTGTGCACAAAAAACACAGAGGTGCCTTCCAGCATTGATTTACAGAAAATGTTAACAAACCATTTGATGTTGCTTCGGTTTCTCTAAGCAATGAGTGACTACAATGTATACGACCTAGAAGGCAGCCTTTTTGAAAATGGGTTGTCCTCAACTGAGTAACCGGACCAAGTTTCAAAGACTATTCCTCACACGAAAATGAAACATAAGAATGACATCATTGCCTAATTAACAATGGATTGACCAGATTATGGACCAAACAAATCCTAGGACCAAACTATTCCTCAAACAAACGTACCCTAAGATAAAGCACCAGAAGTAATAGTCTAGTTGTGTGCAATGACAAACTAACACCTTCGGGAGCTAGCAAATTCAAGCCTGACATGAATTGCACTTGTTTGAGGGCACTTCTGACAAGGTAGAACTATATAACATAACAAAAGGAACGAACCGAGAAGCTAAGCACTTAAAAATTTTCATGGAATATATCTCCAAAATTAATCGGACCTCGTAAATACATGAAGACATGTCTATATAATAAGACTTTAAAACACATCGAACCTGACACTAACTGGTTAGGATATTAAGTGTATTAACAATTTGGTCAAAGGTATTAGACCATGCACACTTTGGATAGCAAGCAAGTTGTGCCAGAATCACAACACACACCATTTTTTCTGGCCAAAGGTGCATGAGGCTACACTAGACATGCACATGACCAATTAAAAAGCAAACCTGACCTGATTCCATAACACAAATTACAAATAAGTATTCACGACAAGCATCACAGTTTCTGGTCATCAAAGGTTTATTAGGTGGCTACACCAAAGCCTTTAGGATAAAGGGAGTTATAGTAGAGAAAAACTCATACAGGCAAGCTGGTGCATCCATATTTGATAACCCAGGACCAGGAGCTCATATTATAGACCTTAAGATGCACAAGAAATCTAGTAGCTACCATTGCCCTCATAAGCACAAGAAGGAAGATACAGCGAGCCTCACTATTCAATATTTAACTCAAAACATGACAAATAAAACAACATAAATCACAATCACACATCCCCTCCGACATATCCTTTTATATTCTATATGGATCTTCAGTTTTCCCATACTACCCAAATGAAATCAAACAGAATCCACAGAACTAAGCTAAAATCCCATAAGATAACACCACTAGGTCCAGATCAGGGTGGCCAACGACCGAGGATTACGACGCCCATAGACGAATAGAGAGACAGACGGCGTTACCTCCTGCGCGGGGAATCGGCCTGCGAAGACATAGAGGGTACATCACCCGAAAAGCAAAGCGTCAGTGCGGGGATCAACGGAATCACCGGATGGGACGAAAAAATATAAATCGCAAGCACGAATGAAACGACAGCGAAGAGGAAGAGGGGATCACCATGTCGCGAAGCGGGGACGGCGCCGCGGGAGTGGGCTGGGGCGGGGGACGGCGCGGTGGAGCTCGCCCGCGGTCGCGCTCGCGGGGCGCTAGGGTTTGGCTGCGCGTTCGCTTCTCCCCCTTGCCTCTGCGGCTCAATTGCTCTGCACAGCACTGCGCTCTCCGTTCCAAATTGTTCCGCGTTGTGTATTTGTCGGGCAGAGACCGCAACAGCTCGTGGGCTTCAAGGTCAACGCCATCCGGCCCGGCCCAGTTAGCACACACGCGGGCGGGTGAGGACACGGACCGTTCGCTACGCGATGGACGGCCGCGATCTGCCGGTTTCCCAGTGAAGGTCGAGCCGAGGAAGGGGGACGGAACCCTCGTGACCGGCCCGATTAAATTAAAGAAAAAAGAAAAAAAAACCCTCGTGACCGGCGGCGGCGAGGGGAGATGCCGCCGGAGAGGACGAGGATGGAGGAGCTGTGGGAGCGCGAGGTCGGCGGACTCCCACCCAAGCGCTTCGCCAACTCTGTCATGGCCTCCAAGGTTTTCCCGTCTCCCTCGTCTCTCATCTCGTGCTCGATCTCACGGTTCCGTTTGTACTTGTACCAACCATGGTTCCGTGAATTCGAAGAAAAAATAGGGCGTAGGACGGAATTAGTGCATTCGTCCGAGCGTAGCTTGTACTCTCTCAATCCAATAAAACATACAGTTCTAGCATAGCGTCACGTTTTAGTATCTTAAGTTTAAACAATTATAGATAAAAATATATTAATATTTATGATATTAAATAAACATCATTAGATTAATTATGAAATGTACTTTCATAGTAAATTTATTTGGATTAATAAATATTAATATTATTTAGTAGAAATGTGGTTAAACGTGAAGTACTTTTATGAGCACGGAACCATAGTTGCATGTTTTTATGGACGGAGGGAGTATAACCAATTTGTCTGTGCTGTGCGCAGGAGTTTGTGCAGTCTCTCAACATCCAAAAGCGTCTACAGAAGCACAGGGGCTGCGTCAACACGATAAGCTTCAACACGGACGGGAGGCTGCTCCTCTCCGGTTCCGATGACCGGACCCTCGTGTTGTGGGACTGGGAGGAGGCGGCGCCGGCCTTGTCGTTCCACACCGGGCACAGCAACAACGTCTACCACGCGCTGTTCATGCCCGTCTCGGGTGATCGGAGCATCGTCTCATGCGCTGCAGATGGGGAGGTATGCATATGCTGGTGTTGTCCTTGCAACAACAAATTCGATGATCCTGTGCTCTTTTGGTCACTGAAGCATTTGGGCCGTGTTTGTCGTGTATGGATTCGAAACAGGTGATCCATTCGCAGATACAGGAAGGGGGTCGCGTGATTACAGACAAACTCGTTGAGTTGGAGTTCGCAGTCCACAGGTTGGCTGTTGAGCCAGCAAGTCCTCACACGTTCTACTGCTGCTGTCAAGATAGCTCCGTGTGGCTTGTACGTTGTTGAGTTCCTTTGTGTCTTTCTGTCCCTGCTCAGATTCTTCTGCTGCTGACTTTTTTCTCTCCTCAGTTTGATCTCAGGGGGGGAAATGCCATGGAACTATTTAAATGTAGGCAAGCGGACTATTACGCTGCTGAAAACATCTCACTCTATGCCATTGCCTTAGACCCAAGGAAGCCATGTTGTTTTGCAGTTGCTGGATCAGATCCGTATGTAAGGATATATGATACCCGCAAGATTTTTGTGGATGGGAGTTCTAGTTCCAGTCGCCCAACTGAGCACTTCTGCCCTCCACATTTGGTTGGTCGAGTTGAAGAAGAAATAACTGGTTTGGCCTACTCACAGACCAGCGAGCTATTAGTGTCCTACAGTCATGAAGATATCTACCTTTTCTCAAGAGAGCATGGTTTACACTTCAACAATGTTGAGGTCAATAAACGACTCCTCAAGGATGTGATTGATCCTTCCTTCGGTGATAAGTTGCCTATACCCAAGACATTCAAGGGACACGAGAACATAGAAACCATGAAGGGGGTCAACTTCCTTGGGCCCAACTGTGATTTTGTTACCTCTGGGTCAGACTGTGGCAGTATATTTATTTGGAGAAAGAAGGATGCAGAATTGATCAGAGTGATGCATGGTGATAAGCGGATTGTAAATTGTGTCGAACAGCACCCTTCTGGGATTGTTCTAGCAAGTAGTGGCATTGAGAAAGATATCAAGATTTGGGAACCTGGTGAAGGTGAAAACCTCTCCATCACTCAAGTTGACGAGGTATGTGTGTGTTGTACTTGAGTCTCTTATCCTTCTCCTTCCTTGTTGGTTATTATGTTCTTTGTATGAACAACTTGTCATAAATTGCCTAATGTATTGGACAGGCATGGAAATTTTTTCACATAGCAATAGCAACATTTGCATAATGAATTAGCTTGCTTGGTATTTGTATTGTGAATCTGAAGTATCCAGTGTAAGCTGTATAAAGGAAAAGGATCACAGAGGATTAGTTTCACATTAGAAAGTAACTTGAGTTAGGAATGACAGTTTCTTTTTGAAGTTGCTATTGAACTACCAGAATCTAACATTATGAAAATCCGTGTAATGTTGATCAATGTAAAAGAAGTGTTCAGTAGTTTGATACACCACAGTTCATATTATATGTAAGGTAAAACTAAAAGCTAGTGATCAAATTATAGTTTAAATTTTTAAATGGGCAATTATTTTACAGAAAAATTAAAAAGGATGTGGAATCTAATCTCTTTGTCCATGCAAAGTTAACTTATTTTATTTTGACATCATACCAGTCGTATCATCCTCCAAACCATATTTGTGTTCTTACTATCTGACACTGTTGGAGATTTCGATTTCTGCTGCCCTACTTTTGAGTTTGAACAGAGTTGCAAAAAAAAATGCTATTGCTATATGAGTGATTTTAGAATCCTGATGTGGAATTTAAATTTTGAAGGACGATGAAGATAGTTGGATCTCCACTGATTATGATTCTGATGGCTTTATTATCAACAACGGCTTTGGTTATGTGATGGACTTGGATCCTACCCGTTTATATGAAAACGGTGATCATGAATCTGAGGACGATGAAGATACATCGTCAGAGGAACATGATGACGAAGATAACAGTGCCAAAGAAGACGATGATGGTGACAGCAGTTCCGAAGAAGATTTTGATGGTGGAAACAGTGCTGGAGATGAGGGCGATGATTGATGATGATATGATAGGTGAGGGAGATTGCATTCAGCTATTAGATCAAGAACAACTGATTTTGTTGTCGTTGTAGCTGCAGCTTTGTAGGTTATCTTGGGAGGAGCGAGGTTGAAAAAACAAAAAACGTGCTTAGCTAGGATTATCAAGAGTTTATGTACGACACCTCTTAGGTTACTATTTGGTGTTCCTTTTCATTGTGTACTATTTCACCTGTATATATTTTTGGTCAGAATTGAGATAGTCTAGCATAGAGATGTAAATGTATTGTGAAAGCAATTATTCCAACGAGATATTGACATCAGACTCACAGCAGCTTTGGATCATGATGTTGAATAACATCAAGTATTCAGCCATTCGTATGTTAGTAGAAAGTTTATGAAAAACTGTTTGCTCTTCATGGATGGCTCCTCGCAATATAGGCACGTGCAAAGTCTTTTTTGTAGTTTGGAGAAATCTTTTAGAAAATAATTCAATTCTTGGATTTTTTTTTATTTGTTCAGAGCGGCTTATTTTTGTCTATATAGTAGTGTTTTGTTCAATAATACATAGTACTATGCCTTCCCAACTTCTCACGAAATATATGCCATCCTATAGAACTTTAAATTCGAGTCATTTTGTCCTCTTTTTATCTTCCTTTCCTGCTCTTCGAAATATTATACTCCCTCCATTTCTAAATAATTGTTGTTTTCCCGTGTTTCAAATTTGAATCGATTTATAGAAAATATGTGCAACATTTGTTTTTTTTCAAATAAATGTTATAAAAATAGACTCAACAATGTATCTAATGATATTAATTATACACCATAAATTATACTCCCTCCGTCCACGTAATTCAAGTAGTTTTGGACAATGCCACAGTCTCTAAAACATAACTTTGACTTTTTATTTTATAAAATATCTAGTAAAAATTGATGTATATATGATTTTCATATTTCTAAACTCAACAACTTAAAATTTATTTTTTATTTATATTCTCAATGTTTGACTTAAGTTTTGTCCAAAATAAGTATGGAGGGAATATAAAATTAGTTAAAGTTATTTCTCGGAAAGTCAAAATGAAGAGAGTAAATGCTATCATCCACATAAATAAATGAACACATCTTTCCATTATAATAGTATAAACTATGTTCGCTTGAACATATCGACCGTACTACGACTTATTCTCTTTCACAGATCACTATTAAAACAACTAAAATAAGCTCAAGCAAACAAGCCCATAAAAAAGTAACAAAATCATTTAGTCCAGTTTTTATGATATAATAATTTATTTTGATTAGATTATAAAAATACTAACATTTATGATACAGAACAAGTATTAGATTAATCAGATAATATGTTGTTGTTGTATATTTATTTAAATTCATAAATATTAATAATTTTTTGATAACTTGATCAAACGTAAGAAAGCTTGACTATATCTAAATCTAGAAAATTTTATGGAGGTAGATAGTGACTATTAGGTGCATAGATGTCAGGACAGAGAAGAAGATAAATAAAGAAAGCCTTGTATGAAGAGACCATGATGTGACGTGGTATAAGCATCCAACATGAACAACCGCTTCCAACTTTATTTTAACTTTTATCCTTCTACTCTATGCACCCCACCTCGACACCTCCTGTTGCAGCTTCATCTACCGTGTTCTTTAAGTAAGTTTTCTCTATTGTCTACTCTTTCCACTAAATATTGATCATCCTTCGTCACTTGGCTTGGCAACAAAGTGAAGGAGAAGAACAAAGAAGATTGGACTTCTCCCTACATGTAAGGACGGATCTAGGCCCCAGGCTGCTCGGGCTGTAGCCTGGAGTGTGGCCAAAAAACTCTTTAACAAGTTCTTTAACCATTGTAATTTAATCTATAAAAATATACATTTAGCTCTATCTAACATAGTTCAAAAAAATTTACACTATTTTAGGCTCTCTCTTGAAGTAGTTGTAGATCCGTCACTGCCTACATGTGGCTTGGACACACGAACTTCATGTCTATACAATCAACACTAGCAACTAGCAAACACAAGGGGCTAGAGTGAGTCTACCTCACTAACTTTGCTATTTTCTCATTGTATACACTTTGACAATCTAGCTAATAAAGGCTAAATGTCCCCTATTGATATTTGTCTTTCCTAAATCTAATTTCTAGCTTCGCCATTTGTTGTCAACATAGAGTGTGTTTTGTTCCACTCATCTAAACTTTAGTCCTTTTGTGGCTAGAATGTCAAATACCTCATTAAAAGAAACTGAAAAGTATTTTTAGTTCATTTTAATCTCTTTTAGTAAAAGTATTACTATTAAAAAAGACTAAAGTTTGACTAAAATTTAGAAGGACATAACCAAACACACCTATACAACTAGAAGTTTGTCTATTAGTGACAACGAATGAGTAGGATTCGAGATGGAGATAAGAGGTAAGATTAAAGCGGATGATGCGCTAAATCGGTTGTATCATGTGACTATAGATCGATGTCATGCGATTTAGCTTTTCATGTTATCCTTAATTAAATATATAAATAAGGTGAATAATAAAATTTCCAGAAAACAAAGTTTCTAAAACGGGCCAAGAAAATTTCGTGAAACCGACCAACTGAGCGAGCATGTGTGTGTATGTGGGGCCAACAACCTCCGTTAATCCTCACCCGCTCCTTAAAAAAAACGAAGAATTCATTTCTCTGCCTTCCCCTTCCAGGCAGCCCAAGAAGAAAAAAATCTCACGCCTCCTGCACCTCTCGCTCTCTCTCCGTCGCCCTCTCGCCGTCGCCGCCCATGGACTCCGTCGCGGCCGCCGCGATCGCCACCACCTCTCGCTCTCTCCCGCTCCCTTTGTCCTCTACCCCGCTCCACCGCCGGCGCCGTGCCTCCTTCCTCCCCGTCGCCGCCTCCAAGCGTATGTGTCCATCCCAGCTCCCCTCCCATTCCTGAGCGTCTCGTTTGGACCTCTCTGGTAGCGTAATCCTCACACACCACGAACCATCTGCAGGTCACGACAACGACGAGGAGGCCGCCAAAGGGTCTGGCTCGGAACCCCGGCGCGAGCCCACGAGTCTCGCGCCCTACGGGCTCTCCATCTCGCCGCTCTCCAAGGTACGGACGCGTCGGTGGTTAACCCGCCGTAACCACTCTTGGCGCAACCTGACAGAACTCCGGCGTGATTCGCTCGGTCTCGTGCCGTCTCGTCCTGCATTTCTGTTGGGGTCTTTTTTTGTAGCACTCGGATCAAATTGGGCGCGTTTAGGCTTGTTTTGTGCTCGCAGATTCGCGCCATCTCATTCGATTTTTGCTTCGATTCGCTCCCATGCTGCCAGCAAATGGTCAGATCTAGCTGATTGATCGATGCTTTGATGTTGGCTGACCTGGCTCCTGTGTCACATCATCGGCAGGACGCAGCCATGGGACTGGTGGTGAGCGCTGCCACGGGGAGCGGCTGGACGACGGGATCAGGGATGGAGGGCCCGCCGACGGCGAGCAAAGCCGGTGGTGCGGGCAGGCCGGAGGTGTCCACGCTGCCCTGGTCCCTCTTCACCAAATCACCGCGGCGGCGCATGCGGGTGGCCTTCACCTGCAACGTGTGCGGGCAGCGTACTACCAGGGCCATCAATCCTCATGCCTACACTGATGGAACTGTGTTTGTTCAGGTATGAACTATGTGATTAATTTAACCATTGTGTTAATAGGAGTGCAAGTTAAGCTGGTCCTTGTCCTGCCTTAATTAAGTGTATTGGGGTCTTGTTTGCTGTTTCCGTTTTCATTTTTCTCAGGTGCACGTTAATTTGTTATTAGCATACGATTTAGGTAGACTTCTGAATGTTGGAAAGAAATGACCAATTCAGTGAATTATTAGTATCGCCATGGGTTCTCCCGCAAAATCGGGCACCAGTACAGTTCAAATATGAAGAGCTTGGTTATCCTAGAGATGAGAGTAACTTGATAGTTGGTGCTTAATATCATGAGAAAAGAGACGTCATGAGTCATGTTGCTATAACCTGATGCAATTCTTCTAAATATTGAAAGAAATGACTACAGTTTTACCATTGGCTATATGTTCTTCCACAAAATTGAGCATCTGTATAGTTCAAATTTTAAGAACTTGGTTATCCTAGAGATGAGAATCTCTTGATAGTTGGTCCTTGATATCATGAGAAAAGAGACATCATGTTGCAATAATCTGATGTAATTCTTCTGAATATTGAAAGAAATGACTAACACTGTCAATAACTAGTACAGTTTTTACCATGGGTTATATGTTCTTCCACAAAATTGGTACCTGTACCATTCAAATTTGAAGAACTTGGTTATCCTAGAGATATGAATCACTTCATTTTGTATGTGTGTTATACTGCTATTATACAGTATAGATACAGATATTGGAAAAAAAAAAGTTTCAGACATGTAAATTGCTTAAATACTTTTAGTCCATCCAATACGAACCCAAGATGACTATTAGCTATAACGTCTCTGTACTACCATCTTGCTTCTTTTGATGTAAAGCTCACACTTTCCCTGACTGTGAATTACAATAGTTCTCTATTAGGTTTGTGGTCAGCTCTGGCTTTGAGTTTTTTTTCGTATACACTGAACTCCAAATCTAGTTTTTTACATGCAATTAGCTACAAACAATTTGCGACACCTACGAGTTGTTCTTTTCTGCATTTGAATGTTCTCTCTTTCTTTCCCTGGTGCTGCATTATGTGTAGCTGTTTGCTTTCATATGTATCCACATTTGCTGAATTTTGGTCAATTGTTGCAGTGCTGTGGTTGCAATGTGTTCCATAAGTTGGTCGATAACCTGAACCTGTTTCATGAGATGAAGTGCTACGTTGGTCCAGACTTCCGCTACGAAGGGGATGCTCCATTCAACTACCTTGACAGAAACGAGGATGGCGACACTATCTTCCCTCTCTAAAGTCTAAAGCCTCCCTTATATATTTCAATACGAAATGATCGGTGTTGTTCTGATTTCTCGTATAGCTGTATTCTAATAAGCAGGTGTACCTTTGTGGACTTGTAAAACTATTCAGATGTATATAAATTGTACTTAGTGCACACCTTGCAGTGCAAATTTTATACAGGTAGTGGATAATGGAATAGTCGTGGAAGCTTATACGTTTGGCCTTGTTGTGTTCTATGGTGTCAAAATGGTTTCTGGAATAGATTTGTAATTTGGGGATTGAGTGGTGCCGTAGCGTTTGTGTTAACATCAAAGAGGGTTCAAACATCAAAGGGGTTCTGACAGTACAGTTTCTTTCTGATATGTTTGTTGATCTAGTACTTGGTAGATAGTCTTTCCTCATTTCTGATGTCCAAGATCCGCATCGCTGGAAATCAGGCATGTCAGCCTATGTTGCGTTCTTTATTGGAACGGTCTAGTTCACCCCCTGAAAGAGGAGCGGGAAGAGCTTGGCATCGCTGCGATGCAATGGTTAGCCTTTGGTTGGAAGAGCAAGAAGAGGTCAGCGAACTGAGGTCGCTAGACGCTAGGCGGAAGACAATTGGATCGACATCTCGCGGAGGCCCGGTCCACAGGCCAGGGCAGCACAGCCCAACTTCATGCCGAGGCTATAGCATATGTACAAGAACGAGTACAATAGGTCATGTCAGCTTGCTTGTTTGGTTAATAGTCAAGACGACTCAGCAAAGTCTGATGTGATTCAGAAAAATCAGGAGAGAGAGAGCGTGATGGGCGACGAACGCGTTGCCTGACTCGTCACAAGCTCCAACGTTCACGTAGGGTCCACTGAAAAACAATGTGTGGCTGCTGCGCCGATTCTCTTTTTGCGAGCGAATGAGAACATGGAGAGAGGGGATGATGGATTGGTAGTGGCGGGTCCTACGGTATAAAAAATATGTTTGGAATCTATGAAGAGGTTCAGTTGTTGTATAAATCGGTTATAAGAGTGATATGTACATGATATAGTTTGGCTATTAGACAAGCTTATTGGGCTTGTTCCTTTTTCTTAATCTCTCTCTCTGCGAGTATTCTTAATCTCTATTTAAACTTGAAAACTGGATATATTATACCTTTAACTGTCAAAACCACTTAAGTTACCTCCCAGCTGGGTTAGAAGTGGTTTTATTATTACACTGGTTGCGTCTTATATGTTTATGAAAAGTTTATGGAACACGTTAAAATCAACTAAAATATTTTGGGATTTTTTAGTTTTTTTCTAGATATTTTCTCATATTTCTAGAGCTAAGCTTGTTGAGATATTTTCACGAGCTTTAAATGTTTTATTTAAAGTTGTTGTGTCCCAGTCTATTTCTCGAATTTTTTAGAATCATAGAGAATTTTTTTTGGTTTATTTAAAAATCTCATACAGTATTTACCTGATTTTCTACAATAAAGATGATGAAATCCCAAAGTTAAATTAAACGGCTTTGAGTTTTGATAAGTTAAAGGTATTCAATTTTGAGATGAGATAACTGACATATGGGTCCATGTGCCAGCCTCTCTCTCTCTTTTCCTTCCTTCTCCCGCCGTCTCTCTCTTCTCGGCCTGCGCTGGCGCGCCGGCCCGTACTTGCCGGATCTCCGCCCTCACGCGGCTAGCGCCGCTCTTTCTCTACCGCTACCGGAGCGGTGGCGGCGCAATGGCGAGCCGAAGCAGAGGTAGGCACTGTAAAGACCCGACCCGACCCGACCCAGCCCAGCCAATTGGCGCAGCGATCGCCCCTGTTCGGATATGAGGGTTCGGTCGCAGGTGGCGGCATCGTCATGGAGGCGGCGTCGAAGGCGGGCGCGGGCGGTGTGTCGCAGGGGCGCCGTGAGGCTGGTGGTCGTGTCGGCCATCGCCTGGGCTATGCTCGGGCTCGTCGCACTCGCGTTCCACCTCTGTTCCTGCAGCTCCTTCATCGCATTCCTCTCAGGTCAGCACAGCCAGTCAGGTTCCCTTCGCTTCTCCTAAGTCCTAACGCGCCCAGCTATCCGTAGATCCACTGCAGTTGCGCTACCTGCTCTGGCTCTGCTGGTAGTATACTACAGCTGGTTGGTTGGCTGGTCGCCCCCAGCTTCGTGTTTGCAGTGCGCACAAATCCTTGAGCTTGATCATGCATCGGTATAGCAGTAGCAGGGTTGTCTGGCTTACATTGCTTTGGAAGTTCACTCAAGTAGTAACCAGTAGCAGGACAACCTGATGGTTTAATTGTTTTTTGTGATACCACACGCCTGATCAACGACTGCAAACAGTGTCTGACAACTAGTAATTCCTTTTGTTATCATTCAGTGCGCAATAGTGCCTTAAGGTTTCTTGCTTGCAAGTTACAGCGAATATTCATGAACACTATCATTACATCGAATATTCATGAACAGTATCATTATGTGTTCTTCTAATACTTAAATATCTCCCATAAATTTATGATGCCATTTCAATTCTGCATCTTCTGAGTATTTTTTTAGACCACTTTACTCTAAGTTAAATATACATTCTGGTCTTCAATGGACTGCCTATCATATTAGTGATACTTCAATGCATCTCTGCAGCTCTTTGTGAAAAAGACAGCAAAGTTCTCTTTGTGTTGGACTCAGTAGGGCTCTCATTGAAACCGCTCCACCATAAGACTCACGCGCCTTAAAAATTCTGTTGGGTTTCTAAATTGTGACGGCTTCGTAGCCTCACAATTGTTCAAGCCCGATACCTGTTGCGATCCAAATGCTGTTGCTATCCCAAACAGGACTCCCAACACAATCTTATATAACTGTTGACAAACAGAATAAAGACTCTTCAGACTTTTTTTTTTTGATAAAAAAAATCGGAAGGGAGAAGCACTTCCCACCTACTTGATTGCATTGGAGCAACAAAACGCTTGTTGCTCAGTTACAAACAGTCTGACTCTTCAGACTGTTTGGAGGATGTTACAACTGGAAACAGAGGGGGGCGATTTTTAAACTTAATTCTACCCTGAAGGTAACTCCTTGCATTTATTGTGTGCGTGTACTGTATAAACTTGCTCGTACATTTGGTCCTTAATTTCTGTGCTATAGCTTTTCATTTAAGTGACGGTAGGTTGAAAGATCAGTTAGATTCTCCTTTTGTGTATTAGATCATTTTGCACTGAAGCATTTCCAGATTTTGTTGAATGCTAAATGAATGAGTCTGGTATCAGACTGCACACTAGGCAAATGAAGGAATCACTGTAACACCCCGGGTTTTTAAATAATTAAAATAAATTAGAATTTAATAAGAAAAAGGTCAAAACCCTAGATGGAGAAAAATTCTAACCAGATGTTTGTTGCATTCATGCCGTTGCATATTTTATTGGATGAAAAATAATTTATTAAACGCGCATAGGGCGAACCAGATTTATTCTATTTAGAAAATAAATAAAAAGAGTTTACAAAAATTACAAAACTTGAAAAACTCAAAATTTTATTTTCAAAACTTAGGGAAAATATTTCAAAGTGATTTTGATTTCAAAACTGGTTTTGATTTTGATTTCAAAGGAGTTTGCAAAATTTGCAAAAGACTTGAAAAGAAAAAAAAAAGGAAAAGGATTGGCAAGGGCCTCAACCCTCCCCATTCTCTCCAGCCGGCCCGCCCCCCTTCTCCTCGGTTTGGCCCAGCCGGCCCGCTCCATTCCCTCTCCCTCCCTCATCCAGCCCGCCACCCCCTCCTCCGTTTTCCCTCCTCCCCACTCCTCTTCAGAGCCGCAACCAGCCTGCTCCGGTTCGACCCAACTTCTCCCGCAACCCAGCCCGAGCTTCCGGCCCAACTCCTCCCACCCCTCCCCACACGCGCACAGCGCGCTCCAGCCCACCACAGCGCCCCGCGCCTCTCCCTCTCGCAGACACTGCCACCCCGGTCCCGCGCGTGTGAGCCACTGACAGGTGGGACCCACATGTCGGGCTCTTCCCCAACCTCCGCCCGATTCATCCGCGCGGTCGGCGAGCTCTATGGCCGTTCGCTCCCCTGCCTCTCCCTTGCCCTAGGGTTTCCCTTTCCTTCATAAAACGAATCTCGGGGCACCGCCTCGCCAAGCCGCACCCACCCGTCCCATCCTCGTGGCCCCTCTCCCTCTCTAGCACCACCCTGGAGAGCCACCGCCATGACCATTCTCAGCCCGAGCTCTCTGATCTCCTTCGACAAACCACCTCCGGCGTCTCCGTTTGGCTCCACGCAACCACAATAGTGTGTCGTGCATGCCCACCACTCCTCCGCACCGATTAAGGCCCACAGCTGCACCACCGCGACTTCACCAGATTCCGAGCTGCTGGACATCACCCCGTCGTCGCGGGAGTAACCCGAGTCTCCTCTCACCACGCGGAACCTTTTGGTGAGCTCGTATCCGTCTCCCCTTCCCCCTGTACCGTTCGTTTGATGAATCGTGGTGAGTAGGACACCCTAGAGCGCACGGGCAAGCCCGCCACCGTGAAACCATGGCACTGCCGCGGTTTTGACCCTCTCCGGCCTCTGACCGCGACGAAAACCCCACCAACGGCACCGAAGCGAGCTCCCCAAACCCTCCTGCCCTTCCCGAGGTCTCTACCGGCCTCTAGGGCCACCTCCGAGCGCTCCGGCGAGCTCTGGAAGCCCTCCCATGGCCGCCACCGCGCCCTGAGAACCCGCCACCGTGCGAAACAGCGCCGCTCCACCGACCACCGCTCTCCCAGCCGCCCGATCTGAAGCCGAGGGCCTAGATTAGATCAGGGTGCGAACCGGTATACACCGGAGGTGCACCCGGTCCACGGAGCCACGTCAGTCGGTCCACGCGCCACGCGGTGCACCGCACCAACCCACGTGCGCCACCTGTCGCCACGTCAGGTCCACGCCAGCGCCGCGTCTGGTACGGCACCAGTCAGCGCTCTTTTGCTAAAGAACCCCTGTCTTTATTTGAAATCAACCCGCC